>OX401414.1:13984897-14584897 GCA_947846245.1 Cerastoderma edule | reverse complement strand
TTAGGTGCTATGTTCTATATAACAGGGATGGTTTAATCTGATTTTGTTAAGTTGTCCAAAAACGCAAAATCCTTTTCTGCATTTGTCCTTATAATGGTTACATATATATGCATTTCAGTTAGTATTCTCTTGTTCTTTCATAGTTTTGGACAAGCTGGGCAATACTGACAATTGATTTGGCATTCCCTGTATAACAGAGCTTGCATTTCCCCATGCAAGAGTTTACATTTGGAAGATTCCATTCACGAAAGGATAGATATGATGATCATCGAAATTGTTATAAGTTTAATCAGTGCCATCAAAACAAGATTTTACTGAGAGGTTATCAAAATACAGAAAACAAAGATTTGTGATGCCATTATCTAGAAACATGAAAAGTCTAGATGCATTTTGAAGATATGAATATTTTGAATTTATCATGAACAACTCACTGTACTAGGTTGTATATATATACTTATAAAGTTATAATATGTACAGAAGGTCCGTCTGTTCAGTTATGTACATTTGTGACTGGTCCATATTGAAACAAACATCAGTTAACATAAATAGTAAAGATTGAAAGATGTTACCTTAATGATGTTTGGTTAAAAGCATTGGACCAAAAGATCATTTTTTAGAGGAGGAATTTTTCTTTTTATCACAGTGGTTCTCATGTTTTCTGCAGCAGTTGTGTCAAAGTAAAACCATTATTAGATTAACTCTTAGAATGCTGGGTAATTTTCTAAAAATCAATCTGTATGTTGTCTGCTTTCCAAAACCTTAAATGTCTGCTTAATTTTGATGAGAAAAGCAAACAGGTTAGATCACAATGTCATGCTGGCCTGGATCTAATCTGTTTGCATAAGCATGAAGTCTGTTCCTGCACTATAAGGCTTAAAGCAATTCCCTCGTTAGAGATTTTTCTACAGGACCCATTTGAAAGCGACACAAGTGACAATTATAAAGTAGAAAAAAATACACCATTTCGTTGTGATTCTTTTGAAACAGTTATGGTTTTAGCACTGTTTTTTTTTTTAAATCTTCTGTTAAGATATATACGGATTTACATAGCAGGGGCCCGTTTTACTAAACAGTTTACGCTTAAGATTTGCGTAAGTCTAAAACAAGTCCTTTTATTTCAATATTTGGCAAAGCAATATTGCAAAGTAACACATCATTGGAATCGTCTCTCCGAGACCCTTCCAATGACGTGTCACATTGCAATATTGTACTTTCATTGAAGATATTATCCATGTTAATCAATTATGACTTACGCAAACATTTTCCGTAAGTTGTTTAGTAAAACGGGCCCCAGGTGTTTTATTGTATTAATTAGATCTTTTTTTTACTGGTATTATTTACATTTTTCCTTAACTAGTTTGTTAACTGTGATTGTACACATACTTTATGTTTGCTTTACTTGTTGTTGACTGCTTTGTTTATTTTTAACATATATAACAATTATGTAGGTTATACAGTACTTATATTTAATTAAATTTAATATTTACCTTTTGTGTTGTGTCTATACATTTTTTGTCTCCTACAAAACTTTTCTTAAGCCTCATAAACAAAATCATATGGAAAGACAAGCTGTTGATGTATTATTATTTTGTATACAGTATTTTTTATCAGGTACAAATAGAATGCATCAGATAGCAAAAGTCTTAACCAACTCCTATTCCTTTCTCATTATATATAATGAAGTAATAGATGGTTCCAATATTCAAATAAGATTGACCCTGTCATTCTCGTCATTTAGTTTTCTTATGTGAAGGCTGACAAATCAACTTTTGATTATATTATTTTGGAAAAAAAAAGATTCAGAGATAAACTAAGTGAATGATATTATGCTTTCTAAGAGATTTTGCATAACCTTTGGGCTGATACTATTTGCTATTTTAACCTTAATGGCTAACAACCTATCGGGCAAAAGGATACTTCTGAGGATTTTTTCCAGGTGGGTGGGGAGGGGGGGGTCATGGGAGAAGGTGCCTGCTTTCCTAGCCTGAGGCCTAGTGTGGAGGCCAGGACACCAAGCTAGTGCTTTCCTTACTGATTTCTGTTGAAATTTGCAGCCCGAAATGATGAGTTTTCAAGAATCGTTTGGAATTAAACAGGATAAATAGTACCATTTTTAAATCAAATGTATCATTCAAACGGTTTCAGAAGTAAGCAGTGTAGGCCTATACAATGATCAAACACCATTCAGAAACCCATCCTCATAACTTCAGAGTCCCCTGTTATCATAACTTATTCTTATTTTACATTCCGACAACATTCATACATCTCGGTGTTTCATTTTACCTATTCCTTATTACAAAATGCAAGGTATTAGCCACAGGTGCTTGAAACAATCTTCGATAATATCCCAATACATCCACTATATACTATGTATTTCTTATAAAGTATATAGTGCATTTTCTTTCATCGAAGATTACTTCAAACACCTGTGGTAAATGCCTAAGCCAGGACCCAGGTTGAAGATAGACCGGAAACTGGATGATCCAGGCATAGATATTCCAGTCAATATAATAACAGCTTTGAACATCCAAGGTAAGCTGAGTATATCCATCACACGAATGTCCTTATCCCTCTATCATAAATTGCACTTTTTTTTCACAATTTTAGCTTAACCCTTTAGCAAACGCCAAATTTTTTCAACTCTCCCAAGTCCCAAATTAAAAGAGTTTGCAAACAAGATTTCAAAACGGGATGAAATTGAAGAACAACCATCTAATAGGGCAGAAAACATTGTTGGAAAAGGAGAAATTGTGAGTTAAAGCATTTTTTCCTTTTCTTACAATGTTTTCCAGGGGGTATGCAACAAACTGGGCGACAGTGGTAGAGCGTCGGACTACTGTACCGAGGGTCCCGGGTTCCAATCCCCGTTAGGCGAGGTGAGAATTGCTGGGGCTAGCCCTCAAACCGGCGCGATATTACTGGTGTATTCTCCAGGAAGCAGTCATCGAGAGTGACTCGATGGGCTATAAAGCCTCCTTCACAATCGATGTAAAACAAATTAGAGAACAAACAAAACAAACAAACAAACTGGTCAAATGATGTTATTGATTGGTAATGGGTTTAACAAAATAATTCATACCATCCTACAAAACTGAATTTATAGGCAACAACACGGATGTGAGAATACAGTTTTGCAGTATGATTTGGAAATATTTTAGAGATAATTTTTTGCAATTAACCACAACATTAATTGTCATCTGCTAACTAATCCAGAATTTTGAGTATTTTTAGTGGTTTACAATTTATAAATGGAAGTCAAAGATTGATGCAAAAAGAATATAAAAATAAAGCTATTCGATTTATTCAACATTAACGAATCAAATGTACCAAAGAAAAGGTAACTCTAACAATCTCAAAATGCAAACAAGCCGACTTAATTATTAAATTTTGAGCTACTTGACTTAAACTTGCCCGTCACGTCACATAATTATCATTCTCGTCAGTTACGTTATTATTTAATACCGTCGAATAAACTGGACAACGAGGCAGCTTGAGTTTTTGAGCACAATCCGATATTAAAATGTTAATCTAACTTGTACTATATCCGGATAACAGTAATGTCGGATATTAGAAATTCTCTAGAGTCCATGAAGTAATAAATGGCATTATAAAAAGTTAAAATTCAGGCAGCTATTAAAAAGATATAGAGAATAGATGGTTGGTGTCGTGAATCGGAAATGTTATCGGGCAAGGCTTAGGATTATTATCCGGTGAGCCGAAGGCGAAACGGATAATAATCCGAAGCCGAGCCCGATAACATTTTCCATTCAAAGACACCAACTATCTATTCTATTTATCCTGTTACCTCTATGTATTCTTTAAAAGAAAAAAGATGACAATAAAACACGAGAAAAAAGGACAAAAATAAGTAGAGAATGATGTAAACATGACGTCATGTCGTTCTTATGACGTCATGATTCGTCACGTGCATGTGATACATGGCTAGTGCCGGATATCACAAATGTTATACGGCACCTTGTTATCGGTCCCAAAATGACACTAGTGACAGGATAAAGAATGATGTCATGTTCATTATCGCAATCGGAATTCTTACTCTATCTTTCTTGTTTTCAAGAAATATACCAGAGTAAACAACGAGCATTGTTTTCCCTTGACCCTTTGATTTATGCTAATTTGGGGGACTTTTGACACCTTATCAATTGAATTGTAAATGGAAATTAATGAGCTTAAGGGATCGTATCTAGGAATTAGGGATCATGTACTTTATAAATTGGGGGTCAAGGAAAACCCTTAATGATATATGTTTTGCTTCAATGATGGCAGCATATTCTTTTCCTAGTCCAGATAACTGGTCTCGAAGGCTATTGCTATTTTGACTGACGCCTTCGATAAATGTCCAAATGATGAAAAAAGCTTCGTTCACGGATCATTATTGAGACTAATTCTTTTCCTTGTTATGGAACAGGTTCTCTGCATTTCTAGGATATTGATTTGTTATTCAATTTCATCCGCTTTTGAATTCAATCATTTTGATTTACAGAATGAGATACGAACACAGCCTAGGAATGATCCTCGCAGGCATCATCGTTTTATCAGCATCATTTACTGTATGCAAGGCTTCAGTAGGGGACAGATCCTATGTGTTTCAAAAATGTATAGGGAGATGCAGTCATTATAATTGTACAGGTGATAGAATGATCAAGTTTAGGTAAGCACATTTGAGTAAATAAATGATAATGATTGAGTTTTGCAATAAAACCTTACCGCCATTTCTGCTTATCATTGAAGTTACTTTACATTACCAATTAAATTACCGGTATCAATTGTTGATTGATATTCACAACATCTTTAATTCTTGAAAAAATTATCTCATTTAGTAAGTGCTCATAAAAACCTTGAGGATACACTTGTGAAATAGTTGCTTTAGTATTAACTCTTTATTGATCAGCATCTTATAGAGGATATCCATGAGATGTAACAATTTACCCCCAACACCGGATGGAGGCCCTCGACCGTTGCACCGCTTGTTATTTACCAACAAAGTGATTCGCCAGTTTATAAAGATAGATATTTGATGAACTATCGCAAGCAAACATGTCCAAAAATCGTCTTTCTTACATAGATGGACTAGATTTGGTCTCAAGAAAGCGCTATGAGGAAAATTTGTCGCTGATAGATGGGTTAGATCCATAGGAACATAAGGAAGGGTAGTGGACAGTGTGAAAATATTTTCCCAGCTGTCACCCAAACTGACATTTTTGGAATGGTTTCACTGGGTATGGGTGGGCATTGAGAATGAGCCCCAAGGAAAATGGTACTGTCCAGAATACAGGAATTTACTATCTTTAAAAAGAAATCCATGACATAGGAACAATTCATGTGAATTTTGAAAAGTATGCTGGTCATGGGTGCTGGTCATTCACTCTGATGATTACATATCTCATAAATAACGAGTGATTTTTTTTTTTGAGAAAAAACTGACAACAAACTATATTGACTTCTTTTAATATTTATTGACATTGTTATTCATGAATTGATATTTAAGACTTCACATTTTAAAAAAATCATATTGGAAAATTTAACGCAAATGCTGCATGTAAAAAAGGCTTAATATAATTTACTTAATCAAAATATAATGCAAATTTTATGTCATACAAAACGCTTTAGCTTTATAGAAGCTTTCTGTATGACATATAATTTGCATTTGAAAGGCATCTATATTAAAATCGGTGAAATGTGATTTATAAAAATGGTTACTAATTTGAAAACTGCATGTCCTGCAAAAAGCTTCTATTTGACCTTTCGGCATGAGCTTAAACTTGCAATAATGTAGCCGCATGTGTTGAGTTACTTAACCCATTACTAAATGATGACGGCATTTGACAAGTTTGTTGCAGACAACTTTGGAAAACATAGAGGGAAAAGGAGAAATTGCTCTTAACAAGCAATTTCTCCTTTCATCACAATATTTACTACCCTATCAGATTATTTTCCAATGTCGTAACATTTTGAAATGTCATCTGCAAACTCTTTCAATTTTGGACAGTCGAAAATTTTGCATCTGGTAAAGGGTTAAAGTTACTCTAAGATTCTAACTTGTCCTTATGTGTATTATATTCAGCCAAATAAAAGTATTAAATTTTCTTTATGATTTGTTTTTTTCTTTTACTCTGTTCAATTGAGCTATATTTATATAGCTATATATGAAGCAAAATAACTCTATAGACTGTGACACAGCAAACCTGGCCATAAGTAATTTCAATCAGGACTGATGACAGGATAATTCAAAATTATTAGTGCACAACAAACAACTCCTATTTTGTCATCATGGTCAGTTAATTTTCATTTTAACCCATGATAAGGTGAACAGGGACTGTTCCATTTAATATGGATTATTTCTGTCGAACTGTCCAAATAATGCACACCACATGGATAAGTAAGGTCATCATTAAGATCTGGAGTTTTGTCAATCTATCTGGCACTGGTAAGAACCCTTTCAGGTAGTTAAAAAGAACCATCAGTGTTTCAAAGGAGGCTAGACCTGTGAAACAGTTGACTTTCGCATCATTTCCCTGAAAGGCCTCCTCTGAGATCTTCCTGCTCACTGAAACTGATTTCAGATACTCCATTTCAGTCCTGAGTGAAGTCAGTTCACTTAGCATGTCTAGCATGTGTCTACTGTCTAAGTTAGTTTGAGTGCCTTGTGTGGTTGTACTACAATTATTTTGTTGTATGTAGTAAAGCTTCCTTTTGGTCCTCTGCTGGATTCGGTTGTATCTGCCCAGTTGTGGGGAAACGAAATCAGGCCCTGGTGTCGGCACTGTCTGGCTTCCAAGACTAGGTACCCAGTCTGGGTTGTCTCCATAATAGAGCTCTGCCTTTTTAACGGAAAAGAAAAAAATATAATTTAATTAATTAATTAATTAATTTCACTTTAAATGTCATTTCTTGCAAATAATAACTTTGTGCTAGGACAAACATAGACCAGAGTAGTGGAAAGGATTTATTAATATTAACATCCATGGTAATTAACTTGATGTACTGTGTAACTATTTTTTTAATGCCAAATACGTTCTTTAAAATAGAATATGTCAAAAGCAAACAGGATTTCTTGGTCACTTTGTGATGATTTTGTGTTAGTGACTAGTTAATTCTAATGTAAAAAATGTAATTACATACCAGTTATGAAGTGTTCAGAGCAGATAATGGGGTTTCCCAGGTTTTAATCTGCTCAGTTTCGCTGCTAATGGGCCTTGATTCTTAATGATTGCAGGTAATCTGAAGTATTGTAAGTCTTCCTCTTGGTCTACTTTGTTGGAGCAGCCATAAACTCCCCATTATAACATCAAAATTGACAGGTTAATTTGTTAAATACCGCGACTAGTCAATAGGCTTTGTGCGCTTTGTTTAGTGCAACCGGTGCGAGGGTAAAATAACCTAGCCTCCAGCGGTTTGAGCGCCGGGTCGATTACGTATCATGAAATACCTCTATTGGCACCACGATAGACATAATTTCTCAAAATGTTTGTGTTAATATTCTTTCCTAGACATTGAACTACTAGTACTATATGTTACAAGAAAATCTTAATGAATAACCATACCAGAAGATTATGACAAGAAACAGAGAAAAGACAGCAATTTTTATGATATCCAGATCTCTCAAATTCTGTTAATGATTGTCTGTACAACTTCACTTAAAGTATTCCACCCCTGATGGAGAACTTGTAGAAAAGTCTGAATGACAAAGTAAACCAAAACAAATGATGTAATGAAATCAAATTTTATATCATTCAAGATTTTTATTTGCCACCTTCCATTTATGTAATTTTAATTTTAATGTAATAGATTAAAATTAAGGGGAGGTAATCACAATGAATCAAGACAAATTCAGAAAAGAAGCTTGGTGAATGCCTTCGAAATCACAAATTCTTTGATAATTTACATTTCAGTTTGTTCTTTAACCAAAGCAAATACTTAAGTTTTCAATCAGGGGTGGAATGCCTTTACCCTTTACCAACAGCCAGATTTTGACTGTCCCAAATTGAATGAGTTTGCAGACGTTATTTTAAAATGTGATGAAATTGGAAAATGTTCTTCTGATAGGGCACAAAACATTGTGGGAAAATGAGCAATTGCTCGTTGAGAGCAATTGCTCCTTTTCCCGCAATGTTTTCCAGAGCCATCTACAACAATGTGGTCAAATGTCATTATTGTTTGGCAATGGGTTAAGATGTTGCATATTTTTTCTTGAAATAGATTTTTGTGTCGTCTACTTTCTAAAACCTTAGATATCTACTTAATTTTGTTGAAGAAAGATGCATAGAGAAGCAAACAGGTTAGATCACAGGTCAGCCGCCCATTTTACTTGGCGGCTGGCCTGGATCTAACCTGTTTGCATAAGCATGAAGTTGGTCCCAGCGCTATAAGTGATAATGAATATGATTCACATTACAGGGATGACCAACCGGTCAGTGAGAGACTGTTACAATGGAGTTGTGATGATGAATGTCACTATATGTGCATGTGGCTCACAGTGGACGCCTTTCATAGAGATGGACTGAATGTACCACAGTTTAATGGAAAGGTGAATTAAACATTCAACCAAACGATACTTATGAATCTAACTTACTGCCCCAAAAGCATTTTTTTTAAAAAAACTGATTTGATCTACCACACTGTCAATTAAAAAATGATATTGGTATTTCATCTTTTTGAAAACATTCCAATAGTCATATCTCTTTTGAAAAAAAGGGAAACTTTCAGGTGAAGTGATTTGAGGTAGAATACCCATAATCCATCATTTTGGATCTCATTCCTTCATGGGATTACCTTGGTCGTTCTTACTATACATCGGAGATATTGTGTGTGAAAGATGATCCAAATATTCCCCGTATCATAACCACTAAAGTAAGATAATGCAGTCTAACTTGTGTTAAGCAGCTACCCTTTTAAGCAGCCATCCTGCATTAAACAGCCACTAGAGAAAGTCCCATTGTTAGATTTATAGTGTAATTCAATTTGTGTTAAGCAGCCAACCTGTCTTAAACAGCCAATTTACTCGGTCCCAAAGGCTGGCCTCTTAACACAAGTTTGACTGTATTATTATTTCAGATGACATTCCCTCATTGGTAAAATTGATAAAGTTTGAATCCTGTAATTGCTGCATCATTTTCCAACCTTGGTAACATTTGTATAACTCTATAATTCCAGTGGCCATTTGTACGGTGGTTTGGGGTCCAGGAGCCTGCTTCCATGTTATTCTCTCTGCTGAACGGATTGGCCCATCTATGTATATTCTGGTACAGGAAGCATATTCCATCATCCACACCCATGTTCTATATATGGCATGGAATGAGTCTGGTATGTCTGTCTTAACCCTTTACCGAACACCAAATTTTTGACTGTCCAAAATTGAAAGAGTTTGCAGACGATATTTCAAAATGTGATGAAATTGAAAAAAAAATTTTTGATAGGGCAGAAACTATTGTGGGAAAAGGAAAAATTGCTAATCATGAGTATTCTGCAACAAAGTGGTTCAATGTTATTGTTTGGTAATGGGTTAACCCTTTATAATAACAGGGTATTCCACCAGGCCTGTTCAGCGCTGTGGGGCTCCAGCGTCTTTATTTTAAAAAAGCAAATCCCCCTTCATGCGAATCAATTCCACACTGCACTTTGAATTGAATTTGTCCCTCTGTTGGCTTTCTTGCTTCTGTCTTTGTTTGATACATTTAAATTGGTTTGAAAATAGTAATTTTTATCGATCTGGTAATTAAAAAAGATACCTTGAAACTTACCATTTTGGGATGCATATTTGAACAGGGGAAGGGAGTACCCGCTATTATGCCAAACACCCCTCCCAGTGAAATTTTTGGCCCAAAAAATTTCATAAAATTTCCCCAAAACTCATTACATTGTACTTTCATTCATTTTAGTCATTTTTCTATAGCAAAACCTATTGATTTTTAAATTTTGGTAAAAATAAGCCCGTTGATTTAGTTTAAAAAAAAAAAATCACTGCCCTCCCAAAGTACCAAGCACCCCAGTGCCTCAAAACATCCTGTTGAAGACCCTAATACCATTTGTTTGCCATTGCTCTAAGGTAAATTGATGTCAAGGCCTCAATACTAATTTATCATTCTTTATGTTCATGTGGGAAAGCAATCAGTTGCTTAGAAAATGTATTATGCAGTACTTGCCATGTAGACAAGGAGTATTGATGGTGTGATATGAATAAAAATCTGAAAACAAACCATCCAGAAAAACAAGCCTTAAAATGTGCCAACAAACTTCTGTGAAGAAAAGTTTTTTTTAAAAGCGTATGATAGAAATATTACGGTTACATTTTCAACATGAATTGGAAGTTTAGCAAGTAACACTATAAGGGATGGCTATAGTATGAGTTCTTCGAAATTTTCTTATGAAATTACCATATTTTTTTTCAAATGCTTCCTTTGTCTTCTTCAAGATCACAATTAAATGTGCCTTATTATTGCTTAAAATGAACTGTTTATGTTTCAGACTGCCATGCATGCTTGGTTCTGGTCAACCATTTTCCACTCTAGAGATACAAATTTCACAGAGGTGGGTTACAGTTACTGTTCTATGTTGGTATAAATGGCAAAATGGATAGAAAGTTAGAGTTTTAGATATGTTTGTCTTTATTTCTATAGGGTCTCAGCACATATCTTTATCTGTAATTTTGTATTTTGGGCCAGAGGCTTTCTGTATTTTGTATACTATATCAGGTAAGTGTATATGAAAAGAATGCACAAGGCTAATCTAATAATAAAAACGTGGACAAAGATTAAATCTAATTAGTTTGTTTAATCTAATTAAAAATCCCAATAGGTAATGTAAACATTACATGTACTTGGTAAAATAAAGTGTTTGTTTTTATGAAGTTACAAATTCAATAGAGGTTGGTAATGATGTTAAACCATGATTACACAAAATAAGGGGGGAAAACAGGAAATACTTGAAATACAAATATCCCTTGGCATATTTGATTTAATTGCACTTTGAAATTGTTGTGACAAAAAGGTGAGTTTGTTGATGTGGTACAAATTGCAAGCAGACAATCTTACACTGATGAAGCCAAAATAAATTTGCTTTGTGATACTTGGAAAAAACCTTTGTGAAGAAATAGTATGTTTGCTTTAGGTAATTTCAAAAGACTTCTTAAGATTGAAAATGCTAAACAAAGATGAAAAAATATGTATTCTTAGTTTCTGTCATTTGGGTAGTATAAGTTTCTGAGCCAGGTCTAATAACTGTTTTGTCGTTGTTGCATAAGAAATATGCCTCCTTTTTGTTGTAAAGGATTTTTTACTTCTTATTTATTTATATCTGTTTTCTTTTTTTCACAGAAAATGGATTATTTTTCGGCCTTCTCAATTGTTTTATACAACACTTTTACTCTTGCCTGCAGGTAAGTAAACTGAATAGATTTTCTAATTCTGAAATATTATGCAATTTTATCTAAATGATTAATGGATTTTTTTTTTTTTAAATTAATGGAAACTGTATCAATTGTTTTGTTTTTGAATGGAAAGTAGTAGCCAAAAGCATGTTTGTACTGATTTTAAATTGCTGAGATTTTATTGAATTGTATAAGAGAGAATGATACCAAATTTCTATTGAAGAATAAATAAATGAAGTTAATTGAATCGTAAATGAGAGATTGATACCAAATTTCTATTGAAGAATAAATAAATGCAATTAATTGAATTGTAAATGAGAGATTGATACCATTTCTCCCTGCATATAGTTACATTCATTGTTACCACAAGCTGGCTTCATAGTTATGATCAGGTTTCTGGATTGGAGGTTGATTAAAGATTCTATATTTCAAAAACTGATAGAACTGATGGACAAGTCCTAACTTGCTGGTGCTGCAGAAGTTTAAACAAACAACATATTGTCCAAAATTACACTACACCAAAAGATTTCAAATTTTATTTCCTAGGGTTTTAGGGACGGAGCGAAGGTGGCGTCCACTATTGGTTGGCGTGTGCTGTTCAATTTTTTACGTCCAGCATATATTATATTTGTCCTTTGGGCGCTTTGACTATGGATACAACATGAAAGTCAATATAGGTGTGGGTGAGTATGAGTTTATTTTCATGCACCAGTAACAAAAAATCAAAGCGCTGAAAGCGCTGAAGGACTAAGGTACATTTAAAGTAAGAAGATTGAGGATACATTAAAAAAAATATTTGGGCAACGTCTTGAGAAAAACCGCTGCTCCTTTTACCACCATTACTTTGATTATTATTTCTGTGAACAGATACTGAACGATAGTCTATTTTTCTGACATCGGAACATTTTACGATTTCCCATGATGCAACAGATATAATAATATAGAGCAAAACAAAGCCAGTGAATCCGGACTACATTCCTAGTTCCAAGAAGGTATTTAAGTCCGCACAGTGAAGGCGGATGTTTAATGAGTAATTGGGGTCAGACTGCTTTTGAGTATAGATAAAGTACCGTCCCTCAAAAAGTGGTATGTAAATTCAATGGACTAAGGTGCTGACGCACCCTTAGTCCAAAAAGACTGTGTATTGTACTGAATATATACATAAAAGTACAATACATTTTTTTTATTTTTTGTAAGTGGTACATGTGAGTTTAATCTGAGATTGAAATATAGTTCAACTCTTTCTCCTATATGTGACTTTCTGACTGGTGCAAATTGGAAGGATCAGCAGACGACAAAAGATAACAAGACAAACATAGATTTATTCTATGACATTGCATTGAAATGATTGTGACAAAAGGATAAATTGTTCATTAAAGTATTCTGCAGCAGATGCGACAAAGTGAGGTATTGTGGAATATTAAGTTCATGGCTACAAATCATGATGGGTCTAGATTGAAAGCAGCTGCAGAAGACAATTATGAAATATGAAGTTGATTTGATTTATGCTTTCAGTTGGAAAGAAATATATAATGGAAATGAGAAATTCTACATAAAGTTGAAAGTTTATGTCGAGCCCTGTAAAATGACAGACTAAAGTTTAAATCTGGAAATAAAGAGGATTTACATTTCATTATAATAAAAAAATTTAATAAACAAGTCTTCAGTGAACATTCTTTTTAGATTTTTTTTATTATTGTTTGTTTTTTTCAGCTGTATTCAACATGATAGGCTGGCTAGCCTGGTGCTACCATATTAGAAAGAACAAATACATATGGAAGGCTTTGGTGTCTATTTTTGGCATACAGTTGTTACTAAGTTTAGAATTATGGGATTTCCCCCCGATTTATTGGACTTTTGATGCACATTCCTTATGGCACGGAGGATCCTGGCCATTAGCCATCCTTTGGTATAGGTAAGATTGCTTTTTCTGTCAAAATAATTGAACTTTTTTTTTAGTATTGTTTCATTTTTTCCCCTTCATCCTTAAATCTCTTTTAATCCAATACTCATCTGAAACATTGAAAGGGGTCATGTTACTGAGGCAGTGGTCTCAGAACTTTTTTGTTTTTGAGCCCCTTAGGCACCTCTGGTTTTATAGAAGTGTCCTATGGTAAGACACCTCAGAGTCCAATCCATGTACTGGTTTGAATAGGGAAGACAACTCGGAGTCCAATCCATGTACTGGTTTAAATAGGGAATTTGTAAAATAAAAAAAAAAAAAATGTTAACATGGTGTTAAACCCCATACATAGAAACAAATGAACAATTTAAAAGGAACAGTGTGATATAAAAACAAATTTTGTCTTTCACTTAAATATTTTCCAGTTAAAATCAAGGATGGATGTCATACCATCGTTGGTTAAAAATTGCTGAATGGTGATTCTGAGGGCATTTCAACTATATCTGAACTTAATTCTGCTTTCAGCTTTATCATTGATGATGGTTATGCCTTAATGATGAACAAAGACTACGGAAAATTGCCGCAGACTATGAAGATAGACTGAAACTTTGCAACCTTTTATACTTTTTTATTGCTTGTTTTTGTTGCTGTTTATGTTTTATAGGGGGCCTCCGTGGCCTAGTGGTTAGAGTACAGAACTTGAAATCACATGGCCCCTCTCCGCGTGGGTTCAAATCCTGAGAGGGATATGGATTTTCATGAGAGGCAGTCTCCCGACTGACTTACGGAATGCCGATGGTTCTACCCACCTTAACCAGCCCCTATGGGCAGTTGAGTATGGGGTCTTCCTCCATCATTAAGAGTCGGGCATCGCTACATAACAGAAATAATGTTGATGTGATGTAAAACCCATATAAAAAAAAAAAAAAAAAAAAAAAAATGTTTTATAGAGATGATAATCAGATCATAATCATATTTTACCTCTACTAACCCATCCTTTTATATAGGGTTTTTTGATTGGTCCAAATTGAATGCGGATTCAATAACTAAGTATGAAAAAGGACTGTTTTTAGTGTGACATAAGGAAGAAGCCATGGTAACAAATGGAAATAGTGTTTGTTGTCATTCGAGGGTTCAATGCAAGACTAGTAAGTGCTTTAAAAACATTTAGCACATACTATAGTATTGCATTAAACTCTTGTATGAGTGTTTTAATTGTCCCATTTTATCGCGCTTGTGGGAAAGGCCAAGTTCTCATGATGCATCTGATTAAATGTTTTGGTTTATAATCCATTCCAAGGGTCCTGCGTGGGCCAGTGGTTAAGGTAGAATACCCATTCTTCGTGATTTTTGAATTTCATTCTTTTGTAGGCTTACTTCTGTTCTCCGTAAACATCATTTGGAACAAGAATTGGCTGATGTGAATAGTTTGGGGCGAGACCAATAATTAATGGGAATATTTTAAGCTCCGACTGATACATACCAAAAATGACAGAGACATCCAAAGAACGAATGAGTTTCAAAATGGCGGATTATGGGTATTCTACCTTAAAGTGAATCAATGAAGGCCTGGTCATAACTGAAGAACTCTTAATATGTTATTGAACCCCATAAAAACAAATAAACCATTCCAGAGTAATTTGTACCTGAAAGTGTGTGATGTGATAAATGAAGGCTGCCAAAAGTGATCAAACTACTTTTTACCACATTATTTACTAAATGCGTCTTTTTCTATGTAGACATTTCTTTATTTTGTTTGTTAAGAATGGCCAAAGTTTGTTTAGCTCTTTACCACCTGCAGACTTTTTTTACTTGAATCAGACGACTTTAGAAGAGCTTAGTTAACAACTTAAAACATTCAGTTCTGCTGTTGTGATATGTAAATAGATTAGAAAGCATTGTCACATAAGGAGAAATTGCTTGTTACAAACAATTTCTTATTTTGCCACAAAGCTTTTTGAAAGTCGTCTGCTGCAAGGCCCAAAAATGCAGCTTTAGTAATGTGTTAATTTGTTTTGTACATGGTATTATGAATGTTATTGTGCCATCTGTTAAAAATAAAAAAAAACTGCTTAATTTGTCTTATTCTTGTCTTTTCTTTACCATAGCTGATGAAATTTATTTTCTATTCATAAGGGGCCCGTTTTACTAAACAGTTTACGCTTAAGATTTGCATAAGTCTAAAACAACAAGTCCTTTTATTTCAATATTTGGCAAATCAATATTGCAAAGTAACACATCATTGGAATCGTCTCTCCGAGACGCTTCCAATGACGTGTCAAATTGCAATATTGTACTTTCATTGAAGATACTATCCATGTTAATCAATTATGACTTACGCAAACATTTTCCGTAAGTTGTTTAGTAAAACAGGCCCAAGGATACAATGAGTATACAGCATGAAAACAATATTCAGAAGGAAAAAAATACCCGTGTTTAAAATGGTGTAAAATGGAGAAAATGCTCATCAATGTTTGATTTTTCTTTGTTTTGTTCTTAATGACTTTATGATTCATCTGCTGCACATGCATGTCAATCGATGTATCATCTGATATTTATAAGGTTTTTATATCTTGTCACCAGAGCAATTTATTGACTGATAATGGGGTGGTAACATTTTTTTTTATCCCTTGATTAAATCACTTGATCGCTGCTGGCACCTGTCAGGATTGATGCTTCACTTTTTTTTCGTGTTTTATTTTCATTTTTTATTTATTTACAGTATTTGAAGCCACAAAGGTACCAGGATAAATAAAAGATTGTTGGTGTCTTTGAATAGGAAAGGTTATCAAGCTCGACTTTGAATTATTCCATTGCCTTGCCCATTAACATTTCGGATTTACGACACCAACCATGTTTTCTCTATACATCCCATTTACAGTTTTCCTGTTATACTGAGATACCCTGCTCATAACTGCTTTGGTTGGGCTAAAAGACTCCTTTACTTAACAGCCCTTAAGGGCTTTTCAAACTGTGAATTCAATGACATTCAACAAGTCGGCCTGGAGACCACCTCCCCAACAAAGTTCCAAGTCAATCATTGCGGTGGTCTCATCTTGTGCAGAGAAAGGCCATGTGATTTCAAGTTGTGCACTCAAACAACTAGGCCACTTAAAGAGGCCACATGATTTAAAGTAGAATACTCTAACAAACAGGAAATGGAGGCTCTATGAGATGCCTTGCGATTTCTAGTTGTGCACCAGAACAACTAGGCCATGGAGGTGCTGCGATAAACTACATGGCACATGATTGCATGTTGTGCACTTTAACAGCTAGGCCACATAGAGAAGCAGCATGATTTCAAATTGTGTCTGGATTGGAAATAGAACATTGGTCCACATGATTACAAAAAGTCCTTTTTTGATAAAAGCAAATTAATATTTATTCCAAAGTCAAACCAATATAAGCTGCTCACATGTACATCATTAATACTAAGGTCATAATACAAAAGGAGAAGTAAACATTTTAAACATAAGGTCTAGCGTAATGTAAACCATACATCATACTTTTCTTCGTTGCACTGCTTGTAAAAAGACAGGGATTCAAATGGATGGAAAAAGAAATATGATGATCATAAAGCTATTGGAATGGGTTAAAGCATCAACAGAATAACTAAATGCACCCAATAAAAAAGGCGCAAACAAAAGAGAAAGCACACAAAAACATTGATACAATTACTTGTTTCTTTATGACATTCGGACAACTACATTAGTTTTTAGAAAGATGCGTTTTGAAAAGGATTCATTACGTTAAGCCGGTTAAGCTTCCAAAATCTCTTTATATCATACCTGAGAAATATGATTATCAATAACAATTCCCGTTGCAATGAGGGATGATAAAAAGAGATTATAGTTGAGTTTAAACTGGACTATGAACCTAAACAAACCTGTCCTCATTTTGAACTTGTTCCAATAATTGAGTTACAGCAAACAATTGCAAACTATACCCAGTAACATGTATATTCTTTAATATTTAGTGAAAGCATGGTGACAAAAGTGGTTATGTGATTGTCCAACATGGTTGGCAAAGGTCCATTTCAACTATGAAAAGCATTTTCCCTATTATAGCCCCTTTTCTATTTTTGTGTAGAAAGACGCTGTGTCAACAATTATTCAGTCATATTACGACTCCTAGATGCACCAGTACATGTACTAGCCAGGGGCTCTGAAATGACTTGCTCGAACCCAAAACCCATAAGTTCCAAGTCCGCCAACTTAACCACTTGGCTACTCAGGACCCTTGTGTGTAAGGAGGGACCTCTGAAAACTAATGAAAATGGATCAAAACAATTCACTTCGAGGGTTTAATGCAGACTATAGAAGTGCTTCAGAAACATGAAGCACTTTCTCTAGTCTTGCATTGAACCCTCGACTTGCTGTAATATTTGCTGATGAAAACAGGTCCCATAACTCTGAGTTGCCTTTTTGCAGAATGATGCCCCTCTTCTTGACTTAGAAAGATTTATTTTTGTAAGCCAGGACATCTGAATACTACAGGGAATACATAATTTCACGAATTTGCTTTGAACTCTGAAAACCCTTTCAGCTACATAATGCCTCTTTTGGTGAATAAGCTTGAATCTCTGAATTAAGTCAAATAAATCTAAATAGCATTTTACAAGAATAATGGTGTAAGTATGTACCTCTGGGTACCGTTTTACTAAACAACTTACGGAAAATATTTGCGCAAGTCATAACTGATAAACATGGATAGTATCTCGGAGAGACGATTCCAATTATGTGTTACTTTGCAATATTGATTAGCCCAATACTGAAATATGAGTAATTGTTGTTTTAGACTTACGCAAATCTTAAACGTAAACTGTTTAGTAAAACGGTACCCTGCTCTCTAAAGGGAATCCATTTAAACTACACACATCTTGCGGTAATGTTTACTAATGGACACAGGTCCCAGAGCTCTCAAATCACCTTTTTGCCTTTTGGGCCATAGTGAGAAATTGCTTTATAGACCATAGATCTGTGGTTCAATAGATCAATGGGAAATTTACACCTTTCAACATTACACCGTAATTTAATTCCATTCAACTGTTTTTATCTATGTTTATGTGTCGAGATGATTTTTATAGATGCAGAAACTTGTTGCACCACAACTGCAAAGTGTTAATGATTGTCAGGCTGCATTTTTTCAGCGCAAGCACAAAAATGCATTTCTTACTTAATACAATATCGTAAAAGCATAATTGCAGCATCACTCAAACACATGCTAATAAGCAAAACTACCATGTATTGTAAACTAAGACGACTACTTTTCTGTAATCTCAAGTAACCATGCAACATGTATGGCAGTCATTGTTAGCAGTCATTGTTAGCAAGCATTTATGGTCATGTTAGATTGATGATGTAAAAAGGCACAAACAATTATGGGTAGTCAACATATTTCCACTAAATGGTTTTCGTGACAATGTTAACTTGAACATTCATATGTCATGAAAAATGGCATTTGCTACATGGTATTGGATTAGAACCATTGTGACAAAAGGATATATTGCCCATCATCAGCAATTTTTTGCGTTGTCACAGATGTTTCTTTTTTTTATATCTTAAGCTGATGTGTATCAAGTCTAATACATTGTGTATACTATGTTTTGTCATCTTCAAATTACTTGTAACAGGCCTAGGGTTTCTTGTGAGGGCATGGTATACATTTGATCCACAACACTATATTGTTTCTGTCCAAGTTCGGACATGACTTCCTGTACTGATACAGCACTGATGATTGTCAAATACAAGAAGGTTAGTAACAAGTCACACAATGTAATCAAATGCCAAAGATCACAGATAAGGTAGGGGTAAATTGAAAAATACAACGCAATAGATTTTTAACATATATTTCATATCATTAGAGAGATTAAATAATCAGATGACAGCTATAAATGAACAAAAATATACACCTTTATAAAAAAAGAAACTGTCTGTACAATTACCATATTTGCGAAGGACTCTGTGTGTAACTTGTAACTTCACAGTCAATCATATAAACCTTTTAAAGAACCATAAAAGAATTAAATGGCCCTTAGAAAATCTCATACATTTACAGCTAGCCTTCGAGATTTTAACCTTAAATTTATGAGGTCTCTGTATATAACCATTTCCCCTTATGGTAGAATACCAGAAATCCACCATTTTGAAACTTATTACTTTGTTGGATTACTTCAGATGTACTTTGTATACATCTGTTGTGGCCCGAACTAGTCGTTGTTAACAACCCAACTAAATAGACAGAAAAAGGAGTTACAAAACCGCACATAATGGGCATTCTATCTTAATTCAATTTAGGAGCGGTCTGAATTGAAAGTAACAGCAGACATCAAAAGATGACAATATAAGATACAATGCCATCATAATATTGGGCAGTAACCAATGACACATGATAAATTGCTCATTTGAATCAATTTATCCTTTTGTTGCAGTGATTTCTAAAAACATATACAGCAGATGTCTATAAACAAGGTATTATGGAGTAAGGGGTTTGCAAAATATACAATACAAGTCATCCATAAACATGAAAGTTTTTTAACAATACTCCACAGAGCACTTGATTTGAGTATGCCATTGCTTTAAATTTGTACCAGTCACAAATTTCCATATTAGAAAATAGGATGGATAAATAATTCATTAAAAACCCAGATTCCACATGCTGAGAAAAGATAAAATTGTTATCAATAATGGGTAACCATATAAAATCATTAACCAAACATTTCGAGTTAAAAATCTGAATTTGGCAAAGGTAAATTAAATTGTTCTCAAAGAACTGGAGTGATAGTATTTCAAAAGTAGGTCAAGATCCCATTTTTTCAGTAGACTTGCTGCATTTTTTCTATCTATTTTTTTCTTCAACTTTCCGAACCCTTCAATTCATCTGTTATTTAAGATGAAACTTGCTCTTGTCAATAATTTTTAACAAAGGAAATGCCTGTTGCAGATATTTTGGTTAAATATATTAACGATTTGAAAAAATTTACAGTCATCTACAGATTTACAGAATATTAGTTTAAACATAACATAATTTGAAATATGTTCCAATATTGCACACACATACTGGAAACATTTCTTGGCAAAGAAAAAAGTGAGTGATATGTAGAAACATGGAAGTTTAACACAAAGATCTGCAAGCTCACATAAAAAGGCTGCACACAGATAACAGCCATTTATGTAAGGCTTATAACCCCTTATTCGAAAATACCTCACATTGTAGCATCTGCTTCAAAGGTATTATGAAAAGGAGACACCACTGTACCTACAGGCCAGGGGAAAAACGTGACCAATGTTTAAGATCTAATATCTGAACAACATGGTCGTGCCCATGATGGAAAAGATATTTTAGCGTTTTTCACCTACTTTTGCCGATGATAGCCACATTGTGTACCCTGCATGAGTTGACCATCAACTTTCTGGTTCTGGTGGTAAATGATAACCCATGCTTTATAACGGCATTACGTCTACAACTCGGCAGAGAAATCACAGTCAAAGACAAACTGTCATGGGCATGCACACTCGTCAACTGTGTTCTCTCTGAGGAGTGTTAGATGTACACAATTTGGGGTACATTGGCAAAAGAAGGTGAAAAAAGCAAAAATCCCTGTGGCACAGCCATTTTGTTCCGACTCAATTGTAAAACATGGGTCACATGATTACCCAGTCTATATCTGAAGCTACTATTTCACTTTGTCACAGTGGATTTTTGTCAAAATATCATAATACAAAATGCATCTCTTTTGTGATATCTTTCATTTTTCAATTTGGACCATCAATGAATCCCATAATTTTATGGGGGAAGTGGGTTAGATTTTTAATTAGTACAAATGGTTATCAGATATGATTATACATTCCATTCAACAGTCACACTTTGAAAAGTCTTATCACATGATTGAGAAAAAACAGAAAACAAAGAACAAAAACACTATGTATAATTGCAATCCTTAAAAGCCGAGATACTTGAGTGGGCTTAAGGTAGAATATCCATAATCCGCCATTTTGAAACTCATTCTTTTGTCATATTACTTTGACAATTGTTTGTAAATGTCATTCTGAACTGCTTATGAAATGAGATTATCCCTCAAAGAATAAATTGCTTGTAATGAGCATGTCTCATTTTTAATGGAAGTATAGTGTTAAGGCAGCAACTTTAACATATTACCTTCTAACGCCACATTTTTAGGTCTTGCAGCAGACGACTTTCAAAAAAGCATTGTGGCAAAAGTAGAAGTTGCTTGTGACAAGCAATTTCTCCTTTTGCCACTATGCTTTCACAATCTATTCACATATCATGACAGCAGAACTGAAAGGTTTTACCACATTTTGACCAAGCTTTTTTAAAATCATCTGCTTCAAGTAAAAAAAAAAGTCGTCTGCAGGTGGTAAAGAGTTAGGCAGAGGTTAGGAAGTAACAAATGCATCATAATCAAAAATGAACATGTTATCACAAACAAAAACAAGGACACTGTTAGTTGTAAGAGCAATAACATTCATTATGGCTAAATGGCAGTCAACCTCTTTCAGACAAACAAACAAACATGCAAACAGTAATAAACACTAGATGCTCTAGAGCAATATCATTATTACTGATTGAATCAAACATAATAACAATACATATTCCGTTTTTTCATTGCATACCCTATACTATCTTCCAATGCCCTCAAAAATGGGATGTTGAGAGTGATTCAAATTGAAAGCAACAAGTTGTATTCCATTGGTTTAACTTAATACTGTACTAGAAAGTGCTTAACAAACATAAACATTACTTTAGTATTGCGTTGAACCCCTGATTTGTAAAGTTTGAAATAATATATTCTTTGTGATATAAAGAGAAAACCAAACTATTGATAGTAAAACCTGATTATCAATGTCTATTTTACTTTAAGCTACAATATATTTCCAAGAAGGAATCTAATCTTTAAAACACTCTCACGAATCCAGAGGTGTCGACGGGGATCGAACATGAGACCTCTCAGTTCTGAGTCAGCGCACTTAACCACTGGGCCATGCAGGATGCTCATACTAAGTATGAAAATAAAAAGGACTCCTAAACTTTCGTTAATGACATTGGGTTAAATCCATCCTGATGAAAGGACAATTAACTTAATTGGTGAAAATTATCATTTTGTCACAGTGGTTTCTAAATTTTTCTGCAGCAGATGTGGTAAAGTGAGGTATAATGGATTAATTGAAACACACATTCACTGATACATTATGTATAGTTAAATATCTGCTCAGCAGAAATAACAATAATATGAAGTGAGCTTATGAGAAATCACAAAAAGAAAAAATAGTCATAATTCATTCTTTCTTTTTTTAATAAAACTTGAAATCATTGAGCAAGAGAAGTTTGCCAATTTGATAAATAGTAGTGTTCATGAAATTCAGTCGGACCTGTTTGATGAGCATCCTAAGTTGGTCAAGTTAATAGAATGCAATGTTTATCATGATCATTGAAGCTTTAGACCGGATTCTCCTCCAACAGACAAAAAGCAATTTCAATGAGGAACTTGATCTGTTAAAATGACATTTTACCTTTTAGCTATTTCTGGATTTAACCAATTATTTCTTTAGCAATTGTTGAAGGTAATAAAGAATGTTTTCATTACATATGCACGAAAACACCAAGAAACAGTCAAAAGGAGATTAAAAGAGTATTTGCTCATGAAGAATTCTTTAAATGCATTGATTTGATAACAAAACTTGCAAAAATCATCCGATAGACGACTGTTTCAAATGCAAAGATTGCTTTCAATGTATTGAAGACTTCTCCCAACGTATGCATCAATAATGATTCATTCAAACCTGGAGCAAAGTATTTCTTATAACAAAAAACAAAACCAAAAAGGGGCAGTCATTATGAAATGTATTTCATGAGCAGTTTCTCCTCCTGCCACAATATTTTCAACCTTCCAAAACAAATATACCACCTTCCATTATCAAATATTGCCGTCTGCTAATACTTCTAATTATAGTCTCTCAAAAGACCAATAGAAAAAGAACAGCCAATGACATTTTCATCAAGAACACCCATGACACAGTTTGGTAGTGAAAGTTGCTTAACCCTTATAGTGCCGGAACAGACTTCATGCTGATGCAAACAGGTTAGATCCAGGCCAGCTGCCAAGTAAATTGGCGGCTAGCCTGTGATTTAACCTGTTAGTTACTGTAAGTATCTCTCCTCATCAAAATTAAGCAGATGGTTTTGAAAAGCAGATGACAAACAAATCTATTTTTTTAAAAATTACTCAGCACTCACAGGGTTAAAACACCATAGTGTAAGAATTGCTTTGATTTTAGGTCTGATACTAGATCCACTATCAGATGTATTATACACACTAAGAAATTACAAATTTGCTTATTTTTTACCAATAGAAAAAGAGCAGCCAACAACATTTTCATCAAGAGCACCCATGACACAGTTTGGTAGTGTATGTTGCTTAAAACAGTATAATGTAAGAGTTGCTTTGATTTTAGGTCTGATACTAGATCCACTATCAGATGTATTATACACACTAAGAAATTACAAATTTGCTTAATTTTTACCAATAGAAAAAGAGCAGCAAACAACATTTTCATCAAAGGAGCACCCGTGACACAGTTTGGTAGTGTATGTTGCTTAAAACAGTATAATGTAAGAGTTGCTTTGATTTAGGTCCAATACTAGATCCACTATGAAATGTATAATACAATGTACATAACAAGAATTGCAAAATATGTTTTCTGCTAACGTTAACAACTATCAACTCTAGCAGGTCTGTTTCTGCTACATGCCTGGTGGAGGGGGTGGTGGAGCCCGCTTCGCTGAAATGAAAAATTGCAGACTTTTATGCAACCCATATGGGAATTAAGAATGATCCTAATTGAGAGCAACAGCACACGACATTTTATAGAAGAATTAAACAAATCATTTTTAATTCTTTAAGTTTTTTTAAGTCTTTTGCAATAGATGCAATGTGATGAAGTTAGTATTACCGTTAACAATGAACAAAGAAGAAAAAATTAAAATCTCAAAGCCGGAAATCAGGACATGGCCTGAAAATTAGCATGCCAGTTTTAAGTATTCCTTGCCAAAGTACACAATATATCTTTTTAATTCTTTAAGTTTTTTGAAGTCTTTTGCAATAGATGCAATGTGATGAAGTTAGTATTACCGTTAACAATGAACAAAGAAGAAAAAATTAAAATCTCAAAGCCGGAAATCAGGACATAGCCTGAAAATTAGCATGCCAGTTTTAAGTATTCCTTGCCAAAGTACACAATACATCTCCATGTTAGGACCTATAACCTATAAGATAAAATCTAGAAATTTTACAACACTTACCATGACTTTTAACTGTTTTACTTGGGTATGTTTTGCTATTTTTTGACATGGGTTCCGGAGGAGGAAAGTCATAAGCCTGATGAAAC
This sequence comes from Cerastoderma edule, assembly GCA_947846245.1. Taxonomy (NCBI): domain Eukaryota; kingdom Metazoa; phylum Mollusca; class Bivalvia; order Cardiida; family Cardiidae; genus Cerastoderma; species Cerastoderma edule. The sequence goes on along the minus strand of OX401414.1, from coordinate 14,560,206 downwards.
GAGAACCGGTTCTCAAAGTCTGAAATAAACAACATTCAATTCATTTCCAAGACCTCACCAATTGCCCATGCCATATACTGTATTATTTGTGACATACATTCAAATGCAAAATAGAACAAGACAATTCCCTTCTAGTAAATAAAAAGGATGCAACGTCTTATGCTCTAATTATTAGGGTTTTATATTTTTTTTAATAAACACTTGCCTAATCATACAGTTATGAGTTGTATATTTAAATTTATTTATAAGTCAAAAAAACAATAAAACTGCAAAAAACTGCAATATTACAAAAAAACAGCTCTTTCCAAATCTAAATCTCCAGAGCTAGTCACTATTAAAAGCAAAGGCCATGGTTAAATAGGTCTTTGCTTACTTTATTTCACCTAAGTATTGTTCTGAAAAATTTTTTTATATGGGTTTTACATCACATCAACATTATTTCAGTTATGTAGCGATGCCCGACTCTTAATGATGGAGGAAGACCCCATACTCAACTGCCCATAAGGGCTGGTTAAGGTGGGTAGAACCATCGGCATTCCGTAAGTCAGTCGGGAGACTGCCTCTCATGAAAATCCATATCCCTCTCAGGATTTGAAACCACGCGGAGAGGGGCCATGTGATTTCAAGTTCTTGGTACCGTTTTACTCAACAGTTTACGCTTAAGATTTGTGTAGGTCTAAAACAACAATTCCTCTTCTTTCAATATTGGGCGAAGCAATATTGCAAAGCAACACATCATTGGAATCGTCTCTCCGAGACACTTCCAATGATGTGTCACATTGCAATATTGTGCTTTCATTGAAGATAATATCCATGTTTATCAATTATGACTTACGCAAACATTTTCCGTAACTTGTTTAGTAAAACGGGCCCCTGTACTCTAAGCACTAGGCCACGGAGGCCCCACATTGAAAATGGAACAACCAAGAAGACACATCAACCATGAAGTTAAGTATCTTAACATTCATCATAAACAGGCTATGTTGACTTTTATCACAAGATACATATTTACGATTATACTTTTAAACATAGAGAAATTTTTGTTCCTTATCTTATATTCTTTTAGATCCTTTTATCACAGTGGTTTTACCCAGAATGATAAATAAAATATCTTAATTACTTGTTTATCAGTATCTCTTGTCTGAAAATACTTTCAGTTTGACCAGTCTCACAATTCTAAAAGACACAAACATGAGTAATAATTCCACAGTATCTAGGGCATATAATTACTCGCTAATTTGGCAGACATCCAATTGACATTCAAACATGCTGTAAAATTTCAATCAAATTGTAGGCATGAAATCATGCATAACTATTTTGAACTCACCATCTGTCCCTCCAGAATAATGTCCTGAAGTCCTTCTCTGTGGGGGAGGCGGGGCATGATTGGAATGTGTAGAGGGGGGTGCCCGCATAGGGGGTGGGGGAGGTGCCCCACCCCGTCCAGATCTCCCTACGGTACCTCCACTGCTGGGTGTTGTTCTAGTAGGAGGGGGTGGGGGAGGTCCAGCCCGCCCTGAAGGGGGATTTGAAGGGGGAGGAGGGGGCATAGGGGATGAGGGAGCTCTGTGAGGGGGGTTGGAAGGAGGTTTTGAACTGGGAGGGGGTGGGGGAGGTAATCCACCCCTAGAGTTGCTAAAGGGGGATGGGGATGCGGGTGGCTTGTTGGAACTCGGGGGTGGGGGAGGGGGAAGGCCACTGACCTGGCCTGCCGAAGGAGGGGGAGGTAATGGGCGCCCAGACATGCTGGGGGGTCGCGAGGCAGGGGGAGGCGGCCTATTGGAGTGTGAAGCACCAGACGGAGCAGAATCTGATCCATTAGGGGGCGCCGACGGAGGGCCCCGACTTGGAGGCGGAGGCGGCGTTGGTTTTGGAACTCCTGATGCTCCCGACGAAGACAGTCTCCTGGCTGTTGAATGATTGGAGTCACTTGAGTTTTTCTCATTTAACCTTGATATCGAGTTTGCTATACTATTTACACTATTGTTACTTTCATTATTAGTCTTAGGTTTTCTATTCGATGAGGGCGGTGGCGGGGGAACACCTGAGCCCCTAGAAGGTCCATTTGGTATAGAATTATTGTGGTTGTTTGATGGTGTTGATCGACCAGATCCAGGAGGTCGGAGAGGAGCACTTCCTGGGGCTGAAAGGATAGAAAAAAGTATCACTTGGTTAATCTTTATTATTCTTTTTCTTAGTTTTATTAACATAAACTCTAAAATGTAAATGCTTACGACACTTAACTCATTATGTTATATTGTATGCTAAGAGGGTTAAATGATTTGACTATAGAATGTCCTTTACCCTCAATTTACATGGGTAAAAATTTAAGGAATTCAAAAAAACTGAAACCGCTAGTTCTTATCCTGAAAGGGCATGTTTGCTATCATTATATAGGGACAGACTGTATCCAAATCCTGAAATCAGGAAAAATTAAATAATCCTTAACACTTTCACCCATGAATCTATTGCATTTGTATAAGGGTCATGGCCTTAATAAAAATGAAATAAACACTATGAGTTGAATTGACACTGAAATCACCCTTATACACGTGCATTAAACAATTAACTTACCTCTGGGACCTCCCCCATGTGTTCGTCCACCTTTATTTGGTAACCGCGGTATTCCTCCTGCAAACAGTCCACCCAGTCCACCGCCCATTGGCTGTGCTGGGGCTGGGGATGCTGAAATAGATAGGAACAAATAATCAGGGCCTTTAGTCATGTTGGCTTAGATTTTTGTATGGTGTTTAACACTGTATTAATAATCTCTTTCTAATAATCTCTTTCTATCATACCAGAGAAAAATATATATTTATAACAATTTCAATAATCTGTTTCAATAAAGGGTGATAACAATATGCTTTTTGATTTTTTTCTTTAACTGCAATGTTAACCTTTACAAGCATGTCCTCACTTTGTGTTGTTTGTATGTGTTTAATGCTATATCAACTATTTTTCAGTTATGAAATGGCTTTTCTGAATCCACCAGTATTAGGCCAGGGCTCTGAAGTAACTTGCCAAAGGCCACTCTAACGAAATTCGGCTTTGATGACTGGGGTGGCAAAATCAATTGTCCAAAGAGCCAAGCTTTTCCAAAAGTCTTCATGAAAAGCGTATTTTTAACCAAATTTAGAATATAATCATTATACAGGCAAGAGCTGAAAAAGATTCGGAATATATGGACAAGTAAATTAAAATCAGTTTTAACCCTGCCCCCCCCCCCCATCTCTGCTTAGAACAGACCTAAGCCTGTTTTTCTGGGGCAGGGTTAAAACTGATTTTAATTTACTTGTCCATCAACAGCTAGTTTTCACCTTCAAAGGCATTGATCATTGTCATGAAATTGATTCTTTCCACTAATCTGGGGAGCATTTTACAAAAAGTATAAAGGCATAATTTGTAAAAGTCAAAGTTGATATGCATGGATATCTTTAGCAAAATTACAATATGGCCATGTAGAGGTTGCTCGAAGAGATGACTCCAAAGATGTTTTACATTGCAATGTTACTGTTCTCGGTATTGAAATATGGGGGAATGGTTGTTTTGAAAGTATATTGTATAAATTGAATAAAAAAAGAAAGAACATATTGAGAATAATCCAGAATAAAGGGGGGCTCCAAGGATCATATGTCATGTGTAAATATGAATCGTGTTTCTAACTACTATAATCACAATAATAACAAGTAACATTCCATAAATAGCCTATGATCAAATTTAACACTTATTTATCAAACCAAGCCTACCATTTCACAAGTAATCATTTTTGGACTAGGGTGGCAACGTAATTAACATTAGTAAACCTATTCCTCAAATTGGTTAATGTGACTTGTTACAATTGAAGCAAAATCAGACAAGAAACAATTGCTTAAGTCGAAAAATATAGCAAAGATGAGCAAAGCCAGTGCGTATTAAAGGAGAAAGGGAAGGCTAACTGCCCGTCCGGCGGCATTACATCAATAGATGCTGTGTATTATACACTTGCCGTTCATCTGGTGCCCCAAATTAATCGGTTGAATTAATATTGCGGTTGATTGAGATGGACTACACCCCCTCACTAACTCGGATGATCCAAGCTTTAACTGTAGATTGAAATATCTACTTCTGGATCATTCGGACTTCCCTCGAAATCAAAGCACTATTATGCGAGGCTGAAAAATACTATCTCTAAATGTCCTTTTGTATAACTATTAAATCAATGCATGTAAGAATTAGGAATAAGAGCCGTTAATATTGCTTTTTTTAAAAGAAAAAAAAAGGAAACAATCAAAATACAAATACCCTACCTAGCCTTGGCTCCGGGCCTGTAGGTATACCCCGCACTAGGGGTCACTACCTCCGCGGCCTAATGTTTTCTACCATTCAACTAAATGTGACTGGTCTAAATGAAAGCAAATATAGACAACGACAATAACAAGGAAAAACATTTTCTCCCGGTTTTCGGTAGAACCATGGACATAAGCAGTTATATTGACATTTGGTATCAATTTCATCTTAAGAATACTTTCAGAGATGTGTGCTTTGAGAGGAATAAACATTAAAAATTTGATATTCATAATCCGTGTCACTAAACCAAAGATCCCTTTTAATTTCTTTATATATAAGCTGCTAAAAACCCATGCTTTCATTAATTAATATGAATTGAGCATTCGCATATGTATGTTCTTCTTTTGGAATGCGAGTTAATAAATGAATAGGGGAATTCTTTCTCACGCACTTTTAAAGGTACCACACCCAACCGTGACGTAAATTTTATGAAGGCGAAAATTAGAAAAGTCAGAACAATAAAATTAAATGTTAAACAGTACACAATTTAATGCCATTTTAAGGTCAAGTTTCATATTATAAGAATCTTTCCTGGATTAGAATTCTTATTTCCCAACTACGTTGATGTAATGTTTATTTCAATGTGAAAATCCAAAATTAAGGTGAGGTTAATGATTTTAAATAAATAACACGACGTAAGGGGTGAAAACACATTACACCAATGTGTAAACTGCGAATATTTTTTATTTATTTATTTATATTAAATCCTTATCGAATTGAGCAATAATAAAAAATAAGGTTTTTCGTTGTTTGTTTTCCTCCTTGTTAGACCCAAAATTGCTTGCCAGAAACCATGCTTCCATGGAAATGCGCGTTGAATTGTTTCCGAAGACCCATGTGACAATAATCTATAAATACCACCATTTACTTAAATCGGATGATCCAAGCTGTAACTGCATGCCATGAAATTTCTACGTCTGGATCATATGGACTACCATTTACTTTACGATGAGCATGTTGTTTACATGATAAACCCATTTAAATGGTCTGTAACATCGGCGATTTTGATGTTATTTAGAATGTTCCAAATAATCTAGTTATATGAAACTATAGAAATGCATGCAATTATCTTTACGGTAAAAGCCAATTGATTTTAAAAAGTTAGAATCTTATTCTTTGAGAAAGTCTCTTTAAGAGCAAATTTTCTTTCTGGCAAATGTCGTCGTAACTTTCTTTTTCTAACGCAAGAAAAAGAGAAATGGTATACAGTGTATAAAAAACAATAGTGGTAGAAGTGAACTCTGCTTTTAATGCAGTTTGTGCTTTGAATAACCAAAAAGAGACACACCAACAGATTTTCTAAACTTAAATATGAAACCAATCTCACTTTCTATCTTTGTTTTACTCTTTATGAGATACAATTTTGTGAACATTGCAAACACGTAACAAACGTTCAGTCAATTTTCATCCTTCAACTTCAATTCTTTTCGCAGTTTTAACAATCATTATCTTCGCACAGACACAGAATCATTTTGAAATTTTGAAAGGAAAATTAATTTATACTAAAATAGTTTATTTATAAGTTCAATCAATCGCACAACATACCCACGTGAATCCTGTATTAAAGTGTATTCAATGCAACATCAAGTGATAGACTGTTCTAATTATGTAAACAAATGACGTTTGTATCCATTTTTTTTGCCTCATGGGAAATCGTAAAATGTCGAGATGTTCGAAAAATAGACTATCGTTCATTCTCTGTTCACAAGAATAATGTTGCCCAAAGAAATTTTCAAATGTATCCTCCATAAAAAAAAAAAGAGCCAATGTCAATTATCTTGGCCAAGAACAATGTATACCAAGAACTACTGAGATCTGACAAGACAATAAGTTTCAGACTGGTGGATTATGGGTACTCTATCTTACCAATTAGCGTTGCTACCACTGACCTATGGACAAGTACAATAAGAGGGTAATGCAGGACATTTGTTAAGGATCCTGCATTTAACACTCCATAAATCACTATAAATAACACTTTTCTTCATGTATCTAAGCTACAGTAAATTGCTACAGTAAGTGCTTCTTGTTTGTAAAGGACTTACATAAACTTTAGTCTTGCGTTTAACCCTTCGATAGCTCTCCTTATTCTGAATAGCCAAATTCATAACTCATCATTTCCAGCAATCGAAAGCAGTCCTTTCTAAGTTTATAAAAAGCTTAACCCTTAGAATGATGGGCAAATTTCTAAAAATAGATGTTTGTATTGTTTGCTTTCCAAAACCTTCAATATCTGCTTGATTTTGATAAGGAAAGATACTCAGAGTAGCAAACAGGTTAGATCACAGGCCAGCTGCCAATTTACTTTGCAGCTGGCCTCGATCTCACCTGTTTGCATAAGAATGAAGTTGGTTCCAGCTCTATATGGGTTAAAGAGTAAGACTTAACTGTGAACAGTTCACATCATCACCTTCCCCTATTGCTGCACTAGTTTACCCAACCTTTTACTGTCAGTGTTTCAAAATCAATAAATTAATTGATGGGTAAGGGGTTTGCATCCGACACTATGATGTAATCATTAACTACTTTACCATATCCCTGTTCTATAGTTCACACCAGATGTAATGTTCACTATCATCTCAAAATAAAAAAAAACATCTGGGAATTGATTGAGGGAAAATTTGCTTAAGATAATTAAATTGTGTCGCTGTTTTGAAAATGATGCAAACAACAAAAGCCTTTGGAAAGAAATGTGGATAAACTTATATTGAGATATTTACAGGCTAAAAAGTGTTTGGTTTAAGAAAAATAAATAAGAAATTGTAATGAATGAATTATAGTCAATAGAAAATTTGTAATGAGTTAATGATAGTAAAGTCATAATTTGTAATTATTTAGAATTCACAATTTGTTGTGGTTGCTTTTAATTCAGGTGTTTTCTAATCGTTTCAGGAACACAAAGTCATACCAGGGAATGGGTTGAAGTATAGACTAACTGGCTAACTCAGATTTTAATTATCTATATACAATAGGAAAACCCACTTCAACGCATTTCCTAGAATACAAGACTATAACAACATTGAGCAATAAAATTGATGTCACCTGAAAATGAGAATCACATCCTCCAGGGCAGGGAAATCTGATTTTGATTCACTTGTTCATATATTGAGGGTTCAATGCAAGACTATAGTAAGTGCTTCACAAACAAGAAGCACTTACTATAGTATTGCATTGAATCCTCGATATATTGAGGGTTCAATGCAAGACTATAGTAAGTGCTTCACAAACAAGAAGCACTTACTATGGTATTGCATTGAATCCTCGATATATTGAGGGTTCAATGCAAGACTATAGTAAGTGCTTCACAAACAAGAAGCACTTACTATAGTATTGCATTGAACCCTCGACATGCAAAGTCTTTTTCTGCACTTGTCAATATAATAGTTCTATAATTAGAAAGATTTCCTCCATATCATGCGCTGTTGTCATTGGTTTAGATATGGGGAATATTAAGGTCTTTCAGACATAACACAGTATCTAAAAAAAAACTTTTAATCATATCATATTTTGAAACCATGATTGATAGGGAAAGTGTAATTGCTTGTTAGTTATAGTGGTTTCTTAAGAAAACCGTATTTTGCTGCAGGTGAGGTAAAGTGGGGTATCATGGTATAAGTAAAGGGGCTGAGCAAAATCTACCAGTGGACAAATTTAAAATGAAGTAACAAAAGACGGATATAAAATAAATTCAAACACTAAGCATGCTGAAACTTCGAAAACTTTTAACAAATTTCAGCAAGCCCAAATCCTGTAATTCCATCAAATAAAAGACATAACAAAAATAATAATATCGACTTTCTACTCTGTTGCATCAATAAAAAACCTATTTCACAGACAAACAGTAAAAATACTCTAGCATAACAACAAAACAATTTGTATGAAAGAAAACCCCAAGCAATAACCAAAATACATCAATTTGTATATACAGTGATATCTCGTTAATCCAAACCCCTCCGTTCCCAACAAAATGTCCAGATTACCGATTCATCCGGACTAATGAAGTAGCGCATGTTCTTATACACATTAAGACATAAACGGTCTGTGTGGATGTGTATACTAATAACACTTTAGCAAACGCCAAATTGTCAATCGTTCCAAAAATAATCTTCTGACATGGCAGAAAACATTGTGGGAAAAGGAGAAATTGCTTGTCACGAGCAATTTCTCCTTTTCATACAATGTTTTCAAAAGTTGTCTGCAACAAACTGGTCAAATAATTTCGTTCCCTTACAATCTCGTTCGGATTGTGAGACATTCGGATAATCGGGGTCCAGATAAATGAGGCTTCACTGTATATAAACAATTTTTCCTGTTTCAAAAACAATTTTTACCCTCAAACACATGTCTTTAATTTTCACTCTAGTAGTCAATATTCTCTCATTTTGTGGCAATCAAAAACGGATCAAAACCTTCCTACACAAGATATTTCTCATAAACAAACATTAAAATTATAACTTCAAATCCTCAAGACAATGCTTTTGAGTACCAGCAGTATAGGATTCATCCAATTGATGTTGAAATAGAATTAAAAGTCTCAGATGTGTCTTGCAGGTTTGCTATTGATAAGGAATACTCAAGCCTGCAAATCATGACTTGACATCAGAATTTAACCCTTATAGTGTTGGAACCAACTTCATGCTTATGCAAACAGGTTGGATCCAGGCCAGCCGCCAAGTAAATTGAGTTTCTTCCCTTATCAAAATTAAGCAGATATTTAAGGTTTTTGAAAGCATACGACAATTTTAGAAAATTACCCAGCAATCTAAGGGTTTACCATCTTTAATATGAACAAAGAAGGAAAATTTCAAATCTCAAAGCCTGAAATCATGACCAGACCTGAAAATAAGCACAACTGGTCTTGCTATCTTGGGCTCACAACGAGTTCTTTGATAAATGGATGTTGAGTAAAATAAAGAAACATAACTAGAAGACAACATTCCACAAACAACATTGCAAAATACCATGAGACGGTCTAGGGGGCGCAGGGATACTAGGTCGACCCGCAGATTTCCGTCGAGGAGGTATGATATGATTCAACTGATAATCATTCTTCACTGAAAATTGTTTCATTAAAATACAATATTCTTGACAAAAGGGTACAGGTATGATATAATTTCGACTGATTATTGGTCTTCACTGAAAATTGTTTCATTAAAATACAATATTCTTGACAAAAGGGTACAGGTATGATATAATTTCGACATATTATTGGTCTTTGCTGAAAAAAGTTATCTGTAATTACCAATACAGATAATATTAAAGTAATTATATAAATGAAAGAATTTGATACAATGTACAGAGTAAAAGCCAATGTGCGTATCTTCCCCCGTCATCAGATTTTCTGACAAAAATGTGACAAAGTATCCATTCTAGGAAGGACTTCTTATTTTATCAGAGCTCTGTATTTGCATCTAAAAGTTTTGATCAACTGTAAAATAAACCTATGTGATAGTTAGATAATGATTTGGCTTACCAACAGAAGGCAACTTTCAATCAAAGAGAGCTTTAAAAAGACCAATGAATTGTGACAAAACTTGGAAGTGCTCATCTTTTAATACAAAGGTATCAAAAATTGTAAACAAAAGAAAATATTGAAAGATGTTATACATTGGATGTGAATAAAATGTCATATTTAAGTGTTTCACATTTGCAAAAGACTAACTACCAGACTTCCCGATACTCTGAGAGTCCCAGTAGGACCAAACTGAACACTTGCTTTTTTGTGTATATAAAAATCTGCCAGACCAACAAAGGTCTCTTGTAAGACCTACGGGATTTTAGTTAGTTAAGGGCCTACGAAGTATCATGAAGTCTGAACTACAGTCAGACATTGAACCTTTGATATATCATGACATGGGTAAAACTTAACTTTCTAAAGATAAATTAATCATCTCCATGGAAACACATAATAAGGGTCAAGGTCAGTTACTTACAGTCATCTTGTGATCCTCTTGCCCACGGATTTGTCCTGTCTGACCCTCCTGTATTTGGTCTCATAGCAACAGTGTTAAATTTTCCAGGACCTCCGCCCATACCCATAGGACCTCCACCAGAGGGTTTGTTATCTTGAAATATATGGTAAAGCATTTTAACATACAGCGATTACTATTTAAATTTTTTGGAATGGGTCTGGTACCTATTAAATTGGGTCACTTGTTTTACCGGAATCGAGGTAAATTACCGGAATCGACATCATATTACCGGAATCGACATGGATTACTATATAAACTAATGGTTTCATTGATTTTAAGTTATTCTTTTTATCAAGGTTGTCAAAACTATCACATTTATAATGAAAAGTATATATGTCAATCAAGATGTTATGATTTGCATATTTAAATGACCTGTAAACAGAACATGTGATAAACCTCCGATAAACTTCTTGTCTAAAAGGATAGTTGATTCTGCCTACTACAGGTATTAATTTAAGGGATGATAATATAAAAAAAATACAAACAAGAGAAAGCAGGAATATTTTTAAACCTTTATTTGCCTTGCCACATCTATAGTACAATTGGGCCATGGCAATCCCTTATTATAACTTAACAATAATGCTAATAAAGTTATAAGTTACGGAATTGACAGCATGTTGACGGAATCGATCACATACATAAAATAAATGTCGATTCCGTTAACAAATCACTGTGAAGATGGAGTAGATCGGAATTGACAGGGTATTGATGAATTCGATCACATACATAAAATAAATGTCGATTCCATTAACAAATCACTGACTGTGAATATGGAGTAGATCAGAATCGACAGCATGTTGACGGAATCAATCACATACATAAAATAAATGTCGATTCCGTTAACAAATCACTGTGAAAACTGAGAAGATCGGAATGTACAGCATGTTGACGGAATCGATCACATACATAAAATAAATGTCGATTCCGTTAACAAATCACTGTGAAAACTGAGAAGATCGGAATGTACAGCATGTTGACGGAATCGATCACATACATAAAATAAATGTCGATTCCGTTAACAAATCACTGTGAAAACTGAGAAGATCGGAATGTACAGCATGTTGACGGAATCGATCACATACATAAAATAAATGTCGATTCCGTTAACAAATCACTGTGAAAACTGAGAAGATCGGAATGTACAGCAGTTGACGATCGATCACATACATAAAATAAATGTCGAATCACTGACAGCATGTTGAACGAATCGACCACATACATAAAACTATCCGTTAACAAATCACTGTGAATATGGAGTAGATCGGAATTGACAGGATATTGACGAATCCGATCACATACATAAAATAAATGTCGATTCCGTTAACAAATCACTATGAAGATGACCACACTTGGAATTGACAGCATGTTAACGGAATCAAGCGCATACAAAAAATTAATGTCGATTCCGTAAACAAAGCGCAGTGAAGATGGAGTAGTTCGGAATCGACAGCATGTTATAAAAGGAACAATTCAAAGAAAAAAACATGGTATCGGTTTAACTTGCATATGGAAAGATACACATGTCTTTATGTACTTGTTCCAAAGAATAATACATGTTATGACAAGTTTTAATATAACGAATGAAATTATTTCTTATTCAATTATTAAGACATCTAAAAGCATATTTACTTCCTATACATCACATTAAATAGGTAATACACACAGCATATTTAACATGCACTGGAGAGTTTGTAAATGACCAGTCGACAAAACCTTGGCTAAAATGTCTGTCTGAATTAATTTCACATAAAAGCTATTCGATATAGCAGTATTCACATCCATATGTGCATCTGTTTGTCTCATTCTTTAACACTTTTTCAATGTTTAATTGTTATGGATATTCATTTTGAGCATTATGTCGATCGGACAATTGTCTTTACGACTACCTAAAGCAAATGAATACAAAAACGCGATATGAGATTCAATGATTAAACTATGAATGACCGCGTTGAGAACAAACAAATAGTCAATCAACAAACACCTTATGTTCTAAAGAATGATAGAGTAATTAAGTATGAATGGGAAAAGAAAAGAACAAGGCTGTAATTATTGAGAACATTGTGTTTATACCGACGTAAAATGCTGTCAATTGCAGCTGTCAATTAATTATAACTAGTTACAAATTACTACAACAGCTTGTGTTTGGCATTTTGTTTGTCGGAAAGGTTTAACTATAAGTACTCAGAGTGCCTATATAAGGAAAGGCTTTCAGATGATCATCAGTCAATGACAGAACATGGCTAAGATAGTTCTATTCGGTGATAGCTACATCAGACGGATGCAGGCGTTCTGCACAAACACGGGGCGGTTGATCGTGCAAGGGGAGGTCAGTTGGCACCATAGAGGAGGGTTAAGGGCCGAGACAATGGATCGAAGACTTTTTGATAGAATGATGAGGGAACAGGCAGATGTTGTCTTCATTAACCTAGGGGGCAACTCCATTTCACCATCGACGATCCAGGACATCCATCGAATAGTGGACGAACTCTACTCTTCAGGAGTAAAGAAAGTTCTTGTAGCGGAGATTTTGACATGAGGGGACTTCTCAAAAGTCCCTGGATTGACAAAGTCATGTTACGACAATCAGTGTTACCTAATAAACAAGAAACTTGCGAAACTATACAAGGATGACCTTATCCGGTTTAGGGAAATCAGGTTTCCTACTGATTATAACCAAGACAAGGTCCATCTGAACGACAGAGGAATGAGAAAGGTTCAGTCTAGGTTGCAGTGTGTGGTCTGGACCACCCTAGGTAAGACCTTCAAAAGTCATGAATGTCATAATTACTTTGTAGTATATCATCATCATCATGTTCATCATGATCATCATCAACATCCGCACCATCATCAAGTTATTATTATCAATTATTATGATAGGTGCTACTTTTTTTTTTTTAAATAACTCATCAATCATATTGTTGACATTTATTTTCAGTTTATCGTCTGTTTAAAACATTAAATAAACTTGGATCCATTTGTATTCAAACTTCGGACGTAAAACGTGTTTTGCTGCCGGTACCCTTTAGATGCATTATCATCCAAGTTTGGACTGTTTGAGTTCGACTCATACACATACATACCGAGTTGCTTTTTAATTTCCTCTGATTTAAAACACTTTCAATTATTTTAACTTTATATTGACACATTGATTTGAAAACTATCAACAAGGGCCATGTTGTCGATTTAACTCTCAAACACCATTTGATGCCATAAAAATCCGTTGTAGCACTTAGTCCGAAGCCATAAAATTCACATACTGTGTGTCAACACATTGGAGTGACGCATGTCTGTGCACATTTCGGCATGGTTCATAAGTAACATCTGTCTGAGGTCGGTTGTTTTATTGCCCTAGCATTTTCTCTTGAATCAATTGCATAAAGATGGTCATTAGCATACGATATTTATGACAACCCTTTATCCAAACAAATCAATTGTTAATCCACCACTTGTTTCTTTACTGCCACATTTTGAAAAGTTGGCATTTTACCCGGTGAGACAGAAATTAAGAATGCAATTGTCAATAGTACTCGCTATGAAATAATAACCCTCACAACCTGAAATCCTTTTATTTGCCACTCGACTTAGATTTTCGTTATTACGTACAGAGCGTCAATTCACAAACCTGGTCAATACAAGGCTAAAGGGTTGTGATACCAGCATCGATCTACCACATTTGCAGTATATAATAATTTACATCCTTTATTCTTCAGCCGGTCAACAACCCCTGTTCAAACGGGGGTCTTTATATAAATTCAAGACAACCATGTGTCATTCACTTTCAGTGTCAATTACTTGCAAATATGGATATATGTGATGTTTTCATAGTCACATTAAAGGTAGGTGGAATAAAGATGTTGTTCGACGAGTGATTATTCATTTTTATTGCTTTAAAGTAACATGCATTGCATTTTGATTTAAGAAAACAAGTCGCAACATGCAACATGTGAAAATTTCGATATGTGCCGTTGTCATTATTCCTTTACAACAAACAATTTTTTAGAAAGGTTTCGTTTTCAAAGGACGAAATCCTGACAAAAACATGTATTTCATTGCTTTTGAAAATATGGAATATCACAGTTATGACTGCACCGAGATTCGTGTATCAGCACCCAAGTAAGTCAGTATTTAAGTTTTTATAATGATACAAATGAATAAAAAAAAAATAAAAAAAAATGCCATTTATAACATGGTTGTTATTTTAAAAAGGAAATTTATGCCACAATTTGTCTGTTGAAAAGATGGAAGTACTTTCTACAAGACAGCGATCCCCCACCGATTCCGGTCGATTCATATACATAACATGTAAGAAACACGGGTAGCTCGCGGGAATCAGGCAGAATCTACCCATGGATTCCTTTCGTCATAATTATTCCTATTGGTATGCGAATTCAAACTTATGTGTTATTCAAAAGTTGAGAAAAATATTCAGTTTATTTGATTGGGAATGGGTCCGTTTTACAGTACCAAACATATAAGGAAAAAATCACTGACGTATTAATTGCATGGGGTTCACGAGGCCACGTCAATAAATTTGCAGCCTTTCTTCGCTTCAACAGCACAAGGATAGGACACTAAAGTCTCTGGCCAAAGGACAATCCCATTAAACTTGTGGTGTAAGTGTGGATCATATTAAAACAGAGTTACAACACTGCCATTTTAATCCCTGTAGTGGGCAACACAAAACTTAGGGACATAATTATTTCTATAGGTTTTCCAATAACAAATGAATTGCATTAAGGCAAAAGGAATTCATTTTTCTGCTAGAACGGAAATAAGAGTAAACCAATGTAATGCTGCCTTTGACAGAATTTCCATGCTTTCATGAAATGGACATCAATATATGCCAAATTTTATGTATTTGAATGAGACTCTCATTTCAACAGTGCAACCTTTGGTTGGAGGGGCAGTTCATGTCGCCCTCATTGAAAGTTTGAAACAAGTTGACATTGAGGCCAATACAAATTTATATAAACCATGAGAAATAATATTATCTATTTGATGAGTAAAATAGATTTTGACAAGAGGAGGAATTGCTCCTATCAAAAGTTTTCTGAAGCAGATGCATAAAGGAAACTTTAAGTCATTAAGAGGTAATGGTAAATAAAAGCAATGGTACTCACTTGTAACTGGAGCACTTCTGTCATTGGTAACTGTCTTCTTTAGCTTTGCTCCTTTGTGAATTGAATCCAATAATGCCCCTCTTGCCTGCCCACCAGAAGCCTTTGGTGGCTTACCACCCCCCTTTGAACCCCCAAACGCAGGGGCAGGGGGTGGGGCAGGAGGCCCTGGGGGTGGAGGGGGAGGTGGAGGAGGCATGACTTTCTGAAATAAAAAAAAATGAATGAGAAAGATCAATTTATCTAAATTACGTCTTTTCTCCGAAATTTTAAGGGTTGTCAAAATACAAATATTTTTTTATCTTCATACTGTAGGTTGACATGGATTTTCATCCCTAATGGTGCATTTCATTTCATTTTTATGTATGACAGTAGTTGATGTACCTGGTATTGACCTATATGCACGCACAATTTTTAAACAGCATAGACTGGATACAAAACTAACAGTTGGTATCCTTATAAATTCATGCCATTCAAAGTTATTCAGTATGTGGATACTTGGGTATTAATATGTTTACGACAACCACAATATCAATTTTCTCTCTCCTTCAACAAGTGGTCATGTATAAGGAAAAGTAGATTTGCATTTCCATCTACCCATCTCATCCTGAAATAATTTCAGACTGGGTTTACTGGGACCATTAACTTGGCCTGCTATACTAGCTAAGTTGTTTAAATAGTGCAGTTCGTGAATTTCATCATGTCTACATGTCTTATTAACGACCAATTAATTACCAATTGACCTTACGACAGACTTTGATTGACAGCTGGAACTGACCAATCAGCGAACACTTCGGTTGCTATCCGCCATTTTCTCCGACACGCTGTGCGACTCCGTCAACACATAGCACTATTGTGCTGTGATTTTTCTTCGTCAATACTGCTTAAGATATTGTTTAAGTACTTATAATGGAGAAATTATGTATAAGAAGAGACTTGTGGGTGAAGTAGAGTTTATATCCCGTTTCCAAAATCTGTCACATATATTGTGAAATGACTGAGAACAACACGCAATTAGTAAATATATGCAAACAGTTAATTTATAAGACAATGTAAAGAATAGAAGTATGAACTATTATTTTCTTTCTAGTTTTCTTTCACATGTTAGTAAATTTTTATTTTTGCCTTTTATCTTCGTTTGAAAATGAAAAATTGTTGTTTTTAAAAATCGGAATTGACACATTATGGCGAATGTTATTAGTTGCATTTGATAATGAATCAAATGTTAACTAAAAATACAATATTGATCGATAATGTTGTGAGAGGACATGGTTTCCAGTTGGATATACACAAATTCTTCAAAATGGATTTTAATTAATTGATTTTGTTTTTAAATGGACACTAAGAGCACCTTATAGCCCATCAAACCACCTACCTGTAATGATCGATGTATCGTATCCAAAAAGATATTAAAAACAAAACAAATCCATAGCTCCTTGTTGCAGCTTTATCCGAATACCTTAAAGAATCCAATGTTGCTGTAATATGTTGTAAAACACACTCTTGGTAGACAGTGGTTGATAACAAAGACCGCCGATCGGCTAAACAATAAAGCGTTTGTGACTTGACCATAAATTGCAATTGTGTCAGATTGATGTTAATTAGCGTCGAAACCCTTAATCCTTTTTAACAATCAAGGTTTGTTAACCCTTTACCAAACAATAACTACATTTGACTACTTTGTTACAGACAACTAGGGAAAATATTGTGAGAAAAGGAGAAATTGCTCTTAACGAGCAAGTCATCCTTTTCCAAAAATATGGTCTGCCCTATCAGAAAAGTATTAATTCATCATCTTCATTTAAATGACGTCTGCAAACTGTTTAAATTTTGAACAATTGAAAATATTTCGTTTGGTAAAATAATCCTTAGTTCGTAATCAAGTAGCAAAACCGACAATCATCCATTGAGTAGCATACAAAAGATTATGTTCGAAAGTCTTGATTATTAACTTATTTGACAACAAAATAGTGATTGTTCATATCAGCAATTGTTTAACACCATAATCTCAACATGACCAACACTATTATACCATTTTCAACATGACACAATTGGTAGGTCTGCATTTTGAATCATTCAGGATATACGCCGATTTAGTAAAATAAATATCTTAACCGTTTAAGAATCAAAATGAGATAATTTTGTTTGTAACCTGCAAATACTGCAAATTAACTGTTTTGAAGTAGTATGAAATATGGTCATTTTGAAGGTCCGGTCAAACCAGTGCCGAACGGACCAATGTCGTTCGGATCCAAGTCTGATCGGACTTTGGACGGATCGTGTTTGGTGCCGATCGGACCCCACACTGCTGGGGTAAATCACTCCCCCAACGCCATAGAGATATATAACAGAGCTGATATAAATGTCTCTGCTAACGCTAAAAATATACCATCTTCTTTACAAATTGTTATGCTATGTACATATTATCCAGCAATAAAGGCAGGTGCTTGTTTTGTAAGAATATTTCCGATTTCAAATAAGAATATCCGATATCATCTGCAATGTCAAACAGTGATCCTAGTTTGTGCATTGACGCAATTTCACTCAGAATGTCGGAGAAAATTAGAGTGACTTCCCCTATTTATGGTGGGCGTGGTTAACTGCCCTGTGTCGTAAGGTCAATTAGACAGCGTCGATATATCTAAATTTCCTCAAATCAAGAAACCATACTAACTAACCTTTAATCATAATACTACCAATCTTAAGTCAAATCAAACTCTGTAATGATCGCACTAATGAAAGAAACTATATGAAGTATTCAGAAGAACATAACTAATTTTGTTTTCTGTTATTTTATGGATATGTGTTGCCATTTTAATCCTATCTTAAAAAGATAACAATATCAACCTGTTGAACAGGGTTTCTTTTTCAACCTAGCTTCCCAGAATACTGTGACAATTTTATTTCCAATAGAAGGATGATTTGACCTGAGCCAGTTAACCAACCGTCAATAAAACCAATGAGCTCAGTTGGAAACAGTGTGAGTTTGTGCACAGTTTGCATTTATGTTGATTTAGTGATTGTCTGAATGTTCTATTTTTAAAGAGAAATGATACATCTTTTTGTCATTCATGAATCTTACAGCAAGCTCTTAATAATAGGACAATTACTGAATACAAAGTCGATGTTTGAATGCAGTACAAATTGAAATTTGCTATCAAAAGAAACGTTAAGAATTTGGTTAATGAACTAACTGTTCGAACATGTCGCAATTCCTGGTCGCGAAAACCAATGATAATTACTATTGACTCATCTAGCCCGAATTCTTTAGATGCTTTTGACTGCC
Source organism: Cerastoderma edule (assembly GCA_947846245.1). NCBI lineage: Eukaryota > Metazoa > Mollusca > Bivalvia > Cardiida > Cardiidae > Cerastoderma > Cerastoderma edule. The sequence continues at coordinate 14,541,508 of OX401414.1, read as the reverse complement.
TCCGAGCACCAAGACAGTGAGTCATCGGGCAGAATGTCAATTTAAGAATCCCTTTGCATGTTAAAACTGAAGTAAAGCATGTTGAGATCTCGACAACGCAACCCGGAAAAGGATTCCAAAATACGGAAATATAAGACAATTTATCAAACACCTCACCTTTTCTCAAATATTATGACTTCTTGTTTATAACATCATTAATGAAAGAAAAGTGCTCCTATCATTTCATCCTTTAAGCCCTCTGAATATATCACAACTCAAGACTGTTTTCGAAAACCTTGAAAAAACACTTTCAGTTTGGTGAAACGGGAACTGTTTTGGTTTTGTGTCCAATTTGGCTTCGTAACGGGACAATGTTACGAATTGGGGGTCACCAAATTGCGTGAATTAGCTATCCCTTTATTGTTTTCCGGCTTCGTTTAATGACACTTGTCTGCGGGTACCATTTTACCGGAAGTTGCACTTGATCTTCTTTTATTTCGCGGGAAATTCCCCCAATCAGAAAGTATGGAACATCAAACAACAAGAATAAACGGATCAATGCTGCCAGATTACGACGGAAGAAATGTTTGCCTGCTCGGGATTGCCAAAGATGTAATTTTCATGCATTTGTTGTTTTTATGTTACGTTGATATAAAATATGTTATCTGTTTTCGTGTCATTGTTTACAAACCTTTTTTGTGAAGTTTCAAAAGTTTTCCAGAAAATTGATTCGAGGTTGGCTCTACACTGAAGACCCTTTTTACCTAAGAAGGTAGTACTACTAAGAAGGGTACAACATATGGAGCTTTGACCGCCTATAGTATTTGTACAGACTGTCAACATTTTAGATCGTTTGCTGTTTTAAAAATGCTTTTTAGCATTCTACAGGGGGTTAAATTATTATAGATTTGAGTTAAGGAATGCTCTGTGTACACAAGTGATTAATTTTGCTTAGAAAGACTCTATATAGTAAACAAACACTCTTGCTTACCCTTGAAGACCTAGATACAATGTGGCTGATGTCTGGTTTGCCACCGATGTTATGATTCCACGCTCATCACTTGTTGGAGCAAAATCAATTTCAATAGCCACATGATAGATAACATTCTTATGATAACACTTGCATAGTATTGTCCAAAGTATCAAATCAAACAGCTTGATAGAAGCTAAAATTTCCTAATTAAGATCTTTTTGCTAATTTTAGGTGAAATTTAGCAAGAAACAAACTGCTAGTGGCCATTTTGATTTATCAAACTTTCTGCCTTCCAAACATGGTAATTTTTCTTCCTTTTTTTGACAACTTTACTAAGATTTCCAAATATGGAATAAAGAGTGATAACCTCCCCCTATTTGAGCGTCATTTGTTCCGAGTTGACAGAATGAAGTTTTGATTTTCAGGAGTGAAATGTATAAAGATTACATATTAAGTGCTATTTTTCTCTTAAAATGAAAACAAGAATTACAATTTTTGACTCTGAGGTATGAGATTATATGCATATGTTACATAACTGGAAAATTGTTAATACACTACAGCTTTAACAAACAAATAGATTAACTTTTTCAGCTGCATGTGTGGTTTATCAAAGTCTATCATTGAATATTTTAAAGCAAGTTATGATTTTAACTTATGTTACTCTTTACTTATTTTCAGATTGACAGCAATGGGACATCATTTGTTCTGAAAACCAGTGATAACACAGAGGTTAAAGTAATCATGGAAGAGCCTGTAAGTGAATCTTATACCCAGTATGATGGGGGGGGGGGGATAATCAAATGTTAAGCTTGTCCAAAAGCATTAACAGAGTTGTGAACTTTTACTGAAATTAACATTTATATATATAACCCGTAAATGAACAAGTGTCGAAAAAGATTTGGTATTTAAGGACAAATCAAAATCAGATTTCGCCATCCCTGCACACAGGGATATATATCATAATAGACCTTTATTAACACTATATATACACAAGGGAAACAACTTCAAAGAGAAACCAGTTCTGCCGTGCCGCGCTTATCAGTCCGTAATTTTTTGTACGATCGCTAGTCTGTCAATTCTCTATATGTCCCGCATAGCCAAATGATTTCTGTGTCCAACAATACCTCTCTCAACAAGATCGGTCCAGTCAACGCTGAGAAATCTGCGATGACACACAATATTTTTTTCAAATTTGGCTCATTGGGAATAGATCGTTGAGAACAGAACCAGCTGATGTTTCAGCACTAAATCACCTCATTATGATATATGTCCCTGCAGAGCTACTTTTCTCTTTCACAAAGAATTTTATAACTTCCAATTTGAAAGCCACAGCAGGTCAGAAATTGGACAGGATGCAAATAAATTTTAAAATGTGTTGAAGCCAAAGTGACAAAAAGCAAAATTGCTCTTCACAACTGTTGATTCCTTTTGGCACAGTAATTTTTTTGAGAGCATTTGTATGTTAAAATGTGCTACAGGGGTGGCGAAATGAAATGTCCCATTTTGCACAAATTGTCTGAAAGCCTTAATGGGAGGTGAAAATTTACGGAAATTTACTATATATATACATGTATAACTTTTGTACGGACAAGGGCAGTAAAGGATTTGGCATTTAGGAACCGGTAAATCAAAATCATATTTTGCCACCCCTGTAGTTCATGAAAAGCCTCTAGCAGATTTCAATTACATATGATGAAAAGACACAAGGAACAAATTATACTCATTGGCTTGCAACAACTTTTAAAAATGTTCAATTGAATAAAGGTGCCTATAAAACCCTTTCCCCTACTTGGAAAGTTTGTTGTCACAAAGACAATTTATGCATCATGAACTAATTTTTTTTGTCAATGGTTTTATTGCATTTTATTATTTGTCATTTTAAAAAGGAATATTTTCTATAATTTTGACAAATTATCATAAGTTTTTAAAAAGCATGGACTGTTTATTATTCTCTCTCTATTCACAGCTGAATGAGTATGTTTCTGATCTGACAGAAGTTCATGGACCTGTAAAAGGGAAAACTGTTATTTGTAATAATTACGTCACCTTTCCAAAGGAAGCCTCAGAATCATTTGGTAAGTATCCTCAGGTTCTTGTATGAATTTTACAAATCTCTGAAGGCTTAGAACAACCTTTGCATCAAGTCATGGGTCTTGTGAGTCCCATTCAGTCTCTAATATTAGAGTATCAACACTTAAGGTTTGTTGAAGTATTTACAATGATACTAAAGCAAAGAAATATGTCTCTTTTTAAAGATTGGATTGCTTATGCATCTGAAATGATGCCATTTCTATAAAGAAAAAAATGGGGATTTTCTTTTTTAATTGTAAAAGAAATGCAAGAAGACATAAATATTGCCTGAATAAAGCAAACACTTTTGTTTGTGTAAATTTTATAAGTGAATGAATTGTATGTTCTTTCCATAGTAAAACAAAAGGGTCAGGAACTGTTATTCTCAAATGTTGTATTATAAATACAATTTCTGCCAAATTTTGGTATGTTGTTCCATCTTGTCTAAACAGCTCACTTGAACATATTAAAGTTCATTTAAATTCAAATGCTTGAGGTCATTTATAGACATTTGAATCTCATTCTTTCTTACACAGTTAAATATGTGTTATAATTTTTTGAAAAACATTTGATAAATGACGTTAACGAAGCAAAAAATTCAGCTAGAAATAGCCAACATCCCTTTCTTCACATATTTTCATGTCTTGCTGCTTTATACAACAAGACCTGCAGGTTTAAATCAATAGCATTTCATTTAATGGCACAAATTGGCCATTTTCAGCAGAAATATTTCCTTGACAAAAACCATAAACATATGTAAAATAAGGAAAAGGATCCCCAGCAAATCGAAATAACTTTTTATTACATATGTGTATTATTTTTTTTTACTTTTTTATCATTTCAGATATGAGTATGTACAATTCTGCCGTTGAGTTTATGGCGCGAGCCCCACAATTGTATTCACAAGGGATGAACAGACCATGAATGATAACATCTAAGTCAACATCTTTCACCTACAAACTATTTAATGGATCAGAACATTGTATTAACCTGTTAGATTAGAAGCTTTATTAGAAGTGATGATGAGAGGTGTAACTTTAGAATAACTTAAGTTTTGTATAACTTTTCTATTGTCTATCTAACCCTAAATTGTGGATACTCATTAAAAATTGTCTGACAGAGAAATTTTAATGAGCACCCACCATTTAGGGGTTATGTTATAGTTTCTGCTTGTAATAGATGCTAAAACAGCCCCTTACCAAGACTACTTGGAGTTATTGATGTGTGATTAAAACCAATCACTCCATTGGGAATGATATTAACTCTTAAGCAAATGCCAAATTTTCGACTGTCCCAAATTGAGAGTTCGCAGATGACATTTCAAAATGTGATGAAATTGAAAAATAATCTTGAAAGGGCAGCAACATCGTTGGAAAAGGAGAAATTGCTCATTAAGAGATAAGAGCAATTTCTCCTTTTCGCACAATGTTTTCAAGAGTCGCATGCAACAAACTGGTTAAATGTGGTTATTGTTTGGTAATGGGTTACAGCAAGTATGGGTTGGCAGGTGTCCCTATTTTAGGTTGTCGTCATTTTTATCATTAAATGAAGCATAGAAAATGTTATTTCTGAAAATGATTCATCTTATGACGTTACTTTTAATTTGAAGTTAACAAATTTGGATGTGAGAAATGAGTATTTCAAAGACTTTCTTTACAATAGGGTGAATATTTGCTAACCAAACCCTTGCCTTTGCTTACTATGCATATAGATAATTGTCACTCTTCATTGAATTAAATGGTTAAACATGTAAATTGTATTTGTTTAAATATCAACACCCCTTTGTATAATTCTATGGTCTGATTGACTATGGAGTCCTCTTTCTCACTGGATAGCGATTCATTGATTTAATACATCATAATTACTCATGTTAAAAAACAATACGTCAAAATCAAATGCTTTTGAGTTTTAGTTTTTATTGCTTTTGCATCAATCTATTTGAACCTGAAAGAGTTCAGGCTTCTATCACACAAATGTTGTAGTTGCCCTTAAAACTTTAAAAGAAGGTAGGATACTTAACCACCCGTAGATTTTGTATGTTAATGGGCTTAACTTGGCCTATTACTTTTGTTTTTTAATAAGTTTATTCTTTATTTTGCATGGATTGTGACAGAAGCTTGAAGCTTATTAAATTCACTCTAGATGACTGCTTCTTAGATACTTAACCAGTATTCTCACTTGTTGGCTAGTCCCGGCAATTTTCTCTTTGCCACAGGGATCGAACCTTGGACCCTTGGTACAAGAGGCTGATGCCCTATCACTGCACCACTGTGGCCCAATACCACTGTCACCCCATAAGTCCTTATATCCCTGCTGCCTGAATCAAAACTAGTCTGCCCTCTCTGTACAAGAAATGGCTGTAAAGTCAAAATACTTTCTTTACACACAGTTCTACAGTAGATAGCCTTGTTACCATTGTATTGAAAGACCACAGCCAGCTGTAAAAGTCATTTGAGAGACCTATGAGCAATCGGTCTCTTACTGCATAAAACCAGACTTGGCGGCATCTGTTGTTGAAAAATTAAGGAACCACTGTGAAAGGCCTACAGTTTTTGGCGTACAGACCTTGAAATCACATAGCCCCTCTCTGCGTTGGTTCAAATCCTGGTAAGGGATATGAATTTCCATGAGTGGTAGTCCCAAGACTTGCTTACCATTTACAGAAGGTTCTATCCTGCTTGACCACAATTGTGGGCAGTTGAGTATGGAATCTTCCTCCATCATTTAGAGTCAACCATAGCAACATGTTGATGTGATGTAAAATGCAAATAGATACAAAGGAGCATTAAATCCTTCAATCAAAAATGTTTTTTTCACAAGATTGGGTCAATTTGGGTTTAAGATTGTTTTTAAACAGTTTTTTATTCATAAAACCATGGTCAAGGCACATATTGAATGCATTAGTGGTATTTTCCCACATATATGCTTAAAATTCTTTAAAAGCCATCATTCATTTTCTCATGTGGACATTATTCATTGATGCCAGGATAATTCTTATAAAAGATTAATGGAAGAGCTGTCTCAAATTGGGGATCCCAATATTTCAAGTTGGACATGTTGTCAACTGAACAAATGAGGCTTGTCCAATCTCATAAAGAGAACATTTTGCCTTCAATTTCACCCACTCACAACTTTCTAAATAAATTAATAGTGAGAGTAAAAGTAACAAAAAGTATCTTAGAAATGATGTTTATCCAAATTAAATATCTCTGGGATATACGGAACACAAAATACTATTTTGCCATCAAGTTATCTCAAAATAGTCGACGGCATCAAAAATTTCTTTTAAATCAAGGCTTGTGTGCAGGTTTTGTAATGTGGGGGATGACGATTTTTCAGTAAAAAAAGAAATAACAAAAACGCTGGTGTGTATTAGATTAATTTTATTGACAAACAGATTAACTATTTATAAAGTTTATATCTTTAATACATGTACCAACATCACTCAAGTTAATAATATATATTTAAGGCTTAGTAATAGACCTAAGAAAGTCCTGCATGTAACCGAACTGTAGTCATGTATGTTAATTTTCTTGTTTTACTGTTTTAGACATTGTTTAATAAAAAATGTCAGAGAAATATCAGTTTGATTATGATACAAACGACATCTATCTAAGTGAATAATACCTATTGAAATAGATTTGTTGCAGACAACTTGGAAAAGAATTAAGATAGAAAAAGAAAATATAAGCTACATGTATTTAAGTCACAATGTAGTGAACGTGATATGACAAATCTTTGCAAAAAACAAAACATCATATGCCTTTCCAATTTAAAGTAATGTAATTTCTGCTGGCAAAACTATGGAATGTGATACAACAATTTTTGTATAAGAGTTTAAGATAGATATAAAATAAATGTTTCCAATGATTACACAAAGAGAACATGTTGATTATTGCAGTAAATAAGTAATTAACACAGTCATGGAATTAATAAGAGACATATCCTGTTTTTAATTAACATGGCAATTAAACCTTATAGTGCTGGAACCGATTTCATGCTTATGCAAACAGGTTAGATCCAGGCCAGCCGCCAAGTTAATTTGCGGCAGGCCTGCGATCTAACCCATTTGCTCATCTGGGTATCTTTCTTCAACAAAATTAAAGATATTTAAGGTTTTGGACAGCAGACAACACAAAATCTTTTTTTTTTAGAAAAATATCCAGCATTTTAAGGGTTAAGTTTCAAGTTTATTCATATGACCATTGACTGTGTATGCTGTTTGTCAAGAACTTATCATTTGCATTAATTATTACCACAACATCTGATTGATTGAGATCACTAAAGGGTCAAACTGTTTTCACATAAAGTAGAACAGGGATAAGGCCCATATAAAGTCAAAAGATGCAGACATTTATAAGAAAACATTCATTGTGTCGGCTGCATGCAATAATAAAATTGAAAAAGACAACCATAATATATAAGCAAAGGGTTACAATTTTGATGTGCATTTAATTAATTATTGCTTTATGAATGAAAATAAATGAGATTTCATTTATATATTTCATTAAGAAAGTTCAACTGTACATTAAGGTGGAATACCCATAATTTGCCATCTTGAAACTCATGCTTATTTCGGATTACTTCGGGTGTTCTCGGTAAACATCTGTCGGAACTATTTGCTTATGAACTGAATAGTTCTGGCGTTGACTGGCGTGTACCGAGAAAGTCCAAAGTAACCAAAGAAAGAATTTGTTACAAAATGGCAGATTATTGGTGTTCTTCCTTAAAAGCACTGTGAGTTATAATACAACAGAAAAACCTGAATCTCTGTCTGTGGACATATATAATGAGTATATTCATACAAAACATTGAGCTAAGGTTATAACATCCGGTTACATCTATTTATCTAAAACAAACACAAATTGAAAATAGTAATACATCCAATCAAATTGTAAGGATATTATTGAGTCTTAACGATAAAAAAACAGTGAAAATGGATAGAAAACATTGTAACAAAATAAAGAAATTGCCTGTCATGAAAAATCTTTTCTCTTGTCACAATGGCTTCCTAGGTACTCTGTTGTAAGAGGGATGAAACAAAAGGATGAAAACTTGAAGCCGCTGTTATTGATAGGTATTTCAATCATATCATGCGTTCTGCCTTTCCGAACCAGAACTGCACAATATTATTTCCAAACAGTGTGTAAAAATGAGCATACATGAAGGTACAATTCATGGAATGATATAATTCTGATGCATTCATTGATCCACTACACCATTTTTAAGGCATTATGTTATTAACACATTACAACCTAACGTCACATTTTTGCATCTTGCAGCAGATGACTTTCAAAAAGCATTGTGGCAAAAAGGAGAAATTGCTTATAACAAACAATTCCTCCTTTTGCCACAACGCTTTTTCACTCTATTCACATAATATATTTATTATAACAGCAGAAATGAAAGGTTTGTTCACATGTTTTACAAAGCTTTTCTAAAGTTGTCTGCTTCAAGTAAAAACATTTCGTCTGCAGGCGGTAGAGTTAAATAACGCAGCTTGATGTTTTGATTTAGGCCATGCTGGTCCAGATTATATAAGATATGGTATGACAGCTTTTCGCCCACTCGGTAAAGCTTCAAACTTCTTCCTGTACCACTGTTGACGCCCTATGGCTCTCACAACCTGACTGACTACAACATAACTTGTACAGGCCCACCATCCCTTGTGACCAAACCCAAGGGTCACTCCTGAAATATAAATATGTTTTATGGTTTTCCTTTCTGTCAAAAGTTTTCCGTTATTCAGGGCTTTTTCTCATTATATAATATAATTACCGCAGCATTTGACATTTTTTCCAAACTGAGGGAAAACAGATCTACATTTTCCTAATCACCAGATACAACCAGGTCGCAAGTGTGGAAAACAGACCCACCATCTTCCCCAAACGTCAATTGTCTGATTTATACCAGTTGCATCAGTCAAAAACTCAGTCAGATTGCTCGAAATCAAACAGGTTTATACTTTCCGATACGGTTAAATAAAATTAAAAGAGCCAATTCTTGATGGAGAGTCATGGTTAACTCAACGAGAGCTGTCAATAAGACAGCATGCTCAACTATTCAATAATGTCGGAGAGGGGTATAGGTCAGTGAATAATTATTTGTTTCTAAAATATGAGGGTGCACAAAATGATTCCTAACAATAGTGGTTGAGAAACAAACATGCACGCAAAACTTGAACAAAAGAAAGCATAGCTTGGAAAACCCATATCATGGGGGAATAGGTTGATATCTTTAAGAACTTAATTACTAGTATCATGAAACTTCTTACTTATTGCACAATTTAACAAGATCTCTGTAAGAAACTGTTATCTCATAACATTAGGGAATAGTTTGATATGTATCAAAGTTTATTTACTGGTATCATGAAACTTCTCACCTATTGCACAATTAAGCAAAGTTTATTTACTGGTATCATGAAACTTCTCACCTATTGCTCAATTAAGCAAAGTTTATTTACTGGTATCATGAAACGTCTCACCTATTGCGCAATTAAACAAAGTTTATTTACTGGTATCATGAAACATCTTACCTGTTGCACAATTAAGCAAAGTTTATTTACTGGTATCATGAAACATCTTACTTATTGCGCAATTAAGCAAAGTTTATTTACTGGTATCATGAAACTTCTTACCTGTTGCACAATTAAGCAAAGTTTATTTACTGGTATCATGAAACTTCTCACCTATTGCGCAATTAAGCAAAGTTTATTTACTGTTATCATATAACTTCTCACCTATTGCGCAATTAAGCAAAGTTTATTTACTGGTATCATGAAACATCTTACCTATTGCGCAATTAAACAAAGTTTATTTACTGGTATCATTAAACTTCCCACCTATTGCGCAATTAAGCAAAGTTTATTTACTGGTATCATGAAACTTCTCACCTATTGCGCAATTAAGCAAAGTTTATTTACTGTTATCATATAACTTCTCACCTATTGCGCAATTAAGCAAAGTTTATTTACTGGTATCATGAAACATCTTACCTATTGCGCAATTAAACAAAGTTTATTTACTGGTATCATTAAACTTCCCACCTATTGCGCAATTAAGCAAAGTTTATTTACTGGTATCATGAAACTTCTCACCTATTGCGCAATTAAGCAAAGTTTATTTACTGTTATCATATAACTTCTCACCTATTGCGCAATTAAGCAAAGTTTATTTACTGGTATCATGAAACTTCTTACCTATTGCGCAATTAAACATGATCTCTGTAAGGAGCTGCGGAGAAGACACCATGTCAAACATGCCACCTTTAGGCATCTTGTGTTCTTCACTCACAATGTGACCTGTAAACAAATGAAAAACAATGAGCAATTGCCCAAATGTACAAGCCTTGTGCATTGATATATAAGCTTTTAAAATTCAGCCTCAAATTAAGTATAAGAATGATGACCTCTGACTTCAAAATAAAACACGCTGACATACAAATTTTGTATTGACCAAAGGCATTTATATGCTGATTTTTGCCAAATAAAGATTTGAATTGTTTCATGCAAAATCACACAATGTTTTATCTTTAATACTTTATACATGTATTTTTAATCTGCTGTTGATTTCACAAATAGTCAAAACTAGAATTAGGTTTTAAATCTGCAGTTTCTCCATACCTGCTCTATTCCGTCGAAACTTGGCAAGCTGGTACTGTAGTTTACTGTCGTTGTACCAGAGTAATGCAAACAAACCAACGCCCACAGCATGTCTCCAGGAAAACAGGGAACTTAACGAATCTGTAACATAAAAACTTCATTCTTTAATATCTGCTATCCCTTACCCTTTCTTTTAAAGTCTTTTACATGAAACAGTAATGAAACCAATGTAAATTACCTAAGTGGTAAAGAATAATCATAATGTTTTCAAAGTCGATTAACATCTAATAATTTCATTTCTGTGGAAAATATTTGTACCATAACACTTTGAAGGCTGTTGGGAGAAATTTAGGGATAAAGTATTTGTTTACAAATAGTCATCAAGAATTTGCATCCCATGTAAAAAAAAAAAATAAGAATTGGAATCCTATGTGAGAAAAAAATTGCATTCTATGTGAGAAAAGATTTTTTTTTTAAACAATTATAACTGACTGTAACCTATGCTTGTAATTATCAAATGCAATGCAAAATTTCATAATAAAAGAAAAAATAAATATAAAAAAATAATCGCCAAAACTTGCATTCTTACCTGAATCACTTCCATCCAAGGCCGGTGCCTCAGAGATGAGGGTAAAGCCAGCAAGTAGAGAGTAGACATGAGGAGATAACCAGTCTAAAACTCCCTGAGTAAGATGGCTGCTAAAGACGTTGACATAGATACTCTGGTAGAGGCGGATGAATGTGTGGCTCAAGAGAAGGCCACCACCAACCATAATGGACAGCTTATCTGAAAAGTAAGAAAAACTTGTGTTCTGATGCAAGTATAACCAAGGTGAGAAAAACATGTAGCTAGACTGGGATTTGAACCCGGAACCTCCATAGACCATGCAAACGATCAACTGAGCTATTGAGCCCGCTAACACATTTAACTTTACCTTGTAAATCAAGACATCTACTACATAAGGCTATGACTGAAGTTATTTTTTCTGCAAGAAAGTTCAATACCAGGGTACCGTTTTACTAAACAGTTTACGCTTAAGATTTGCGTAATTCCTCTTATTTCAATATCGGACGAGGAAATATTGCAAAGTAATACATCATTGGAATCGTCTCTCCGAGACGCTTCCAATGACGTGTCACATTGCAATATTGTACTTACATTTAAGATACTATCGATGTGTATCAGTTGTGACTTACGCAAATATTTTCCTTAGGTTGTTTAGTAAAACAGTACCCTGGAGTTCAGAATGGGTACCGGTAATTGACATGAAACAAAAGATAACTAACGAGTTTAAGAAATTGTTAAGACTGACTGTAATGATTTATTATATTTCTAAATATCAATCCCTGACCTGATATAAGATGGTTTTATCACCTTTAGCAGAAATGATAAGAAAACTCCTTGACAAAAGAAAATAATTGCCGAAGACATATATTATTTCCTTTATGCACAATGCTTTTAGACTCAAAAACACAATGTAAAATGCTCATATTGATCAATCTTTCCTTTAAACTCGCACTGTTTATGGGCTATGTGCTAGAATCCCCCGCACATTGGATTCATAACATATTCTATTTTACAATGCCTATTTTTTTATCAATATGAATTTGTCCCATCACCCATTTACTCATGAGAGTCAAATTTTTCATCAATGAATTTAATTCAATTTCAGCCAAAAAATTCCACTTTATTGTCTTCTATTGTTGCTTTTAATTTTGACCATTTATATTAGATTAGGAAATCATTCAAAAACTACAATCATGTACATGTATAATTATCAAAGTGGGGATCTATGAGGTTGTATGTCATGTATATCAAAGGGAGGGGAGAATCGGTAAGGTTTACCAGTTGAAGGCAGTTCCGGAGCAGCAGACTGATCCAACACCCACTGTATCCAGCCAAAGTTTGAGTTACCAAGGAGATAGGAGTTACAGACAGCTATGTAGATGGCACCATTTAACCCAAGGGATATGAACAGTCGTCGAACAGGCCTGTAAATACATTATTGAAACATTAAATGTTGTCAAAACGTATTGTTTGCACAAAATTACAGATTTACCCCTTATAGTGCTTGAACAGACTTCATACTTATGCATACAGGTTAGATCACAGGCTAGCCGCCAAGAAAATTGGCGGCTGGCCTTTGGTCTAACCTGTTTGCTACCTTGAGTATCTTTCCTCAACAAATTTAAGAAGACATACAAGGTTTTGGAAAGCAGACAACACAAAATTTATGTTTAGAAAAATACCCATCATTCTAAGCGTTAACAGAATTTTAGTCACATCATTTTTGTTGAAACAACCATCCATGCTCTTGTCTTCATTTGTCACCCTTATGTTGCAAAATTTGCTTTTTCAAGCCACCCACAGCTTTCAATTATTTTGTGGTGAGAGACAATGAATCAGAAAAATAGCCTTGCTGGGGTCTCAAACTCAGAACCTCTGTGGTTTTTATATATCTATATCGGTTTTACATTGTGTCAACAATGTTTCAGTTATGTTGCAATGCCTCACTCTTAATGATGGAGGAAGACCCCATACTCAACTTCCCATAGGGGCTGGTCAAGCCAGGTAGAATCATTGTCATTCTGTTAGTTAGTTGGGAGACTACCTTTCATGAAAGTCCCTTTCCCTCATCGGATTTTGAACTCATGCGAAGAAGGGCCACAGAACCCCTATATTCCAAGCATAAGTCTTATATTAGCACCCACTTTTACGAGTAATGTAAGTCCAAAGACTCAACTCTTGTTATGTTTAAATTGCTGCACAAAGCATTTAGTAAGAGTTAGACTCATTGATCTTTCAAAGTTCAGAATTAAAACTAAACAACATAAAAATGAGGTCTTGGGAATACTTTAAAAGAATTCACTGTGAAAAAAGAAGAAAGTGCTTGCAATAAGTAAATCCTCCTTTTGGCACAATAATTGCAAGCAATTCGTCAAGGTGGTTTCTACTTGAAATTGCCAAATTTAATGCTATTTTCTTTTCTATTGCTGATGCTTTGAATTTGAACCACACACAAATCCCTATATGGATGAATGTGTTAAAAGGTCAATCTGAGTAAAACAATCAACATAATCAGAGGTCATCATAAAACCACCTCTCCTGAAATCGCAAGGTCTAGCAATTTCAACTTCAGGTATCAAACTTGCCCTCGGGATTCAAGCATATGAGGGCTGAGTGGTTGTAGGTTTGGGGATCTAACAGCCCCTCAGCAAGCCTACCTCTTTGTGAAGCGAAGGACCCCTTTCTCCCCATCAAAGTCTCTGTCTGTGCCGGCCCCAGCCATGGCTTGGTACAGCCCCTTAATCATATAGGCTCCAGATAGGGAGGTCCAGATGATCCCAAAATTGGACAGCTGACCCATGGGATAGGGTAGGGTGGCCATTCTGCGTTAGGATGGTGCCTTACTGCTTGGTCACACAGATAGATCTGGAATACATATATAGAGTATCGTATCTTTTTTACCCTTTTCTTTATACATAATTATCATATATATGAAACCACTGTGAAATTTCCCCATAAATGGTTTTCCGAAAGGATTTTTAATTTGACAGTATAAATCAGGGCTTTCTCTCATTTTAAATCATGAGCCCATTAAAGGCACCTTTCCAATTGAAAATTTCTTTAAAACCACACAGTTTTCCCAAAAATTCAAAGGCACACTACAAGGGTTCAATGTAAGACTATAGTAAGTGCTTCATGTTTTTGATGCACTTACTATAACCTTGCATAGAACCCTCGACCAGCCTTTTCATTTCCCAATTCAGCAATTTCATTGATACAAATTTCCAAAATTAGCAGGACAACTAAGGCCTCTTTCCAATTTAAGGAAAAAAAACCTATAAATAATAGATAAATCAAGTAGGGGTCATAAAGTAGCTATCGTGTTTGCTTAAAATCTGCTAACAGTTGTAAAAACAGAGCTTCAACAAAATTGAGTTTAAAAAAACTTCCCAAACTTGTGTCACATGAGACATAATCAACATGGCAAAAATCCATGCATAGCACATCTCATTTGGTTTACTTCATAGCATTAGTGAACCAATTAATTACCAAGATATTGATCAACAATCAATCAATTCTTTACATGTAACTACTTCATTAATTAAAGCAACAAGAAAGCTGGTTGTGTAGTTTGTAACATGTTGCATCAACATACACTTGTTAACATTAAGAATGAAGGCAAAACACTTTCTATCTTTTTGCATGTAATCCTTATTTGTTGAATTAAAATGTTTTGCTATAAGCAATATATATTTGTTTCATGCTATAAAGAAATTGTATTGTACATGTATATTGTATTAATTGGAATTACATGCATCTCCCTTTACCATTGATTATAATCATAAAGTTCAAATAGAGAGAAAAATCAACAAGTATTTTAGATAAAAAAGGACACAATTTTCATTTCCGATGAAAACATTGTAATAAAAGATGGTCATCACCCGTAATGTCCTCTTAACCGTTCTGAACTGTTTTGCAGTATCTCCATAAATGAATAAGTATACAGTTCCACTAGCAGATCAAGCCAACCTACCAATCAGAATACATGAGATGAACTATATATGGGCCGCGTCACGCAAAAAGGGACACTCGGACATAAATAAAGACCGCTGACTCAGCTCTTTCTTAGCGCTATTATTCCAGCATCTAGTCACAACAGTTATCATTTGTATTTATTTAAAGGTAGAACTTGATGTCCTCTAAGATGGCAAACAGTGTAACCCCAGACCAGCCGCCACGTCAGTGACGTGGCGGCTGGTCTGGGGCTACACTGGTTGCTATGTCCGAGTGCCCCTTTTCCCGTGACGTGGCCCATATATGCAATTTCAACACAACCTTGATCAAATGTCATAGATATTAACCCAATACCTTACCCTGTCCCAGGCAATTTGCGGCAGACAACATGAACACCTGATATCTCAATGAAGAATGATTTCAACGAATTGCTGGAAAATTGATTCCCTAGATTTGGTCTAATTTCATGTCAAGCCAAAATTAACAGCATTAGCAGAAAACAGCGCTATAGGAGAAGAAATTGCATGTATTTAAAGAACATACATGTAGTACTAGTTTAAACTTTTTTATCGTACACTGATTGTGACAGACGCTTTAAGCTTATCAAATTCAATCTCCATGCCTGCTTCCTTGATGACCCAGTACTTGAGCCTAATTGTTGGTTTGTCACGGCACTTTCATTTTGGCGCTTCCCAGGGATTGAACCCAAGGAACAATCAGAACCATGTGCCAACCCTCTACCTCTGCACCACTGTTGTCAACTTAATTGTCTTAATAGTAAGAAACCATTGTGACAAAAATGAAGACTTCTTTCAAGCATAAAAAAAGATCTTCAAAACACTTTGCAGTAGAGCAATACAGCTTTCAAAATATGAAGGCCTAACCAGATATGAAGATCTAAGGCTTATATAAGCAAGTATGCACATTTTGTTTACCTGTATTTATTAACCCTTTAATATCCAAAATATCTTGCCGATCTTCTGACTTTTTAAACTATTGATGAAAAGGCAGTTATTGCTCATGTTTGTCATTTTTCCTTTCTTTGTGAACAACTTCTATCCTACAAAAATATTGTAATTCTATTATCACTAGAACTGCCTGCAATACCATATTATTGAGTGGGTTAAAGAAACATGCTATTGAGAAGAGTTGATGAAATATTCAACCCAAGGGCATAGTGGAGTTTCTGCTTAATTGGACTATATAAATCTATTTATTTAGTCTAGTTACACTATTTTTTCTCAAACCTGTCATTCTTTTTAGAAACATGTTCCATTAGATCATTTTGTATGTCTGAAATGTACAGCTACAAATCATAGAGATGAAAGGCAGTAAATAATAACGCTTAACATTTTAAAAACCTTGTGCTTTCACAAGTCATGTCATTGGTCACTGCTTTTGCTTCTGCAAAAACATTGCTTCAAGTATGACCTTTTGAAGTTTTTCATTCTAGTTTTGTGTATGTGGTTTAAAGGAGTGTCAACTATTGCTCAGTTATATTACAGATTTCGTTATGAGCAATTTCTTCCTTTCCCACAATATCTTCCAGAGTTGTCTACAACAAACTGGTAAGATGCTGTGACTGTTTGGTAATGAGCTGAGGTTTATGATAGTTTCAACAGTGTTTCAGGACATTTGAATACAGGAGATTTAGGAAATCTCAGACACAAGAGGGTAAATTGCTAAAAATGAGCTATATCTCCTTTATGTCATAATGGCTTTATCTTATTATGCAAAGGAAATGCTATTTTTGTACTAAATAATTCTTGTATAAAGTCCCTTTCCATTCAGACCATTAACTCTACTTCCTTTCCATTCAGACCATTAACTCTACTTCCTTTCCATTCAGACCATTAACTCTACTTCCTTTCCATTCAGACCATTAACTCTACTTCCTTTCCATTCAGACCATTAACTCTACAAAGTTATATACATAGTAATACGTTCAACACACAGGGAGATATGTCATAATACCATATATAGTGTTAATAAAGGTATTATGACATATCTCCCTGTGGTTCAACAGGCAAACATTAACTCAGTCTTTGACTAAATTTGACAAACTCCTGAAATATCAATCCTCATTCAATCAATCAGTTTCCTATCCTAGAAATAACAGATTATGAGGAAAGCATGAACAGGTGAACTGCATGATGGCCCTTAAAAAGTTTTACACCCTTACTTATACAGAGTAAAACTCACAACTGTTCCGTTTGTATATCGGAAAGAGATAGGACAGTTCATCAGCATAGCTATTCATCATAATCAAACTGTTTAAATCTCTATTGCTATTTTTAGATTCTACTTAATGACCTACCTTTAGATTTACAAGGTAGGAACAAAATCCTTTCCCTCTAAATTCTAAATAATTTGCTGCAGATGATAAAGTTGCCTTTCATCAAATTACCAAAAAATCAAAGACATACATACGTTTAACTGATGAATTAATTCTTTAAATCATGAAAAAGACAAAATAAAAGTCAGATCATGATATAAAGATATATTCAGTTGATCCAGAAACTTGAGAATTATTGCAGCAAGAAAAGAAAAATCCCTTCACAAAATCAAATTCTCCTCTGGTAACAAGGCTTCAAAATCTTTCTCCCCTTCAGGTATCCGTATATAAAACTTGTTTGTATTAAAAGGAGGGTAATAGATGTAGGTCTGATGAATCAAGATCATGAATATTGTATTATCAGCAAAATCTTCATCTTATGACTTGCATGGGTAAGATCTTATATTTCCTTTTTCCTGAATATTGCAATTTCTTACAGGTCAAAACTGAAAGCAACATCAGACAATGACAAACAACATGAAAAAGAAACCCATTCATTTATCGTATTGAGTAGAAATCATTGACAAAAAGAGAACTTGCTTCTTCAATAGGAGTTAACTATACTTTTGTCACAGTGGAGCTCAAAGTTTTCTCAATCAATCCAGGTACATATATTATCAAGTTAAATAAACAATATTTTCTAACATAACGTAGAGTATCTTCTGATTTACTTTTTTTTTTTTGAATGGGTTTTACATCACATCAACATTATTTCAGTTATGTAGCGATGCCTGACTCTTAATGATGGAGGAAGACCCCAATCTCAACTGCCCATAGGGGCTGGTCAAGGCGGGTAGAACCATCGGCATTCCGTAAGTCAGTAGGGAGACTGCCTCTCATGAAAATCCATATCCCTTTCAGGATTTGAACCCACGCGGAGAGGGGCCATGTGATTTCAAGTTCTGTACTCTAACCACTTGGCCACGGAGACCCCTCTGATTTACTGGTATATACAGCATCAACAGTTATCTGCAAACTCTTTCAGTATGAGGTTTTGTATCTATATATAAGATATATATCTCTTAGTCCTTTCCCAAACAGTAACGACATTTGACCACTTTGTTGCAGACGACTATAGAAAGCATTGTGGGAAAAGGAGAAATTGCTCGTAACGAGCAATTTTTCCTTTTCCCACAATATTTTCTATCCTATCAGAAGATCATTTTCCAATTTCATCACATTTTGAAATGTTGTCTGCAAACTCTTTCAATTTGGGACAGTCGAAAATTTGTTGTTTGGGAAAGGGTTAAATAGTATTTTGTATGTTGTTTAATGAGTATCAAATATGTTTCATTATGTAACTGCTTTCCTGGATCCACCAGTACAGACTAGGGCTCTAAATTGACTTACCAAAGGTCACTCCCACAAAACCAGAGGTGTCAATGGGGCTCGAACCTGGAACCCCTCAAGGGTATATCCAACACCTTAACCACTGGGCCACACAGGACCCAAATATATATCTAAAAGATATGTAAGGCAAGACTTTTATTTATGTTCTATGTGCTCGTTTTATCTACCTAAATCTGATGATTTTTAAGAAACACTTGATGTCAAAGTTGTGATTTAAAAAGATTAAAATCGCAATTTGACAGCTAGAGTTCTTTAAAATGTTGTACAGATTGCTTTGGTTTTCAAATTGGTTTACAATGGCTATACATTGTATTCTGTATACAAGAAACATCACATAACCTCCAATACCATGTCAAATTGGCCTGACTTATTTCAGCACTAGTCCAAAAACCGATTGCACTTGTTTCAAATCAAAACAATTTCTAAATGTGTCAATAAGTTTCCATCTGTGTCAAGTTAATCTTATTTCATCACTCGTCCAAAAAGCAATTGTAGTTTTAAATCAAAACAATTTCTAAATGTGTCAACAAGTTTTCATCTGTGTCAAGTCAATCTTATTTCATCACTAGTCCAAAAGCAATTGCAGTTTTAAATTAAAACAATTTCTAAATATCAGGTGTCAATAAGTTTTATTGATGCCTGCTGGGAAAAAAGCACTCTTAACAGCACAAGGGTAACCCAGCACCAACACAATGGTTTATATGAGGCATTATTCCCACTAACCTAAGAACTACTTATCAAAAGCATACTAGCATTACAAAAAAAATGCAAAACTGGTTAATATGAGTTACAAATTATGAAAGAATATGTTTATATATGATCAAGCGAAATATCTTACGATCCTGATAACTTAACACCAGTCCTAGCCTGCGATATTTAATGTCTATGTTTCAAAAATGCTATTTTCATAAACTGTGTTCCCCACAATTTAACTTCATTGTTTGCATTCAAGTTACTTCTAAAAATAGCGATGGGCACTCCGAAAAACAAGTCATGGTCATCTGTTAAGAAAAATCATGTGATACACATATAAATACTGTCATTTATCCAACACCAACAACCTAATTGGTCAAATTGGAGAATTTCTCTGATTCGATTGGTACAGACGCTTCTCAGCTGACATTGTTTTATTGCTAATTGCAAACCACATCATATTCACTCTTTTAAAAGCATCATGTGAACATGTTACTGTCTCAATACCTTTGTAAAAGGGAATCAAAGGAACTATTAAGTTACTCGTCAATCACTCTAGAATTTACGCAATTTTAGCTTGATCAGTGCTTGTATGGAACTAAGTCTTTGTGATGATGTAGTGATATTTTAACGAGGAAGTAATCAACGGAAAATGTCCTGGTTTTATAGGAAGATTGACTGCTAATTGATACAGTATTACTTATTAACTTTTTAAAACCATGCTTCAGTAACCTTCCAATTATAAAAGCAACAGTTTCACAGAGACTTAAAGCAAAAACAGAACAGATGAAAGCTAGGCGCAACATACAAACTGCACTTCACATGTAAGGTGTAAGGGGTCGTATTGAAAAGGGAACATCAGTCTTTTGGAAGCAGCCTTTCTAAAAAAATGTTTAATCAATCCTAATGCATTGGCACTCATTAGAATCGTCTCTCGGAGGCAAGTCTAACGAGTACCAACACTATACGGTTGCGATATCACACAACCATGTTTACAAGGCAAATACTACACTTATCTATCCCCTGAAAGCGTACATGTAATCACCTGCTCAGTCTTAGATAATAGCCCAACCTGTAACTAAAATTCAATCTCCCCTCCTTACAATCCACTAAAAACTTACGAAATTTCGATATAATCGGTTATCCGGTGGTTATATGCGACAACACAGTGTGTATGTGTTCCGCTGCTATGATTGTGAACATCTGACAATCGGTGTAAAACAGCAAATAAGTGAAACGAAGCGAGAAATCGGTGGTTCAAATAACGTACGGCCCACTCGTCACGAAACAGGTAGAAAAGGAGAAGGGAGGTAACTCTAGTTTAATTAAGTGTTTCGATATGGAAAGGGAAGCAACTGTGATTTGATTGTAGTATTCTCATGGTGGGTTCTGGTTAATCATCAGGTATCCTAGGCTAACTAATTTCTAATTTGGGTCTTTCAGTTCCCTCATGAAAAAGGGGATGTATTACTGATTAAATTGAAATGATTGTTTAAATAAGTGTAAATAAATTTAAAAAATGTTTGTTTTTGGGGCACACTTAGCCTTGAACTAGAAAGGTTCATGGTAAAGGTAGTCTCAATAATGATCCGTGAACGAAGCTTTTTTCGTCATTTGGACATTTATCGTGCTTCGAAGGCGTCAGTCAAAATAGCAATAGCTTTCGAGACCAAATATCTGGACTAATGATAAAGGTACCCCTAGATTTTTATCTGCCTGGTTCTGTATAAAAACAGGTTAACCCTTAGTATGCTGGGTAATTTTCTAAGAATAGATTTTTTTGTCGTCTACTTTCCAAAACCTTTAATATCTGCTTCACTTTCATGAGGAAAGATACTCAAAGTAGAAAACAGGTTAGATCACAGGCCAGCCGCCAATTTACTTGGCGGCTGGCCTGGATCTAACCTGTTTTGATAAGTATGAAGTCAGTTCCAGCCTATAAGGGTTAATTAAATACTTAAAACCATATTAATATGATTAGACTAGGATCAAATTGAAATAGTGACATTGTTTTGGCACAGACACCCATCCACCTATATTTCTTTCCACCATGGGTTATGGGCAATTTTTGTTGTCACAGCGGTTTCTGAAGTCCTCGGTTTCTGAAGTCCTCGGTTTCTGAAGTCCCCGGTTTCTGAAGTCCTCGGTTTCTGAAGTCCTCAGATTCTGAAGTCCTCAGTTTCTGAAGTCCTCAGTTTCTGAAGTCCTCGGCAGCAGATGGGCTATAATGAAGTAAGGGTTTAATCAAGTGGAATTGTATACATGCCCTCAACAAAAAGTGATCATAGCTGGGATGTACCCCCAAATGTACCAAATTCGACGAACCAATTCCTTTTTTGATTTGTTAACTGCTGCAGTTGTCAGGTAAAAGTGGTAGGCACATGGCAGTTTGAGTTGTAAACAGGTGGGTGACATTGGTGCAGGGGTAGAGCATCATGCTCTTGTACCGAAGGTCCCGGGTTCGAATCCCCGTTAGGCGAGGAGAAAATTTCCGGGACTATTCAACAAACCAGCGCAATTACTGGTTAAGCATCCAGGATGAAGTCATCAAGGGTGGTTTGCACAAGCTTTAAGGTTCCTTCACAATGGGTGTAAAACAAATATGGTGAATATGTTGAATAGAGATTTCCATGCAGTACTGTGGATCTGAGTTATAAAGGCAGCAAGTCTTAACTCAAACCTTCATATGGGAATTATCAAAGGAAACTGTACATAAACCTCGTGCAAACAAATCAATGTGTGCATTGCTTTCAATGGATCCTATTGTGAAAACGCCTGCTACAACACAGGGGTTGTCAGCTGCTCAGTGTGAATAGTGAAGTATGTTATTATTTTTGTGTCTTTTGAGAGAAACTATTGTGACCAAAAAATAAATTGCTCAATTTGAGCACTTTATTGGTTTGTCACAATGGTGTCTAAGGGCTTTAGCAGCAGAAGTGTCAATGTGAGGTATTGTAGAGTGAAGGGTTAACCCATTACCAAACAAAAACAACATTTGACCCGTTTGTTGCAGACAATTCTGGAAAACATTGTGGGAAAAGGAGAAATTGCACATTTAGAGCAATTTCTCCTTTTCCCACAATGTTTTCCGCCGTATCAGACGTTTCTTTTTCAATTTCATCCATTTCGAAATGTCTTCTGCAAACTTTTTGGATTTGGAACAGTAGAAAATTTGGTGTTTGGTTAAAGGTTAGATCACCCTTCCTGTAACTAGACCCGGTCTTTCAGTGTATTCCATGTACGGCATTTAAGTTTGGGGTATTCCTTAATCATTAAGAGTTGGCCTTTGCAATATAACTGAAACTATGTTGATGTGATGTACAAACCATACAAATATTGAAAGAAAAAGAAGTCTCCCATATCCTCTGGCACCATGGAATATCCAGTGTCCATGATAGTGTTAGAAGAATAGGTAGTATGAACTATAGCATGATCATAGAGCAAGATGATAAACATTATAAATAACAAAACAAGTGAGTTACAAATTATATCTTATTTATTATAAAAACGATTTTATTTCTACATGATTATAAAGGCAAAATAACATTCACATGGCAAACATACATGAATGCAAGCGTTTAAAAACAAGTTATTATATATAATACCGTTACATGTATGTATACAAAGGATAAAACATACAAACATCAAAAAGATTTTCACATACTTCCATATTGTATTGATTCTTAACTCAATTTTATGACTGATACCTATCAAAAGGCAAAAAGGGGACATTGATTCTTGTAACAAGATCTGTATCCATTCAAAGAATGTTTTATCCCATAAACCTTTAAGCAATTTTGAAAACAACCAAACTTCTACTTGTAAACAAAAGCAAATTGGATTATTAACATTTGCCCCTAATTGTTCTCCATAGGGCTAACGAAGGATTGTAAAGAGAGTTCAAATTGCTCATAATGAGCCATTTGGTGTAATGGTTTCGACTGCTAAGGAGAATGCTTTGTTGCTTTCTTATGTTTCAATCTGAATTGGTTACAGTTTTCTTTAATAATGGTTTCTCTGCTTTTCACAGGAAGAATCTATTCTCTATTTAATACTATAGATAAACAACATTTCAAATTCGAATTGTTATTATTCACAAACTAATGATAAAAAAAATCAAAGAAAAAGTAGTTGGGCATAATTTTACCAGTTTCAATTATGAATATGAACCTTTGCTTTGATCCATATATATAAAGAGTTTAGTTACGTGATCAATAAAAACGTCTTTGCAATATAAGGTTTTGAACTACAAGTACTTTGACAAAATATGTCAAACTATGAACATGTTTATATGACTACTAACTAATCTGTTAAAAAACTATGACTATGTGACTAGTTAAAAATGTCAAGATACGCTTTTATCAGCATTCAACAACTACAAATGATTTCTTTCAACCCATTGCCTCAACTTTACAGGTTTTAAGATGGTACAACCCTGATGGAATACTTGTTTTTGCTTTGGTTAAAGATTAAATTGAAATGTAAATCACGAAAGTATTTATCAGTTCAAAGGCATTCACCAAGCCATTTTTTCCGAATTTGAATTCATATTTACAAAATTAAATTCAATGAATTCTGTTATTAAATCCATAGTAATTACCTTCCCGTAATTATCAATTACAACATTGAAATTCAGATTACATGAATGAAAGGTGTCAAATAAAACTTTCCGTCCATAAATGACACAAAACTTGATTTTATAATGGCATTTGTTCTGTTAAATCTTTGACTTTGTTATTCCGAATTTTTTCCAATTGGGATGGAATACCTTAATTCACCTGTATCATTCTTTTTGTTCCTTAGAATTTTCAGTCAAAAACATCATATGAGGGAATGGGTAAAAAGATATTACATCTTTAGCTATTTCATGTAAGAAATATCCGCAGGATTACCGCATGGCATTTTAAATCATTCCTATGTTGAGTAAAGCCTTCAAGCAGTTAGAATATTAATGTTGAGACATATTATAAATGTCAGAAAAGGAGGCCTATATAAAAATTCAAATTTCAAATTAATAAAATCATTATTGACCCTTTATCTAATTAGAACTTTACTTGGTGATTATTTGCAATCAGTGTGACACACAGAGCATCATTCTGTTAGTTTTAAAACGGAACACCATCCATAAGTTCAAATTATTGGTTCCTTTTGTGATAAGTGTACCTATAAAATATGAAATAATCATGATACATATTTATAGACATTTACATGTGAGTAGAACACAGCATAAATTGGCACTAGATAAATATCAAAATGAAGCATTATATGTATATAAATAAACAAAGGAAGTATATAGCATACAAAAACACGCACACACTTACACAACATTTAAAGTCAAATGAAATCAACATGAGCTGATATTTCTGCACCATTTCCAAAAGTTGCTTGGCTACTCAACCCAACTGTAAACAAGCCCTGATGAAGGGTTCATTCCCTTATCAAAATGGGCAGCATCAACACTACATAATTATTTGAGATAATAGTTCTTTCAAAAAAAAAATCAAAAACGGCATTAATATAAAAAAGAAGATATTTCCAAAACGCAATTTCTTCTTGGAAACGCAATCTCATCTCATCTCATAGCCATGTCTTCAAAGGTCTTATACCAATATATCGAAATCAGTGAGCAGGGAGTTAAATGGTACCCTTTCAAGAACTAAGTGCTGACATACATTTTATGTACAATGATTTGAGAAAACCAAAAGCAAAACTTAAAATGGCAAATATGGAATGAAATGCTGTTAAATAACTCTCAACCTTGTGCATATCCTGCTTTAAACACTTAATCTATCAATCCACCAGTCTTTAAAAATAGTATTGTAACACCAAGATAAATGTTATATCTATGCACAGTTATCAATATCGTGTGCTGAGTTTATATCAATTTAATGAGCAAATGCTAACTCACTTGCACACACATGGTAATGACTTAATCATGTATGTTTCATAAATCTACGCCATTGTATTCTATGCAGTAGGAAGAAAATTAAAAATAAATTGGATTTTTTCATGATTTATTAAATACCATCTTGTAATGATCATTCCCTGCATAAGGTTGAGATTTAACATATTTACTTGCCCGTAAGTACACTGTTTTTTTTTTTCTTCTGGCAAATAAGCTCTTCATTTGTTTGCAAGAACACCATATTGTCTGCAGGAAAACATTGTTTAATATAATTCCAATTTTCATTGATCAATAATGCAGTTTTAAAGGCATTTTCTTTTAAAAATTATGAATGTATCTATTAAGTTCTGTTCCAAACAACTTTAAATAAAAAAAAAATAGCTGAAAAAAAAAGTATAAACCTCCGAGCAAGTAAATGAACAGCTTATCGTGTGCTCCCTGTTGATTGTCAAGTCACAGTCATTATTTTGCCTTGCGGCAGCGAAACTCATACAAAGAGCTAGTACTCCTTACTTAAAGT
Organism: Cerastoderma edule; assembly: GCA_947846245.1. Lineage (NCBI taxonomy): Eukaryota > Metazoa > Mollusca > Bivalvia > Cardiida > Cardiidae > Cerastoderma > Cerastoderma edule. The sequence continues at coordinate 14,515,561 of OX401414.1, read as the reverse complement.
ATATACAAGCAACTCTTTCCCCAACACAGGCAACCTATAGGGTCTTAACTCTTTACCACCTGCAGACGACCATTTTTACTTGAAGCAGACGACTTTAGAAAAGATTTGTAAACAATTGACTTCTCCTTTGAAACAATCATTGCAAGCAAACATCATCGAAAAATGTTGTCATTCATACTTTTTAAAAGTCTCCTGCTGTTACTTTCACTTAGAGCTAGTACAAAAAAAATCCAGACAAGGGAATTGGTTAGGTTTTATATTGCCTGTATTGGGGAAAGGTTTCAGAGAATCCTGCACATGTTCCTAATGCTAGCAGGATTTATATGCACCAGAATATCATCACAACACAAATGTAAAACATGAATAATGGAAGATGGTAAACAAAAGTGCCATGCTGGTATTGTAATGATCATCATTTCTTTTTCTTTTGTTTAAATCCGGACAGAAATTATACAAAAGTGCCATACTGATATTGTAATGATCATTATTTTACTTTTTTATTTTTCATTTTGTTTAAATCCAGAGAGAAATAAAATCCAAATTGTTTTCAAGTCAACAATTTACAATGCTTGAATTTAGTTCAACTTCAGATCTTATATGTAACCTTCATATTGAGATTCTACCCATTCCCTTATATAGGAACTTGTGACATGCCCAAATTCAAAGCAACAGCAGATGACAAAAGAAAAATACATCAAAAAAAATGTTCTTTATGGTAACAAGTATAAACCATTGTGACAAATGAACTTATCGCTAAAAATGAGCCAATAATCCTTAGAGCAAAGTGGCTTCTAAAGTTGTTTGCAGTGTATGAGGCAAATTTAGGTATTATGGAAAAGAGGGTTCTGATCATAGCAAATCCGTCCAACAGTATGCTATAGCAAGAATGATACCATTATAAGGAAAGATTTCCTTTATGGCTGGTTACCATCTCTGAGAAAGGTAATACTAGCATGCTTAAACTTAAAAAAAAATCAAAATGACAAAGTTCTCATCTTTCAAAATTGAATAGAGATTGCAGGTAACAATCTACAATTTGTCATGGTACAGAGAGAAAGAAAAATGGCAGAAAAGGAGAAATTGCAAAAATGAGTTGATGACATACAGAGTGTTCAATGCAAGACAATCCTATGCTAGTGAGAAAGACTTATTAAAGTTAGGTTACCCATAATCCACCATTTTGAAATTTATCATTTTGTTCAAGTACTTCAGTCATTCTCCGTATACATTGATCGGGGCCAGAACTATAAAGTTTAATGCGAACAGTTCTGACCCAAACCAATGTAAACAGAGATTCCGCCGAGAGAATGGGTTTCAAAATGGCATATTATGGGTATTCTACCTCAAGTCTTGCACTGGACCCTTTAACAAAAACAATGACATAATCATTATGACACTTATTCACAGGTGAAAACAGACTTATGCATCTATCAAATGTAACACCTTGGGGGATATCTATCAACTTTCATCTACATGTACATGTATTATGTAACCTAAACTTCCTACACTCTAAGGCACAGATAAGGTGCTTAATCTCGTAAGGTTGACCTAATGCCTGAAATCTTCGGAAATCACTCACTTTCATACTCTTCTATGGATAAGATCATTTTAATCAAAAATATTGACAAGAGGAAACAGAACTTCTCTTTGCATCAGCTCTTGAACTGCCTTATGCATGTTCAAACTAATATGCAGTATAAATGTAAAATGTATAGATCTCTAAAAGATTGCATAGTGCATAAATACAAAATTAGACCCATCATGACTAAAGGAGAATTTGCTAATTTTGAGTAAATTCTCCTCGAGTTACAATAATGTCTAATTAATGCAGCAAAAGTATCAAACAACGTCTGGGTCAATTTAAAGTAGGAATAATGGTTCCTGCATAATCACCACAAATTATTGTTATATCAATAACATTTCTCTAATCTTAATGCATCAGCAGTAAACAGCTTTTTCCTATGCAGTCAGTCACCTTTGTCATTCAGAAACACCTCATTTCACACAAGAGCATTTTTATTTTACAAGATTACCTAAGCTATTCTTGAATTCATTTGGATAACATCATTTTCCCATACAAGTCATCTTAATCAGGGGTTTAAAAGACCCTCACCTAAGACTTTCCCCTAATATGGCATTGCAACAATTCAAATCAAGTTTAGAACCTTCAAACAAACGGTTTCCCGGTATAATTATACAATGTAGTAAGTCCTTCACATATATGAAGCACTTTCTAACAAACTGTACTAGACCCTTTAATTGCCCTTTAGCGCAAATTTGCTCATGATATCCAATAGATTTTCATTTCTTCAGCAGCTATACCAACTTTGAATGATCACCCATTTTGGTTTTCATTTTTTATCCAACAAATTTGATCTCTAGTTTTGTCCTTGTACACCTGCTATAGACATCAGTGTGTTTACTGGATGATTTTTCTGATGGCAATTGATGTGATGTTGTACTATTTTGATTTCCATACTGTCTATTTCCCTGCATAGGTTGGATTTTTGAAAGTTGATGTCGCTTGCTGGTAGATTGGATTCTCTCCCTGAAATTAAAGATAAAATATACATTTACCATATATCCCAAAAAAGATAAATAATAGCCTTCAATAGCCATATTGTAAATAGCTTTCTTACACTACTATAAATTGTGTGTCATTTTTTTTTACATGGTATAATAGATAATTCATCAAAGTGTTGTGAGACACGTGGAAAAGTTATTTGGACATAAAGAATGTTGATAAGAGCCATAACTCTTTCTCGAAATAGATATCAATTTTTTGTCTCATATAGATATCAATGTCAAGCGATTTCTATTTTAGATCAAATTATCTATAATATCTGTTAAATATCGTATTTAGGATATACAATGTATGAAGGTAAGGACTGATGTATAAATCATAGAACATTTCATTACAACTGAAGCATATACAGGTCATGGTTGACAAAGAATATAACAAAATTCATCTTCAAATACACTTAAAATCAACTTTTATCTTACAAATGGATTTTTCGTGTAAGGAACAACACCCATAATCAACTATTTTTAAATTCATCCTTCTGTTGGATTAGTTTGGGTTGTTCTCCGAATACATTGGTCTGAGCCCAAACTGTTCTCTTAACACCCATAGAATGAATGGATGTTGTTTTAAGGCGCATCGACAGCTCTGTTCATTTAGCGTGTTTACACCAATAAGATTCAGCCCCAACCACTGTATACCCAGAACTTTTTCATATTGAAAAAAAACAAAAAAACATTGTGTCAAAGACATATTGTGTCAAAAGAATGCCTCAATAAGAGAAATCCATGCTTTTGTCACAAAGATTTCTTTTGTTCCATTGTATAATGTTTAACCCCTTATCAACAATTTCTCTGTTATGTAATGGCTTTCCTGGATCCACCAGTACTAGGCTAGGCCTCTGACGTGACTTGCCAAAGATCAATCCAATGAAACTAGAGAGGCCATTGGGGCTCGAATTTGGGACCCTGAGTTCTAAGTCCACCAACTAAACCAATGGGCCATGGCTGTCCCTAAAGATGTGTTAAGTCTCCTATTGGGAATGTGCAAAAAGAGTAAATACATGTTTAGAGTAACAGAATCTTCAAAGAAATGTGGCAAGTCTGCAAGAAACATTCAGATCATCAGTAATTATATGGTACATGTTTACACATTTATCAACATAGCAATACGTATCTTCATAAAATGCTGAGTGTGGCTACAATGTCATGTTTAAGAACATATGAAAGATGATACAGAAAAGATCAGGCATGAAAGACCCAGTAACATGCTTTTTATTCATTCCTCCATAGAAACTCTTTATCTGTTATGATATGAATGTTGAATATGCTTGCTTTCCATAGAGGACCTTTTGTTTCTACATTTCATACATTTAGAATTAAACTTTAAAGCAGATTAAGGTCTTAATGCAAAACTACTTCAATTTCAACAATGATTTTCATCCTCCCTTATAAGCTTTATACAACTAAACTGTATCTTAATCTGTAAGAAGGATACGTCTGACACTGGTAAAGAATAAGAAGGAGTTACAGACTCAGAGTAGATTTCATTGTTTCAATCTTTCTAAATCATATCATTAATTTTTCAGTTGCATGTAAAGTGCAATGTCTCCCTCATCATGATTTGAACAAAGACCTCATTACTTAACTGACTTAGGAGCTGGTCATGCTGAGGTTTGTATGGTGGATAATGCCATATCAACAATTTTTAATTATGTAACAGCCTTCCTGGATCCTCCAGTACAAGGCTATGGCTCTGAAGAGACTTGCCAAAGGTCACTCCAACATAACCAGAGGTGTCGTGGGGCTCGAACGCGGGACCCCCAATTTTTAAGTCTGCCACCCTAACCTCTGGGCCGGGCTCGAACGCGGGACCCCCAATTTTTAAGTGTGCCACCTTAACCTCTGGGCCATGCAGGCCCAACTGCATTCTATTGGTTAGCCAAGAGACCATCTGAGCTCTCTTAGAAAAATTCAAATCATTACTTCTGTGATGTAATCCTACACAGAGATGGGCTGTTTCGTGATTTAAAGTTCATTACAAATCATATAGAATTTAAGAAGATAAGATGATATATGAGATGAGAGAAAAGTCTGAAAAATTTAGATCATCGGACATACCAACAGCAATCATAGGCATTTGTTTTGTTCAAATACAAGAGTCATTCAAGCACTAATCTGATGCAATCATACTTATTTCTTATCATCTGCATTAAATGCAGGGTTAACGAAAGTCGACGTAGCTGCATTGTAAATAGGATTGCCTTCCTGTAAAATGGTATCAATCATTATTATATTAACAGATTTCATGATCAAAATAAACATGCATGATCTTATGAATGTCACTTATCAAAATAACGGCAAAAAGAGCTAAAAGAAAAAGTCTAATGGCAATCGCCAATTGTTACTACTCGCGTATTCCCCTGCTCTGAGAAATACACCTCGTAAATAAGTGTAAGGTTACAAATTCAAGGTGAATCGTCCTCTGCTAATAAAACATTTCCTATGAGTGTCCACGTTGAGTTATTCAATGTTTAAGGAAGTGTTGAACATCACTTTAAATCATTACTTTAACGGCAACTCATACATAGTTACATTATAAATTGTGATATATATCTGTTTCCAAGATCAAATTGAATAACTATTTAGATTTTACATTTAAGATCATCAAATACAAAAGTATATTTAAGTAAACTCGGAAGAAACAATATGGTGGCTACCATATTATGTCAGAGGTGTTTTCATTGGATAAACACAATAAGTTCAGATTGATAAAATGCATTAAGTCTCTCATCGGTAGCTCTGCATTACAGTTACAATATCTACCACACACTTGTTTCAGGTCACCATATAAACTAACATTGAACAGGTTTCTAAAAAGCAAGCAAACATATAATCTTGGGTTGTATAATAATTATTACTTGGGCTCAACAACATGCCAACTCATTGCTTGGAAAACTGTTCAAATCTAGACATAGGATATTTTGTAAAAGGTTTGTGCTGTCAACAGTTTGTCAATTATAGGACCTGTGTTATGATCTTGTTAATAACATATACATATAGAAAGTGTTTTGTTTAGTCTTTTCCTACAGTAGTTTGAGTAATACATGTATCAAGCTAGTAAAATCATAGTTAGTCAAATAAACATTCAATTGCATTGAATAAAAGCAAAACTCAAATAATTTCATGTAGAATAAAATAAATCATATCAAACTCATTTATCACCCAAAAAGTCACACATTTATATCATAAAATTCACATATTTTATAACATAAAGTTCACTCATTTATAAAATAAAATTTACACATTTAAAGCATTAATATTACGTATGATGAAATGTGCAAAACATACTATCCAAATCACACTTACAGTATCCCATTTAGCATTCTGTGTTTCCTTTTCAAACTTGGCGAACTCTCTGCGGTCGTGGATGGTAGTGAACAGTTTCCAGATGAGTAGCAGAATAAGGCCTATCAGCACGATACCACCAATGGTGCCAAGCACTATAGCTAGGATGTTGACAGACACGGGGCAGACTGTAGAGAAAATAGAAAGAATATATGCAGAATCTATGGTGGTAAACAGCTAGTAAAGCAAACTTTATATTAAGGGAAAGCTCACATTTTGTCAATTACACGATTAATAACATGATCAATAAATTTTGTTTAAGCCTTTAAACTGGTTTGGTATCGCCTATTGGTTCACCATCACAAATATTCTTTTCTTTATACTGCAATATACTTTTTTTCTCATCGTATGGGTCTTTCGATAATGCTCTACCTTCATAATGCCATGTTCTTAACCTTTAAGTTCAAGGTACTGTTTTGCTAAACATTTAATGCTGAAAATTCGCACAACAAGTTGTGAAGTTTAAACATTTCCCCTTATTTCAAATTTGGGCTAAGTAATGTTGCAAAGTAACACATCATTGGAATGATCTCACCAAGATGCTTCCAATGACGTGTCACATTGCAATATTGTGCTTTCATTTAAGATATTTACCATGCTTATCAAATTTGACTTGCGTAAATATTTGCCTTAAGTTGTTTAGTAAAACGGTATGCTGAACAACTAAAATCTATCAATTGGTTAGAACCAATAGGTCATACACCTGAAAGTCTTTTTTACAGCTTAAAGTACAATCAAACTTGTCTACAGCAGCCACTCTTAAACATAGAATACATATGACTGCATAGCAACATTGAAGCTCAATATAGCAGGCAAGACATGCAGAAAGCTCCTGCAGGAGCTTTCTTCATGATTTGCCTGCTGTATTAAGCTGTCAACAGTCTCAAAAAACAGATCTGATGGCATTTTTGTTGGCTGCTTAAGACAGGTTTTACTGTAATGCTTTATAGCATGAAAGTCCAGCTTAAGCCTACCTTTGGTTTGCTGAACTTCAACATCAACTTTGTTGTTTTCTTTATATTTGTATGTAAAGAAATAACGGCAATCATCCTCCTCATCATTAAACTGACACAAGTTGAGGTCCTCTGTCCCTACAAAACACATCAGCAGTATGGTACAGTATGTATGTTAAATGTACTTCATGAGAAAAATTTTACACATGTACACAAAGCAAGGTTATAAGTCATATGTACAGTGAAGCCTCGTTTATCCGGACCCTGATTATCCGGATGTCTCGCAGTCCGAACAAAATTGTAAGGGAACGGAATTATTGGACCAGTTTGTTGCAGAGAACTTTTGAAAACATTGTGGGTAAAGGAGAAATTGCTCGTGATGAGCAATTTCTCCTTTTCCCACAATGTTTTCAGCCATATCAGAAAATCATTTTTGAATTTCATCACGTTTTGAAATGTCGTCTGCAAACTCTTTCAATTTGAAACGGTCGACAATTTGGCGTTAGCTAAAGGGTCATAAGTATACACGTGCATACAGACTGTTTACATCTTAATGTGTATAAGAACATGCTCTGCTTCATTGGTCCGGATGATTCGCTCATCCGGACATTTTGTTGGGAATGGACGTGTTCGGATAAACGAGAAATCACTGTATATCAAATGACTATTTGAATATAATTGCAGAAGACTGAATTTCATATCAAACTTTCCCTAGTTGTTACAGGCCAATTTCTATTCTATCTATGTAAGCTTTAATAGTCACTTAATAATTCTAAACATATAGTTTCTTTCATGTCAGAAATATACTTTCTATTATGATTCCTATTTTAAGTGTTTTCTACAAATTCTTTCAACTTTAGATAATAAAAGTAGTCCAATTAGTGAACAGTATTTGAAGCATTTTAACTCTCAAGAAGAAATAGCTTAATTTGCAGTTATCTATTTTATCAGTACAAGACTTGTCATTTAAAAATGTCAAATGAATGAACAATTAAAAATGGTTTTAAGGCAAATCAACAGCTAAGATGAATTAGTGCTCATTAAGGAGATATTTCGATGTTAACCCTTATAGCGCTGGAAGCTACTTCAATCTTATGCAAACAGGTTAGATCCAGGCTAACTACCAAGTCAATTGGTGGCTGGCCTGTGTTCTTACCTGCTATGTACTATGAGTATCTTTCCTTGACAAAATTAAGCAGATATTTAAGGTTTTGGAAAGCAGATGACAAAAAAGTCGTTTTAAAAATTACCCAGCATCCTAAGGGTTAAGGCAAATCAACACCTATGGTAAATTAGTCCACATTATATCTATGTTTCAATGTTAATGAAAATGAATACAGCTCAAAAAGATATGTCAAACACATTTAGGGAAAACAAGTTTTGACTTACGTTTGACTTTCTCCTCATCAATAGACACAACAGTTGTGACATGTTTACAGTTCTGGTCGCACTCCTCCTTTGTATAAGGTCCAGTCTGGAAGCCCACGCACAGGGCACAGTTCTTGTTGTCTGAACATTTACCTGGACAAGTCTGTAACATACCAGTCAATCATAATTACAGTCATTTAAAGGCGCTTGTTCACACAAGGATGATTTCTTCTAAATGAGCAATTCATCATTTGTCATAAAGGTTTCCCCATATGAGGGAATGAGTGAGTCAAAATCAAAACTTTTAATCTCAACCTTAAGGTTACAAATAAGATCTGAAGGTGAGGTAGATACAAACATTGTATATAATAGATTTCAAAACAATTAGGATTTTATTTCTGTCTGGATTCAAATGCAACCACTGTGTCACTGAAGAAATTTTGAAAGTCAAAATAAAATGTTGTTGAAATAATAGCTTATGATTTGTTGTAAAAAATACAACTAAAACAAGCTATTAAGAGCAAAATTAATCCATGAAGTATCAATATGTATAAGTATGTACAGTCTATATGCAAAACCACTGCAACGCTTTTTAATCTAAACGCATATACAGTGATGTCTCGTTAATCCGAACACATCCGTTCCGAACAAAATGTCCGGATATCCGAATCATCCGGACTAATGAAGCAGATCATGTTCTTATACACATTAAGACATACACGGTCTGTATGCACGGGTATACTTATAACCTTTTAACAAAAGCCAAATTGTCGACCATCCCAAATTGAAAGAGATTGCAGACGACATTTCAAAACATGATGAAGTTCAAAAATAATCTTTTAATATGGCTGAAAACATTTTGGGAAAGGATAAATTGCTCGTCACGAGCAATTTCTCATTTACCCACAATGTTTTCAAAAGTTCTCTGCAACAAACTGGTCCAATAATTCCGTTCCCTTACAATTTTGTTCGGACTGCGAGACATCCGGATAATCAGGGTCCGGATAAACGAGGCTCCACTGTAATTCGCTATTCGTAATAGGCTCTGAATGTTTAAATACAAACTAATTTGGCTTCTAATGTCTTTTTTCTAGTCCTTTTCATACAAAGGTGCACCTGTTATAAGTTTAATCTACCAATTTTCCTCACATCTGTGAACGAGCAACTTAAACAGTTACCTTCTCTAATGATCCATGTATAATCCATATTAATGAACAAGTTTTTCCTATTCAAAAGCTAGTCTCCTTTATCTACACTGCTTTTGTTCAATATCACAAAGATGGTTGGTTACAAACTTAAAAATTGTCTATGTCTCTAGCTATAAATTCTGACTAGTCTAGAAATTGAAATTCCAATTATGAAGAAATGAAAACCATTCAGCATTCTGACTATAAGACCAGAAACTGCATGATATCACGGAATTTTCCAGTGGGAAAGTACCTTAGTTAAATAACCTGTAAAAGATATGTAAATGTCTTACTGGGCACTCCTGGCACGTAGGTCCTTTATAGTTGGTGGTGGCGTTACATTTACATACACCGCACTCACAGGTTCCAACACCATTACATATCTGAAAGCATTAGAATTTACAATTATTCATTTGGTTATGATAAATTGATTATTTCGTTGTGTATTTACTCAATTTTACTATTCTGCCGCAATCTCACCATATAAGGTACATATACTTAACCATCCATAAGTTCTGGGGTTTTCAGCATAAATCAACATTCCATTAGTCGACCAGGAGACAAATCGAGGGTTCAATACAATACTATAGTAAGTGCTTCATGTTTGTGAAGCACTTACTATAGTGTTGCATTGAACCCTCGAAATCGTCAGTAAAAATGCATGTTTTTGGCTTCTAATCCTTTACATAGATGACTGCCATAAATTATGCCAAAAGAAATTGCAACTAAATATTGACAATGTTTACTAATAAAATATGAGTTTTCTTTTATTTATTATCTAAATTAATAAAGAAAAACTTGTTCCTACTGACTATATGATAGAGAAAAGAAATGCAGCATATAACATCAGTAACAGTTTAAAGGTCATATTTCCCGATAAACAAAATTTTCTTTAATTATGGTTTTTTAATAAGGTTATGGTTTCGTTATGACGGAGGTAATGAATTTTTTCTCATACAGAAGCGAAAAATGTTGTTTTTGACTACTTTTATTCACCTTTATCGATTTTTGTGAATGACTTATCTCCCTTGTTGTGACGTCATTTGTGCTTCAAAGTCATATGAACTATCAGTAAGAAGAATCTAATTCTCAGTAACGACGGTGTTTTTGCACAAATTTCGGACATTTTAAGTGTTGAATTGTGTTTTGGGAAACGTAAATTGGATATTGAATATGGTATTTTGACAGGTCTTCTGGTGTTATTCTGCTTTTTGGTCGCAGGGATGCGAGTTTCTCCCGTTTTCCGACGAACATAAAAGCTGCAAAAAAAGTTTCGATAAGTAAACTGGACCGTGTTTACTTTACAAATAAGCAAAAGATATATTCCCCAAACAAGAACAGTAGGCTGTGTTACTTTCACTTTGAAGACGGCAAGTTTACGCATTGTTAGGCGTTTTCAGAGAATTGATTTTATTGATCTTTAAATGATCGGACTCAATTCAAAGTAATTTATACAGGTGAAGACGCTTCAAATTCATTCTTCTTATTGAATAACCGTTATATTTCCCTGAATTGATGTTCGTGATTAAAACAATTCCTGACTGTTAGTTTGGGTGTTAGAGCCTCGTGTAGTCTTGCTAGATCTTTATATAGAATTTGCACTGTGTAAATGTAGATAAATTCAAGAAAAGGATAAATCATGTTGATTACACCTTTTTTTAAAGTTAATTTCCTTGAATGACTCTCTTACTCGCCAAGCTAGTTTTGTTTGGAACAGTTAAACTATGCTACATACTTAGTCAGGAATACTTAATTAGGCTGCTTTACGATTATATTACGTAAGAATTCAAAGGGTTGCAAGAATATGTTAATTTCATCCAACATCATAAGTTATTGTATTGCCATGTCTTTTGGGTTTTAAACGCTTAAATGCATCTTGTTCTTATTTGCAAAACTTGTTTTATGTTTTAACATAATCGTAGAAACGTTGCCATTGTACATAAATGAGACAAAATAAAAAATGTACGCTGATTGCTATGATAACAAACCGATTAAAACAAGCAAGTTTCTTTTATCTGCCGATGTCTTTGAATGAAAATTCAAAATAATGAATATTTGATATCCGCAAACTGTCTCTGGACTCATCAACGAAAATGATAATGGGTTCGATCTTAACTTAAGCGTCTGCTTTTCGGAATTATTTAAATCACACACCTCATTTTTTTGCCATTGGTGATATTGGTTTGAATGACGTATGTCACACTAAAATTCAGGTGTTCAAACATGATTATTACAAATTTATATTGATAATTTAGTAATAAGATCACTAATTATATAATTTACACATTTTAACATAATCTCTTTGTTTACAATTTAATTGATTATTGTCAGTTTACCTCACATACAAAGGGTCAATCAACAAACATCGGACATTACAAGGATTAAGGGTCGCGATGCAAATTAACACCAATCTGCCACATTTGCACAGTATGTTTCAAGTCTCAAGCCCTTTATTGTTTAGGCGAAAGATAGCCTCTGGCGTTAATCTCTTAAATATCTCTGTTGTTAATCAACAGGTCTGACACGTTCTGCTATTCCAGACATGAAATAACAAGCGGCAAATCTCACACTTTCAATGCGCGGCAATTAAATTTATCTTAAAAATCCATTGTTAAGATATAGCCAATTAAGACCAAACTCTCACAGGATGTTTGGATTGATAAGGTGTCAGTACATATTTATCTCTCAATGTGACTTTCGTCGGATACTTTGTCGTTATGATATTCAAAGAAGTGAACATGTTGTCTTTTCTATTAGAATAGTTTGACACTTCAATAAGTATATGATAATCAGTATTCACCAAAACGGTATTAACTCTATGTTTTCAACAAAAAACGTTTTAACATCAAAATCAAGTTTTGTCAAATTGATATTTAAATTACAAAATCATAAAAAAAAATTCAAATATGTTTATTTAAGGTTGTTAGTAAAATAAACTATGACGACTTTTTTGTTTTAGCTGCTAATTATTAAACCTGTCCGAAAATTAAATGCTCAATATGTCAAGACTACTTACACGAGAGAAAACGAACATAAATGTAAAGTGAATATGAAGAACAATTCTTAAGTCAAACAGTTGATCTAGAAAGACGACATCGGAATCAATTTCGAAATCATAGACCTCTTACTGGGGATGGAGTTACTGGAAAGTTGCCGGATGATTTTAAAAAATACTCTTGAATGTGCCAGTGTTTAGTTTTGAAATTTGGATGTGTGGTGAAAATGTGAGTTAAAGGATAACCTTCGTATCACAAGTAAGTTGGGTTATAATACGGTTTGTTTGTTCGCAATTTATGATCTTCTCCCGTTTCATTTCATGTATTGATAAGACAATGAAGGGTGAATTTGACAGTCAATAGTTATACGATGTACGGTTTTAAGACAATTCGTTTATTCAGATCTATGTCTTTGTTTACTACTCAATTAAAACCTTAATGCTAATACACGATCATTGACGAAAAATGACTCGTGGTTTTTTTCAACAAATATTAATAAAAATAGCTGTTTTCACAAATATCGTCAAAATTTCAAGCCAATTCTTACATATGAAAACATTTACAAATCCTTTCAAATTTACGCGTTATGTCACTTACTCTTTTTTTCAGAAGAATATTCTTATAAAATGAAACATATTCAATAAAAAAAATGCACTGTAAATCCAAACATTGACTTACGGATTGCTATTTCGAGGAAAATCGTCCCACTTTCAGGCCGTTCCTTTCATATGAACGCATTGACATATCCTTGCAAATTCACGCTTTAAGTCACTAATTCATTTTTTTCAAATGGCTATTCTTATAATATGAAAAATATCCAGTATAGAAAATTCACTGTCAACCCAAACAATGACTTAAGAATCATTTATTTCAAGGAAAATCGTCCAAATTTCAAGTCGTTTCTTTCATTTGAACAGGTTTACGCAATGACAAATCCATGCAAATTCACGGGTTAAGTTATTAATTTATCTTTTTTCAAATTGATATTCTTATGAAATGAATCATATTCAATAAAGAAAATGCGCTGTCAATCCAAACAATGACTTTAGGATTGTTTATTTGAAGAAAACACCAATTCTAACCAGCGATCGCTCTTCACGACCTTTACATGGCGCATTCAGTGGATCACGAGTGACGTCACAGCAAAGGGAAGTAAGTCATACGAACTTTTATTAATCGGTGCGCTATGACGGTGATTTATGACGTAATGCGTTATGCTAAAATGTTGCAAATAATTTCAATGTGATTCTTTTACTTCATATTTTAATTTTATGAAATAAACCCAACCTGTACATATGACCTTTAATACAGGACATATGTTGTGCATAAAGCATGAAGCGTAAATTTCATCATGACTTATGTCATGTACCATGATTATTAAATGCAATGCTTATAGTGCAGGAACCGACTTCATGCTTATGCAAACAAGTTGGATCAAGACCAGTTGCCAAGTAAATTGGCAGCTAGCCTGTGATCTAACCTGTTTGCAGCTCTGAGCATCTTTCCCCATCAAAATTAAAAAAGATATATAAGGTTTTTGGAAAGCAGACGACAAAACAATATCTTTTTAGAAAATAACCAAGCATTTTTTGGGTTAAAAGCTTTCCATACATTGCTAAGTAGTTGCTGGTAATAAAAGACTGACTGTAATTGGTTTTTATCAAAGTCTGATACAATAAAGAGTTTGACTTACAGTATCGCCTGTCATACAAGCTTTAGTGGAGGTGGGACATGTTTGTTGGTAATGCAATAAATACTGTATTTAGTTATTATCAAAGTCTGATACAATAAAGAGTTTGACTTACAGTATCGCCTGTCATACAAGCTTTAGTGGGGTGGGACATGTTTGTTGGTAATGCAATAAATACTGTATTTAGTTATTATCAAAGTCTGATACAATAAAGAGTTTGACTTACAGTATCGCCTGTCATACAATCTTTAGTGGAGGTTGGACATTCACACGCCTCGCCTATATAGCCGTCCTCACAGTCACAGTCTCCGCATTTACACACTCCGTGACCTGTAAAATACATAGAGATATAGGGACATGTACTCTTTATACAAGGTAAAATGTTATTTTACTTTGTATAACATTCATAGATTTCCTTTTTCATTAATACTTTTCTAATATGGAATTCACATTATGTCAACATTATGTTCCATAACTTCCTCACAGTCTCCCTATTTACATATTTCATGACCTGTAAAACACATAGAGATATGGTGACATACTCTTTACATATGAAAAATTGTTGATATCAGGGTTATCATTAAGATTTTAAGTAACAGATCCAGATTAAGATCTGACCTATTCATCCAGACAACCCCCTTTTATCAGACTTTATGACTGGGCATGAAGTAAGTTAGTAACCGATTCACAAGGGATTTTAACCAATAGTTTGCATCATCAATCGGTTCATAATTAAAATCCTGAATACATTTTGTACAAGATGTATTTCCATGCGTAGCATTTCTTTTATTTTCTAATTCTTCTGAATTTTACATTCATGAGTTTTACATTTTATCAAATTTTATTTTCAGTTATGTGACTATGACCAGTTCATAATGATGAGGAAGACCTCAACCTTGAGTGCTAATGAGCTATAGTCAAGCCAGGTAGAACCATGAGGAAGACCCCAACCTTGAGTGCTAATGAGCTATAGTCAAGCCAGGTAGAACCATCAGCTTTTTTTAAGAAATTGATTCCTCTTTTACCATTATCTACAAATATTATGATAACAATTAAGCTATATTCTATCAAAGAATATCATAAAAATCATCTGATTGAACCAATTATTGTTATCAATAGATCTATAGCTTACCTCCACACAGTCTATTATCATGATAACTGCAAGAGAAGTCGTCACACTGGCAGTATTTGCCGCTGTATTTCTGGGCAGAATTTGCACGTCTTGGGAAACATTCGCAAACACCACAGATACATTCTCCACGTCCAGAACAGGCAACATTACTTGTGGAGTTGGGACTGAAATTCCATGTAAGTTATCAATCACATTTATTCATCATTTCTAGCATTAATTTAAATAACTTGCTCAAATCAGACCAACTCTAATTCTTACTGTCTACTGGACTTTATAGTATTCAGCTTATATTAGATCTGGCAAATTTGTAATGAGTGTGATTAAGTGGACGTTTTCATAACACCAATAGTCAAATTCATTTAGAAATAACACTAAAAGATGTTCCTTAACTTGCAGATGGAATATTTTGTTAAAAAAAAATGTAGAAACTGGAATTTAAGCAGATTCTCCTTTTCTGATATTGATTTACAACATGGCAAGCAGGGGGTTTATCAAACCAATAAACTATCATGTCAAGAGTATAACATGGCTTTTGCCAATTCATGATCCAATACTTACTTAATACAGGCATTAAGGGATTCCTCGCTTGTACTTTCTGAGCCGTCACACTCACATTTCTTGCCGTATTGTCCGGGGTCACATGTACACTGTCCACATTCATATGTTCCTTTACCATTACACAATGGGCTGTTGATCACCTAATGATTAAACAGAAGTACTTTATAGAGTGTAAGATTTAACCCTTAGAATGGGTAATTTTCTAAAAATAGATATTTGTGTCGTCTGCTTTCCTAATCCTTAAATAATTGCTTAATTTTGTTGAGGAAATATACACAGAGTAGCAAACAGGTTAGATCACAGGCCAGCTGCCAATTCACTTGGCGACTGGCCTGGATCCAACCTGTATGCATAAGCATAAAGTCGGTTCCAGCACTATATGGGTTAATACTAGGGATGGGAACGAATAGTGAAATCACTATTCGAATATTCGACTAGAACTATTCGAATATATTCGAATATTCGATTTTAGAATTCGTTTTGATGTCCGAATGTCTGCATGTCCGAATACTAGTACACTAGTCCTCTGTTCAAACCTTTTGTGTATAGCCGATATCTGTATAAATGTACGTGCATGCAATATCAAAGCAGTAATAACCATTATTTCATTTTTTATCAACAGACAACTTTTCCACTTGGATGCTTGCCATTCAAGTGATTCAGTAAGTTGGATGTTGTATTCTTGAATACAAAGTCCTGGTTACACAGGTTACAGGTCGCCTTTGACTTGTCGGCAGAACGAGTAAAGTAATTCCAGACACGTGATGGAGACATTGTGATGTTTATCGAATAGATGTAGAAATTAGAATAAAGATAAGTTTGACAAATTATTCTGAAGAAAAATATACTTTCTAACACATTATTTGATTGGTCTTCGTGCATATGCAATCATGATTACGATTGGTTATTGAAAGAGTAATTGTTTAATTTCACGACAAACAAGTTACGTGATTGGTTGACACTGACAATTGTCAATAAGCATGATTGACTTGTTTTGGATAATAAGGAGCAAGTGCAGATCATTAAGGTGTTAGATTTAGCGGCTTAAAATCGACTATTTTCACACTTAGGAATTAATCGTTTTGCAAACTGTCAAAAGATGTGGTAATTTGTCACAGGTGTTTTACTGTGTGACATACGTTGTAAAAACATCGTAACTGCACCTGGGAGCTAGGCACGTTCTTCGATATTTGGGATCGGTTTAGAGGAAGAAAATGAAAATAAAACAACATTATTTTTGAATAAAATTTATGGTAAACATGTGTAGTAATATGGGTTCATTAAAATCGAATATTCAAATACTATTGTGCTATTCGAATAATCGACCCGCTATTCGAATATTCAAATATTCATTCCCATCCCTAGTTAATACAATTTATCCTTAAATAAAAATGATTTAAATGTTAGTACAATATTCTAGCATACTCTCTTAAACAAAAAACTCACAATGCTATTCAATCAAATGCTTGTATCTCCTTAACAAAACAAAATGTTCATGGGTCAAAGGGTTAAGTGTTAAAGCTAAGGAAATGTAATCTTTATCTCATACAGTAACTTCTAGTTATGTCTGTAAAGGCTCTTTTTTTTCATAAAACAATATGAATTTTATGCCTTTTTCCACAATTTTTTCATTTAAATTGCAGCAACATTATTCTTCTTCATAACCAAATTTATCCTTTTAAGGCAAGGAAAAAAGATTGCTCTAACAGGCACAGTACCTCCTTATCTGCCTTTTGGGATTTAATAAGCTTCGAGCTTCCGTCACAATTTATGTAAAATAAATAAGTTTAAACTAAATCATCAATCTAGGATCAAAGTACAGTGGACCCGCGATAATCCGTACGTCGTTTATCCGGAATATTCACCATCCGAACAGAATTTTGAGGGAACGGATCTTACCTTCATCAATTTAACTGTTTAATGCGGAAAATCCGCGTTCCGGAACCGGACAAAAATATTCGGGAACCAACAGTCACTTTTCATAGTATATGCGTATGGCTAGTCCGGAAACCAGTAAAATCGTTTATTTTGCGGTTACAGTTGGGAATGAAGGGATCGGTCTTCTGTTGTAAACGGCATTCACACGTTTTGCAAACTGTCACGTATGCTTGACCATAACATGTCACCTAGTGTAGTGTACTGGAAGGTGTTGATTGTTTGTTAATCGGTCATTCTGTCAGTTGATTGGTCTTACATTATTGTAATTACGGTCGCATGTCGATAGTTGAGTTTGTAAAAGGTGTAGATTGGCTGATTGGCTGCTTAGACAGCGATCGGGAGACAATGTCTGGCAATCATTTTCAATTATTACTCAATCGATATGCTTAACTGCCCTTTTAAGGGCCTTTTACAAAAAAGCCTTCTTTTGTCACTCTCGTCAGAGAACCCATCCCCCAAGCTGCTATCAGCTAATCAAAGAGTTCTTTTCAGAGCTATCTTAAGGAAATTTAACTTCTCGAAAGACATTGCTTCAAATTGTCATTTTTTTTAAAAATCCGTTTTGACCAAATAAACACTTCCTTAACACACTTTATATTTCCCTTCAAAAGAAATAATTGTGTATTTCTTACTTCATAGTAATGATCATGATACACCGACACCGTGTAAAGGTAAACATTTCGCTGTAACTTAACTCGGATGATCCAAGCTGTAACTGCGTGACAGCTTGGAGGCGCCCTGCGATAAAAACGCGTCAGCATTCCCCCTCTGTGTGTGAGGGGTCCAATCGGCGTGGAGGAAAAATATGGGCACCAATCAGAAAGAAGTAGAGATTAACCAATAAGATTGCTTATTGCTTCCATTTCCGGTGATTTACAGAAAAAAAACAAAGAAGTAGACAAAACTAGGCCGTTTGGGTCATCGATTGTCAAGAAGTCTTTCTCCAGTCTATTTCTTTGAATCTAATTCTTAGCTTCTTGAAACCGTAATTGACCTTACGACACAGAGCAGTTAACCACGCCCACCAAAAGCAGGGGAGGTCACTCTATTTTTCTCCTACATTCCGAGTAGAATGTAGCCTGGAGTCCTGGCCCATGCTAACCCGCATTAGGTATACGAACGGGCCAGGCTCCACCAGGCTAAGTAGAATGTAGAATACCGTCAGTGCACAAACTAGATCCCTGTCTGACGATTTCGAATAATCTTATTTGAAATCGGAGATATTCTAACAAAATAAACACTTGCCTTTGTTGCTGGATGCTACGTACATAGCGTGACAATTTGTAAATAAGATGTTAAATTTGTGAGCGTTAGCATATACATAGTTAATAAGCTCTGTTATATGTGTCTTTGGCGTTAAAGGAGTGATTTACCCCAGTGGTGTGGGGTCCGAGCGGCACCAAATACGATCGGTTCATAGTCCCACCAGACTCGGGTCTGATCGACATTGGTCCGTTCGGCACTGGTTCGACCGGACCTTCAAGATGACCGTATTACATGCTACTTCAAAACAGTTATTATGCAATATTTGATCGTTACGAACAAAATGACCTCATATTTTTGTTTAACGTTTTAAATTTTGATTCTTCTAGAAAAAAGCGTATCTTGAATTATTCAAAATGCAGACCTACTAATTTTATCATGTTACAAATGGTATAATAGTGCTAGTCATGTTGCGATTCTGATGTAAGAACATGCTGATTGCATCTACCTATTTTGTAGCCATTTAAGATGATAAAAAAGCCATTTGAACATAACATTTTGAATGCTACTCACTCGATTATTCTAACATTTGCTACTTGATTACGAACTGAGGTTCATTTTACCAAACGCAACATTTTCATCTGTCCCAAACGTAAAGAGTTTGCAGACCAAATTTCAATGAAAATGATGAAACCTCCTTTGATAGGGCAGAAAACATTGTCGGTAAATGAAAAGTTCCTCGTTAAGAGCATTTTCTCCTTTTCTCACAATATTTTTCATAGTTGTCTGTAACAAAGTGGTCAAATGTGGTTTTTGTTTGATAAAGGGTTAACAAACTTCGATTAATACAAGGATTAAGGGTTGTTAGCTAAATAACATCAATCTGACACAATTGCACTTTATGGTCAAGTCACAAATCCTTTATTGTTTAGCCGATCGGCGGTCTTTGTGATCAACCATTAACCACCAAGGGTGTGTTTTACAACATATCAAAGCAATCATGTCTCCTCAAATTCTTTATTGTATCCGGATTAAGTTGCAACAAGGTTCTATGTGTTTGTCTTTTGTAATGGCTTTAAAATTTGGATATGATACATCGATCATTACAGGTAGGCAGATTGATGAGCTATAACAAAAAAAGTAAATTATTTGATAAAGTGCTCTAATGGTCCATTTAAGAACAAAATTTATTAATTAAAATCCAATTTGAAGAATTTGTATATATCTTACTGGAAACCATGTCCTCTGACATCATTATCGATCAATATTGTCAAGTATTTCTAGATTACATTTGATTTATAATCCAATGCACCTATTGACATTTGCCACTATGTGTTTATTCTGTTTTTAAAAACATCGAATTTTCGTTTTCAAACGAAGATTAAAGAAAAAAAAAACATTAACTTTATTCTGGAAGAACAAAATTAAAATAAAACAATATTTCATATTTCTTTCCTTTACATCGTATACATTAACGGTATGCATAAATTTACTAATTGCGTGTTTTTCTCAGACATTTCACAATAAATGTGACAGATTTCAAAAACGGGATTAACTCTACTGCACCCACAAGTCTCTCCTTATTTATAATGTCTCTATTGTAAGTACTTTAAAAATATCTCTTAACCATTTTAAACAATATTGACGAAGAAATATCAAAGTACAATAGTGCTATGTGTTGACGGAGTCGCACAGCTTGTCGGAGAAAATGGCGGATAGCGACCGAAGTGGTCGCTGATTGGTCAGTTCAGCTGTCAATCAAAGTCTGTCGTAAGGTTAATTGTTCACTGAAATGCCATTTTTAATTTTGTTGAACTTGGATAGCCACTTAAACATTTTTAATTAAAATTCATTTATTTTCCGCACATATTTCAAGATTTGAACAGGGACTGGGAAGCTTTTTCTTGGTTTGATCAATACGAATGTCCTAATAATTTCCGTCATTACCACCATTCATAAGTGGCAAATTGAAAATTTAAGTAGGTTTAAAAGTGGCGAAACATTCATAACATTTATGAGTACCTACACTTGCATCAGTTGTGATATGGCACCTAAAACGGTCTCAATTTGAACGCGTATATTCTTATGTTCATATCTATACTTATGAAATGATACATTGGGTTATGGTTGTAGTAAATATTTTGAATTGTTTTGTTTTTTTATATTTTTTTCTAAATGTTTTACAAACAAATAGTTCATTAACCAATCTATTCATAATCAAAATAAAATCGGTTTGTCCGACTCATTCCATGCATGAAAGCATTGGGCAATACCTTTTCCCGTACCATTTTAATTTTCAAAAAACATTGAATCCAAAGGTAAGGTTTCAAGCTGCAATAACGACCGATCTAACATCATCAGTTTTGTAAGCTTTCAACATTTAGTTACCCTTCAGTTTCCCAGATAAGGTCGTTACCATTCTAAAATTCAAACTGCAATTAAACACACAAACTAATCGATTAGGTAAAATACAAACTATTACCTATATCAAGAAAGTAATCGATATTGTATTGATAAAAAAGGATTTGGTTTTGACGACTACCATTTCGCTGCAAACATAGATGATATTCAGAAGAAACTTGCTCTTAAATCTGTAAATTTGATTAATATCAATGTACTTTAGAAATAAAAATCTATGTCAAATGCGTATTCTTCGAGGACAAAACTATGATGCTATTAACAGGATAAAGGGTAAGGCACGTGTTGTGTGATGGAGAGCTAAATCATTCTGGACCACAATCACTATAACCGAGAGTTGCAGGTGGGTTTCACTTATGGTTTTGTTTCCTTATTGTCAAGCACATCTTATTATTGTCATTCGAAATAGATGAATATATCCAATTGTACACCGACTGAACATTTCTGTCCTGTAGTTTGCATGATTTCTGTTAGACTGGTGACAAATACTTTTGGGTCCCTCACATTTTTACCCTATCATTTCTGGCAGAGTAGTAGGTCATTCTTTTACTATTGATTATTGCCTTGTCAAACATTACTTTGATAGGATTGTCCTTTTTTCATACCAATCATCTGCCTTAGAAACACACCTGACCAAAATTTGGATAAAGATTGAACTGTGCAAGATAAAGGGGGAAGATTCATGGGAGAAACCTGAGAGCCTTTGTATTGCAAAAAGTTCATTAATGTCTATTGCATATCTTGTTGTTTCTGTTGAACTTGTCTTTGTCTTGATTTTCTGTGTTTGAACACAAATGAAGTACATGTTTATTCAGAATTCATTTCCTAAATTGCTTTTTATTTCTACTTTCAGGACTGTGTGGAATTCCAGATTTCTACAACAAAATTCACTTAACTTGATGGGCCAAGTCTGAAAGAAAGAACTGTGATGCTATGCTTGTATTGGATTTTCCAGACATCACCTGTTATTAACTGATAACTAAACAATGACAATGTCATAAGAATTTTGTGCAAACACCTCTAGAAAAAATTTTTTTTCCGTTTTCCTTAGTGACTTCCACACTTCCAGCAAATTAACACCTTGATTTCTGAATATTTCTGCTTAAAATGTATCAAAACAGCATACATCATTATTTCATACCATTTGATATCAGCAGAAAACTCTTGAAAATGTTATTGGAAGGGAAAATTCTTAAACTAGGCAATTTCTCTATCCAAAAATATTATTCCTATTCATATAGTCTACTCTATTAATTTGGGATGGTCAACAATGTGTTGCGTTGAAATTGGAATGATTTCATTTCCACACATTCATAACCTTATAGTAGTTTGCCTCTGTAGTTTGTCTTAAAGATTTGAAAGAAAAAGAGTGAATAAGGAAAATTTGCTTGACATAAGTAATAACCCCTTCTTTCACAGTGTTTCAAATTCTTGCCATTTAGAAGAAAATATCAAGTTGGTGTGATTGACCCATGAAGTATGTTGTGAATGGTTATATATGATTAAGATATGAAAACTAATGTTTTTCTCAAGATATCAGGTAGAGAATAGAGATCATCATGGCAAAAGGATTTATTGCTCATATTGAACAGTTGAAAAATTCTTTTGTCACAGTGATATCAGAATCATTTGCAAGGCATAGCAGGGTATTGTTAAGTCGTGGTGTAAGTTATTCTATAAATCACAATCTTTACAGGAAATACAGAGTAATTTCTCAATAATCAAGGTCATTTATTTATCTTTTTTCTATTTTTTTATAATTATTGAGGATTTTCCTCTTTTCTCAAGCAGGAACTTTTCAAAGTTATGATTATTAAGTTTATTGTTTGCATTTTATCTTTTTTTCATAAACAGTTATATTTTGTTTTTGATTTTGAAATTAAAATATCAAAATTATCGGGAATCTTGAGTTCTTGTTGACGTGTTGACTCCTTTGTGTACATGCGGTGGTTGTTTCAGTAGGTCAAAAGTAGTTCCGGCAATGTTGATCATGTGATTCGTCACATGACGCATTGACCTGATATCACTTATTTATATCAGGCAGGCGATATCAGTCAGTGGATGGGCTAGTTGCTAGATAAATAAATATATTCTACCAAACGAAAAGGAGCCGATATTATATTCCCGCCAGACTTTACCTGTAATTTGAACTCCGCCCCTTTCTACAGATTTCCCGACATGCACTACCTCGAAAAATCGATATCCGCTTGACGCGCTTTTATATCGAACGCATCCAGACGTAGAGTGAAATATCTACGTCTGGATCATTCGGACTAGCTGTAACTCGCATATTCTTTATTCCGGAAAATTTGTTAATACGAGCATTTCTCCTGGGAATGAAAGTGTTCGGATAAACGAGGGTCCACTGTAATTACAAACATCTGCGATCAAAGTTGTCATAAACACTAACCTCCTTATCTGCCATCTCGCAGCCACATTCACAGATCAGATCCAAAGTGATGTTCAATCTTTCTCCCAGTCCAACAGGGTAGATCTCAAACTTTCGTCTTCGCTGGGCTGGGTCTTCCGGACATTCTTTGACAGATACAGACACATCAAACGTCACTGTGTCCCCAATCTTTAAACCTTCACACTCGCTGGTCTCTATCGCATCAACACTGTCCAATAGATTTCAAATAACAGCCTTTTTCATCATCTTATTAAATCTAGCATTTTTTCAATGATATAATATTTGGACAAAAAAAGTTACCTTTAAGAAGTAAAGGGCCTGTTACTCACAGGACGCACGGGTCAAAGGTTCATATCCCGTGAGAAGCAGGATCTGCCTTGTGGGCTTTCTCTATTCACATTCTGCGCAAGGACTCGTTGTGTATCCAGGAAACAGAATCAAGAGTGATTGACCCAAGTTGTAAGAACTTAATCCAAAATTGATGTAAAATAAATAAATTTTAACTAAGTTATACTTTTATGCATAACAGGATCATGCATTCTCTCCATAAGTCAATAAATACATACCCTGTTTTACATGAACTCATAAACTTGATGGTGATATTCTCGGCCTGTCTTGTCTTCATTTTTACTTTAGATGTGATAGTCTGAAACACAAAATATATTGTATATCAATACCAATGTCAAATGCAACGGGAAATAATTTGTATGGTGTTCAAATGCTGTATCACAATTTTTTTCGGTGTGTAACATCTTTGCTGGATCCACCAGTACCAAGCTTGGGCTATGAAGGGACTTCCAAAAGGTCAGTCCCACAAAACTAGAGGTGTCCATTGAGTTCAAACCCGGGACCCCTGATTTCTAAGTCCACCACCTTAACCACTGGGCCATGCAGGACCCTTCATAAACCATGTTTTAACTATTTAGTTTAGTATGATTTAAATATATAGACAGGCCCAAACCCTGCCTAAAAGACTAAACAAACAGCCTTACTAATTTAGACAAAGGTTAACCCTTTTCCAAGCAATTGTGACATTTGACCACTTTGTTGCAGACAACTTTAGAAAACATTGTGGGAAATGAGAAATTGTTCGTAACGATCATTTTTTTCTTTTTCCACAATGTTTTCTGCCCTTTTAGAAGATTATTTTCCAATTTCATGACATTGTGAAATGTCGTTTGCAAACTCTTTCAATTTGGGACAGTCGAAAATTTGTTGTTTGGGAAAGGGTTAACTTTCTAGTTTAGTATGGTTTAAATATACAGACAGTCCCAAACCTTTTACACTAATCGAACAGCCTTACTAATTTAGACAATGGTTCATGATAATAATGGCTACCTGATAGTTATTTCTGATGACAGTTACGATATTGGAGGAATCGTTTGCCAGCTGAGTTGCCTCGGAGCCTTCTATGTATTTACTGAGTTTTTCGTAGGTTCCCAACTGATCCTCTGTGACAGCAAAGATCACATTCACACTTTTTTCTCGAATCTTGGTGGCAATCTGACTCACAGATGGATAATCCTAGACAAAGAAAAATCAACATCAGCAAAATGATACAAACAGGTTTTAAACTGGTAACATTAAAGCAACTCTGTTAAAAAGGTAAAAACAAACTTTAACTTCTCCTTTGACCTTCTTTAAATTAGCTAAATCATAGAATAAAATAAACAAAAGAAAAAAGTTATGAACTGGCAACCTTGAAGGCCATTCTGTAAAGGTCAAACATTCTTTTACTCCTTGTATGAGTGAAAACAAAAGAAAGAGTAATTTCTCTTCAAAAGCAAGTCTAGGTATTCTAGATCTAGTCCCTTCCAACCACCTTTCTTGAAACAACTATAAAATCTGTTAAAAACAAGCTTGTATGTTTATCTATATGGGTTTTACATCGCATCAACATTATTTCAGTTATGTAGCTATGCCCAACTCTTGATGATGGAGGAAGACCCCATACTCAACTGCCCATAAGGGCTGGTTAAGGCGGGTAAAACCATCGGCATTCCGTAAGTCTCTCATGAAAATCCAAATACCGCCACCAGGATTTGAACCCACGCAGAGAGGGGCCTTGTGATCTCAAGTTCTGCACTTTAACCACTAGGTCAGGGAGGCCTGTTCAAAACAAGGTTGACAATGTTTCTCATGCAAATAAATTTAACATGAATCCTGCTGCTAAACTCAGTCAGTCAACGAATTACCATTGAAATATACCTACTGATAAGAAAAGACTCATAAAAATATGTTCCGAGCGTTTAAACATAGTGAAAGAGTTTGATGTTTCCTTATTTAGTAGACAGTAGATTATAGAGAACTCACCTGATTTTCACCTTCTGTGTAGATTCCAGCATTATTCATATGACATTGACCGTCATTTGGTTTGACAATACCTCCAAGCTATATGAGAGAGAAATCACAAACATTTACAATAATTTGCTTATACATTGTACTTTATAGATAACAGTCATTCTGAATAATTTTATAAAACATAGAAAATAATTGAGCTTGCCAAATGATTTTGACGAAAAGCAATGGAAGTGACCTGATAATAATACATTTTCTCTCTTTTCAAAACCCATAACGTTGTTTCAGAAAAAAAAGTTGATTGATAAAAAATAAAAGTTAGTCTTATCTAAACTTCAAGAACTCATATACATGTATAATTTTAAATCATCATCATATTTGTTTTTTCCTTTTTTCAATATAATCATATAACCTTATAGAAACCATCAATACATCTTTTAAACATCTGCCAAACTACACCTCGCAGTGATATCTTTTGTGAATAAAAGGTTTTCCATGAGATTCTTCTTGGTCTGCTGTAAAACAAATCTCAGGAAGAAAAAAATTTTTTAAGAATTCGAATTGAAAAGAAGATTGTTATCTGTTGTTGCTTTTAATCTGGACAAATCCAGAATTACATACAAAAGAAACGGTAATTAGTGAATCAGGTTAGTTAGAAAAGGATGCATCATGCCTTATGCAATATAGCTGATAGATATTAAGCATCGTTAGAAAAAAAAAAAAAAATCCAAGGCAAAGTATTCAGCATATGAGGGTTGGATTACTTTTTCCGGAAATAACTATGTTTTCAATAAGGAATCAACTTTATAAATAATACAGCCAAAGTTCTAAGACTGCCACATAAATCACTGGCACAAAATGAATTTTCTTCAGGCTTCATTTTTGCCTGCTATTTCTTGTATTAAATTTGTACTGTCAAGAATTCCCATAATGAAGATGTAGGTTAAAGAAACATGACTCTTCGTGAATGCAACAAGTCAATAATCAAAAGGAACTGCCTTCTGTGAACAAAGCCCTTTGGTCCGCACATCAATAGAGATTGATCAATGTTGATGACACTGGTTAGAATTAAACTGCATTTACCTGCTTCATCTCAACAACTTACCACCAAAGTTCAACAAGAACCTTTCAACCTTTTACCCCAAATAACCAATGCTTTAATAA
The DNA here is from genome assembly GCA_947846245.1 of Cerastoderma edule. Lineage (NCBI taxonomy): Eukaryota > Metazoa > Mollusca > Bivalvia > Cardiida > Cardiidae > Cerastoderma > Cerastoderma edule. The sequence continues at coordinate 14,488,318 of OX401414.1, read as the reverse complement.
GCTGTTTAGATAATTTTCTCCTTTTGTTTTTTATCTTTGCAATTTTATAATGGAACTTTTTTTCTCTTGAATTTCTGCTGTTGCTTTGATTGATTCCGATTCCATGTATTACTAAGGTAAGTCTTACACCTATGAGAAAGACTTACCTACTAAGTCGTAATACATGAAACCCTACAAGTACAGGTTTTTCCTTTGACCCTTGATTTATGCTAATTATTGGGGACTTTCAACCCCTTATACTTAAAGAGTTATGAGTGGAAAATTATGATCTTAACCCATTACCAAACAATAACAAAGTTTAAACAGTTTGTTGCAGACGACTCGGGAAAAATATTGTGGGAAAAGGAGAAATTGCTTGTTACAAGCAATTTCTCCTTTTCCAACAATGTTTTCTGCCATATCAGAAGATCATTTTCCAATTTCATCACATTTTGAAATGACATCTGCAAACTCTTTCAATTTGGGACAATCAAAAGATTGGCATTTGGTAAAGGGTAAAGGGGTCATATCCAGAAATCTGGGGTCATTTTCTATATCAAATGGAAGTCAAGGAAAACACTATATTTAAAAAGATCTGTCAAAAAGGTCCATCCGGGGTAACAGGTTGAGCTATACCTTTCCATCTCCAGCAAAATGAAACCCAGCGTCCGTAGAAAAAAGCAGCATTTTACGAGATTTTTCCCTCCAGCCGATACTGTCCTGTAAATTTGCAACAAGGAGCCTGTTTTGTGAATGCTGGAGAAATGTGCTTACCATTCCGTAATTAATAAATCTTAAAATACCTACCATATTTCAACTTTTGATCATTTGCATGGGGACTATTTGTGTCTTGCAAACAAATCATACATTTCCTTAAGTTCCCAAAAAAATAAAAAGATGTGTAACAATGCCCATTAGAAACAAGGAAAATTTCCACATTAATGTAAAAAGTATATTTTCCTTAGCACAATTTTTTTTTTTTTTCAAATAAAATTCATTTAAAAAAATGTGAGTTCTCACTGTTGGTTTCATCATACATGTATTTCAATTTTCCAAACATGATTTGAATAAAAATGCCTCACATTTGAAATGGAAACAAACAAATTATAAATCTGTCTGCTAATAAGACACAAAAAGTCATCTGCAAGTGACCATATAAGTTAGTTACTTGACTGGCAAGTAATCATGCTGTTATAAACAATAAACAAATGAAAATTGAATTGTTGAAATCATTGAGCAGATTGTTTGTGCCATCTTGAACTAGATTTCCCTTAAAAAAAAAGGTATTCCTTATTGAGAGAGTTGAAAGTACATAAGTCTGGGAGAATTATTCATAAGCATGAAGTTGGTTCCAGCACTATAAGGGTGAATTATGGCAAACAATCGGCTCAATATTTTCCTGTAATATTCTAACCTGTCATTCTTGTTCAGTCTTTCCTCAAAAATATACATTTTTAAATACCTTTTCATCACTTGGCATATAAAAGAAAACAGTCATTTTAAAAAAAAAAATCAACGTGACAAAAGGAAACTCCATTTGTTGCAATGATTTAATGGAAGTTATCGGTTACTTTAATTTAAAGTAAATAATGAAAACTTGAGGGAATAACAGATTAGAGTATTAATTTAAAAAAAAAAGTAAAAATGCAACTGGCATGTACACAGAACAACAACTTCATTTTACTCGCACCTAGTGTAAAAGTTTATAGACAGATGATCTATTTATAGTACAATTTTAGATGCCAATAAGTAAGAGTATAAGACACATAGTTTATACAATGTTTTACACCATGTCAACAATTTTTCAGTTATGTTACGACTTTCCTGGATCCACAGGTCCTAAGCTACGGCTCTGAAGTGACTTGCCAAAGGCCATTCCCACGAAACCAGAGGTGTCGGTTGGACTTGAACCCGAGACCCCTATGTTCTTAGTCTGCCACCTTAACCACTGAGGCATGCAGGACCCAATGAGACCCATTAGACACATCTGCAGTTATACTCATTTTGATAGGAAGGTATATGTTATGTGTTTGTGAAGGTCATAGAAAGGAAATCAAAAATGGGTTTTGTGCAGCAATGACGTTTAAATATTTTGATCAGCTGTCAGTCCCTAACCATTTAAAGATCAAGTGTGATTCTTACTGAGGTTGAAGTTCTGTGAACATTCTATGCAATTAGCTTATTCTGAAGTTAGCTTATATAGAAAAGAAGAATAAAAAAGATTTCTCACACCTTTGCTAAGATATTTCTAACCATCTCTAAATGACATTTTTTGTCCTCTAGCTTAAATATATATGTGGAGGGCATTACAAAGAATCAAGGGAGCTCCCCTATTATGATATTAAACAAATCATAGATTTCTTTCTAAAATTTCAAAATCAAAAGTGAAAAAATAATAAAACTGAGTCTTATTTCAAAAGAGATATACCTTAGCAAAGGTCAAGAAAAGCATTATCTCATTTATGTTAGCAAATAAATTTTAAAACAACTCAACCCTTTCTTCCCATTTATATAAAACCTTAAAACCAAAACATAATTTCAAACCATTTAAAGAAAGTGAATTTGTCACAATTTATTTATAGCTAAAAATCATTCAATTTTCCATGGATAAATTAATTAATTGATAACCTATTAAGTGTTTGTTGTTTGCCTCATTTATAAGAAAAATGAGTCAGTAATCACACTCTTCATTTAACCCTTAAACCAGGAAGGTCCAGGTCAACATTTATTGCAAACTAGCAGTAGGCTTGTCAAGAGGAAAAATATAGAGCAGTCAAGATAGTAGGCATATCTCAATTCTTAAAACCAATTTGTTTATATAGTATTTAACATTATGTCAACAATTATTCAGATATGTTACGGCTTTCTGGATCCACCAGTACTAGGGTAGGCTCTGAAGTGACTTGCAAAAGGCAACCCCCATGAAACCAGAGGTACAGTTGGGGCTTGAACCCCTGATCACTTAGTTCACAAACCTAACCACTGAGCCATGCAGGACCCAAATTTTGGTAACTCCTATTTTGCAAGTATTTATCAGAATCGTCCCTCTCTGAGACCAGCTAATACTTTCATACAGTGTCTTATTTAAATATATTATAGGAAAGTTTCAACGTGAATATGCCTTCTATCTAGAGCTCTAGAAGTAAGCATCTGTATCAGCATAGGTCTCCATCCACAAACTGTTAAGAAAAACATCATGCCAAGAAACAAAAAAGACAAGCAAAGTTAGCAAAGTTTATAGTATTTCCTTTGAACCACTCTTAAAATACTGTCTGCTGATTGGTATGAATGAGGGTTTGAGGCGCATTGACAGCTAAGACTACAATATTCAACAACAACAAAAAGTTTCCGTAATTATTGACCAATTAACAATCAGTACATATAATCAATTATTTGATAGTATATTTGGTTTTTTCAATTGTAAATCTAAAAAAATGTTTTCAACCAATCAATTGTCAGTTTTCTAAACCAATCATATGCCAGTATTTTCAGACTGATTCCAAAGAAATTTCAAATCATCCTTGAAGAATGTGCAGGTGGAGAGATCCAGAGAGGTCCAAGGTGTTATGCAATCAAACTGAAGCATGCTAGCTTGTGGCAGCGCATTCACACGATTCAAACAAACCTTGCCGTCGCCAGCGAAATGGAATCCAGCATCCGTGGAGAAAAGTAACAGTTTACGAGAAACTTCTCTCCAACCTATATTACCCTATTATAAATCACAGCAAAAAATGTATGATTAATCAATAATATATCTGAATTTAATAACAACTATCTACACTATACATGTCTTAAATATCAAACGTTCAAATAAAACAGCAGATGATTTTGAGTGTATTTAAACAAAATCAAGATAAATGAAAACTCAGTTGAAAGCATCTGGCTTACAGGAAATTTTTATTCAACGGCTTAAAATCCTTCCAACTTTGTTTTCTACAACAGTTTCTACAGTGGCCAATATTAAGGCAAGATACTTTTAAAAATTTAGTTTATGCAATATTGAGTAGCAGATCAGCAGATCAGTCTACGATATGGATGACATTAACATGACAAACACAATATAATCATTATCAACTGCAGCTGAATTTGAAGCTTAGGGCAGATGACTGAGTGAACTCAATCAAGATAAAGGGAAGAAGATGAAGAGCTCATGGTTAATTGTTGTTTATAAATGGTATTTCCAACTAAAACCAAGAACAAAAATATTCATTTTCAACAAATGTGCCAAACCCCTTCCCTTTTACAGATATCATAAAAACACCTTTGCAGCAGAAAATCATTTGATAAAACCAGAAGAAATATACCAAACTCTCCTGGATATATTTGCCAGTCTTACTAACCATAAATTTTACAATCAGTTGATTAGTTATGAAATGCTGAGAACAGGGAAAAGGTTGGACAGTAATTTGTTCACTATTCTTCTGTAAAAGGATTAACTATATCAGGAAACATGTACAAAACATGAGTTAACATGGCATTTATCAAAACCTTTCTTGAATTAATCCTATAGTGTGGGTACTAAATAGAATTGTCTTTCTAAGACTACTCTAATAAGTACCTACAACATAGGGTTTAGAGGAATAATTAAGAAGTTATCAAATTAAACATGTCCAGGGCTCACCCTGGCTGGAAAAAAGTCTGCGCCAGCACATTCGCCAAATGACAAAAATAGGAGCCAAATTAAAGAAGTAGGAGCCAAATTCTGAGCAAATGGCTCCAATTAAAATTTCTTCATTTTAAACACTTTTCATGATATATGTACATATGTGTTAAATCCTCTTGGTAAATTATTTCTGTTTGTTATGTTTCACCATTTTTATCAAAATTGAAATGTCATAAATATGTAACGTGTAATGTCAATAAAAATATTATGTTAAAAAAAAATCCCCTTCCAAACAAATTTAAACCAAAGATGGTATAACTAAAGGCTACGCTTTGAGTGAAAAAATCAAAATGAATCTTTTATCTCAGATAACATCAAATCATTTTGAAGACTATACATTTCTGAATTCTCAGTTTTGTTATTTATTTTAGAAATGTCCGATAGATAAATGGAAAGTAAACATGATCTTAGGTCTATTTGTTTTTACTCTCGTCAAGACTCCGGTATGATGATTTGAATGATTAATAATAGAGGATCGCAATTTGAATAGTACCGTTGCATCAACAAAGGAAGCAAACTGTCTATATCAAAATACTTTACAAATTAACCCTCTCTAAATTCTTGCATTCCACCATGCATCATAAAACACTGGACGGAATGCGGTAAATAGTAATTAGTTTTTGTGGAACAACCGCATCGAGTCTACCAATCAAGTGTGTCAATTGTTTACACACAATAAAAACCCGATTAATACACGCCTCAGGCATTGTTTGACACGGGATAACAATTAGCGGATTAATTTGGGGTTTTCGGTGAGACTGTTCAGTGTGTCAAAAGATATAACTGTCTGTAATGTCCGGACAGGTGGAAATATGGTAAAGTTGAATGAAAAAAACATGCGCCAAGCAAATTCGCCAAATCGGGAAATCTTTCGCCAGAATTAAATAATATTCGCATTTGGCGCATTTGGCGACCGACAGCGTGAGCCCTGATGTCTTTTATCCTGAGCTCTGTATAAAGGATGTAAACAGAAGTTGAACTTACCCGACACATAATAGCCTGCATGATAGCATCAAACCCTCCTTCTGGGGCGTCAAGGTTACCAGAAACATTGGCATTTCTCACAGAGGTCTGAAAGGATTATTTTTCTAGTTATGTCTATTGATTTTTTCAACCAATTTTAGATTTCTTACGGGTTTTTAAAGGTGTTAATTGATTTTTCTTTTAAACTACCTTTCAGTAGTTACCAGCAAACATCTGGTTCTTCCTGCTTCTTGGGTTATCTATAAGTACTAAACTGGAAAAACCCATCTTACCTAAAACACTCTAAAGTTCAGAAAAAATAATAATACTGCCTTACAATCATGACACTCTGGGTAATTAATTAGGAAAGCACTTTTATTTATCTGGGGTTTTAAATCTTGTAAACATTTTGTCAGTTATGTTGTGATGCCGACTCTTAATGATAGACAAAATTCACATACTCATATGCCCGAAAGGGCTGGTCAAGCTAGGTAGAACCATAGACATTCAAGTCAGTCTGGAGGCAACCTCTCATGAAAATCTAAATGCAATCAATGACATTTGAATGACACAGAGAGGGGCAATGTGATTTTTAAATATCTCTAACCATTAGTCCAGTGAGGCCCCTAGGAAATCACTACATAGGGAAATCCTGTTATTGGAAAAGAAATAGAACAGGTCATGATCAATCTCAAAAAATGTTGTTGGTGCTATTGATCTCCAAACAAACTGATTATATGTAGGATAGCTTACCTCAAACAGTGATGTATCCTTATTCAACATTAATTGATTCTTGAAACTGTAAGGGGCTACACAACCATCACAAGGCTTTAAAAGTCTGAAATGCAAATGAATGAATTATTTTTCATTACAACATAGCAAAAAAGTATAAGCATTCTTTAAGTTCTATTGTTTATATGGGGTTTAACAGTGTGTCAACAGTAAGTTAGCTTATCCATAAAATACTACTAAGGTAATGTAGACATTTATATTTCATTTTAGACTTATGAAAAAATCCCTTACGATAACTTGACTAAATTTATAGGTGTATTTCAAGTTGATATATATGGATTTATGTGTTAAATAATGGCATGCCAATAAATCAACAAGCATTGTCTCATCGTAAGGTCTGTTTACTTACTTTGAAGGCACAGTTGATACATAAGGCATGACTGTCTTGTCCACAAAGGAACCAAACCCTAGGCGGAAATTCTTTGTGATGTCATTCATGCTCGCAGCTGAAACAAATATTCAGGGTTAAGTAATTAAACTGAATCTACAACCAATTATTAATGCGTGTTAGGAGTTTACAAATGCTTTTAAATGATTGTACAGTAATATAATTTCAAAAGTTAACACTTCTAAGCTCTTTGGATTTAAAGTAATACTGTTCGTTTACAAATTGCATTCCCTTGACCACTATCGTTAAACATTTGACAAAAGTCTTGCTCCTGCTAGTTTTCAACTGACAGAATGTCTCATGGCAGGCAAGAAGACTCTTTATGCACCATAAAACCTGGTCCAAAACATTTGAGATTATCTGGATGTTGCAAGAAAATTATGAAATTGGCAACTGTTAGAGAAAATTTTGATGATTAAAAAGATATTTCCAATGACAGCAATTACTAAGGATGTCAGAAAAATATTCATTCATGATGTTACAAAATAACATTTTTACACAGAATCCATGATTGTTTTCATTGAAGAAGAGAAGAAATGTTATAACATCTAATGTTATCTCTGTCAGAAAATCCTTTGCACTTGAAAATTTCCACCCTTCCTTACCAATTTTGTTTCCAAGAGCAGCAAGCTTTTCTTTATCATCTTCCATGGAGTTTGAGAGGTCCATGAGGTAGTACAGATCCACTGGGTAATTCTCTGCCAATCTGAAGGTCAGGGTGAACTTCTCTTCTTTCTCTACAATCATAAACAGGATATGTAATGTGTATCACAGTTTCAACAACTTTGCCCTTATTTCACATCTACAGTTTGCCATATCATGCTTCTTTGGTGATCTATCAAAACTTGATTGATATTATTCAATTGTTTTGCCTAACGATGATTTCAATCTATCATGACTTAAATCACTAAGACAAACAACTACGCAATCTAACAGCCCTACACAGGTCACACATGATGAAACGTTTGGACAGGAGAGAAAAATTGAACTTGTGAGAAACAAATCGTTTTTTATCCAGCCAAAATTGTTTCTTTCTACTTGACACTACATTTACCACCTCTTCTTTCCAAATTAAATAAGTGCATGGTTAATAGTGTTAAAGTGTTCATGAACAAATAGCTAGTGAATTGAAAAATAAACTTACTTGGTCTAAGCTTGATTTCAATGTTCTGCGGAGTAATCTGAACAGCATCACCTTCACCAGTTCCATCCCGAACAGGTTCACTCTGAAAGTACATGTACAATTACATTGATTTTTATAAGGGTTTAACATCACATCAACATTGTTTCTTTGCTTGTTAGATGTTAAACACCGTTTCAACAATTTTCCAAAACTTTATGTAATGGTTTTTCTGGATCCATCTGTACTAGGCTAGGGCTTTGAAGTGACTTGCCAAAGGTCACTCCAATGAAACCAGAGAAGTCGGTGAGGTTCAAACCCCGGATCCCTAAGTTCTAAGTCTGCCAACTTAACAGGCAGGTCACGCAGGACCCAACAATCTTTCAGTTATATTACTAAGACCGGCAAATAATGATGGAGGAATGCCCCAAACTTGACTGCCATCAAGGGCTGGTCAAGCCAGGTAGAACCCTCAGCCTTTTGTAAGTCAATCTGGAAACTTACAATCTCTTATAATCTGAAGGTAATTTTGTTTGGTTGGAGTTTTATTGTCAAGAGGTACATGATTCATCCCGCAGGGGATTGAACCCAGTTCCCCGACATAAGACCACAACCTAAACCAATGGGCTTATAACAAAGCGATTTCCATTGTTTCCATTGTCTGATTTAAAGCTAAAAGGATACTTACTTTGATGCTGTTGAATAAGTTGTCTGGGTTGGAAATATTCGCCTCAGAACAACCCTGAGCCTTAAGGTTATCTATGAGATCACATCTGTCTTTGTTTGTTTTGTCGTAGTTTGCATCCCCGCACCAGCCACACAGGGGAGAAACTGCGATACATTTCCCGCAGGACTTCACCCCGGCACATGGGTTCACAACAACTTGTTCTGTGAAGAGAAAACAGAATTAATATGTTTCATGAAGAATGAAAAAAAGAATGAGTTCCCCTTTTCCTTATAATCTTTCCTTTTAACCCTTAGACTGCTGGGTACTTTTCTAAATAGATTGTTGCGTTGTCTTCTATCCAAAACCTCCAATATCTGCAAACTCTTTCAATTTGGGACAATAGAAAATTTGGCTTTTGGCAAACGGTTAAGGGAAGGAAAGGTTCAAGGTATTTCATTGCATGAAGAGTCTTAGCTTGACTGCATAAAAAGTAAAGGATTGAATGGTATCAATTAAGTCATAACATCTCTAGAAACTACAACCTTAAGAGAGATCTTCTCAACTCACCAGGAAAATGGTATGGATTTAAACTTCCTACATTTTTAGGAAATGTAAATGTAACACAATATATAAAAGGGGTCTAACGATGTGTCAAGAACCTACTCTGATATATATCATATCTATACGGTACCCTATCTATATGTTTTCATGCGATAAACCAATACTAGACTAGGGGCCCGTTTTACTAAACAGTTTACGCTTAAGATTTGCGTAAGTCTAAAACAACAAGTCCTTTTATTTCAATATTTGGCAAAGCAATATTGCAAAGTAACACATCATTGGAATCGTCTCTCCGAGACGCTTCCAATGATGTGTCACATTGCAATATTGTACTTTCATTGAAGATATTATCCATGTTAATCAATGATGACTTACGCAAACAGTTTTCCTAAGTTGTTTAGTAGAACGGGCCCCTAGGTCCCTAAAGTAACTTGCCAATGGACACTTTAAAGAGACCAGTGACACCAGAGGGCCTTTAACCCGGGACCCCATGAGCTACACACCCTTGACAAATAAAAAAATGCTTGACAATTTTGATATAACATTTCGTAACCTACAGATGACAACAGCTGTTAAAGATACACATTGATTCATTATTCTCATCCTTTTTACCATATGATGTTTTTCAATGTTTGAAACAGATAAGATGTCATTAAGTCTTGTGGCTGATATTTGGTTGTCCACCGACCAGAACATGATACTAACATTCCTTCTTTATTTGAAAGTCTGAACAAATTAACATAAGAAAGTCATATAAGATACATTTCCCACTCACAAGGGTTAACCCACTACCAAACAATAAAGACATTTAACCACTTTATTGCAGACGACTCTGGAAAACATTGTAGGTAAAGGAGAAATTGCTCTTAACGAGCAATTTCTTCCTTTCCCCAAATGTTTTCTGCCATCAGAAAATTATTTTTTCAATTTCATCACATTTTGAAATGTCGTCTGCAAGCTCTTTCAAGGCTCTCTTAAGGCAGTCGAAAATAAGGTGTTTGGTAAAAGGTTAACTTACAAAATGAATTCTTACATATTTTTGAAAAAGACCATTACGATGGACATAGATCATACCCTTGTCATCCTCCATAAGACAATTTGAGGCTTTGACGCACAACAACAGTAAATGCTTAGTAAACAGCTCATTATAACCTTGCATTGAACCTTTTAATTGTCTTAGCTTGTATATCATATTACACCAATCTACTTGTACATGTATTTAGCAGTATTGCAGTATTTCTAGCATTCCTTTCTCAAGAGGATCACTTCTCTCACTCTCTCACAGGGTTTAGCCCTTACACTGTTATCATCCTTTACCTTTCATCAAGTGTGAAGATCCCAGTAATTTACAATTTAAATACAAAACAAAGTTATACACTACGGCAAGGCCTTCACTTTTGTGAAAGACCAACTTGAGTTGGACTTTTTGTACTGTATTCTTTAAGATATAGTGGTAAATAAATGGTGTAGAAGTTTGGATATCATTGTAATAAAAATCTTATTTTTTTATTGAACAAACTAAATTTATTAATGTTTTAAAAAATAACATACAAATTTGTTACAAAGTATCATTGTTCGAAAAAAAGCTTATTTTATGGAACAAACTGTATTTTATAATGTTTTAAAACATTATATACATGCACTAGTCTGAAAAGGTGTTTGAAGTAGAGCAGGAAAACAGTAAATGACCTTAAATTTATGTGCATGTTTGGGCCCTAAAGATATATGTTGTTGTTGTTGTTGTTGTTGTTGTTGTTGTTGTTAAAAAGAGCTTCCTCTACACACTGGCTATGAATGGATTTTCTTACAAATAATTAATAGGATATTTCACACACTCCTTACACTTTTCATGCAAAAACAATTTTGACCTGCTGAGATCGTGAGCTGGCTTACACACAGTCATACAAATACCTCCTGCATGATATGAAGGGAGGATGCTGGCTTTATTCATAAAATTGTTTATACAATCCCCTATATGTTTATCCTTTACTTTATATGACTTATAATTTTATGTTTAAGACAGCATATTTGGTGTAAAACTGTTTGTTAAAAGATGGGAGGAAATTCAAAGTTGAAAATTAATTTCTTAAGCCGCACAACAGCTCTACTGTTATTTAATACACAATTAACCTTTAGAATGCTTGATAATTTTCTAAAATAGATTTTTGTGTCGACTGCTTTCCGAAAGTGTAAATATCTGCTTAATTATGGTGAGGAAAGATACTCATGGTAGCAAACAGGTTAGATCACAGGCCTGTCAACAATTTACTTAGCAGCTGGCTAGTGTATAACCTGTTTGCATAAGCATGAAATCAGTTCCAGCACTATAAGTGTTAAGAAGTTAATAGAAGCAAAATAAGATGTTTTCAATTCTTTTAAAGTGTCTATACATAGAATCACAGGGGGATATGTCATAATACCTGTAATAACACTATATATGCACAAGGTGTATATGTAGTGTTAATACAGGTAGTATGACATATCCCCCTGTGCATAGAAAAAACATGTATTTGAATCCAAAAGGGTAAAGTAGCTTTTGAGATCTACCGCGTATAACCTGACATACTTAGATAAAGCGTTGCTTCCTGAACTAATTATGCTCTCAATAACTACTTTTAATTTCAAAACTTTACAAAGCACATTTATTTTCTCATAGGAGATTTCGTTGCTCAAACAATTTGAAGGCAACATCAGCTAACAAAGAATCATACTGTAGGAAAGTTAGTATTTTCTCTAAGACATCACAGTGAAAACCATTGTGACAAAAGCAGGGTTTTAGTTTTACAAACCATTGACCCTCACGTTTAAAACATGATCCACTACTTTCTAGAGAATTAGACATGTAAGCAGGTCATTTCAAATGAAGAATATTGCATATAAAGGACTTTATGATAATTGGCTTGACCCAACATTTTAGAAAATCACTTTGTTCCATGGGCAAAAATAGCCTGCCTTTTCTGAAGAGAATGGGAAGCCATGCCTAATGAGGTATAACTATAAGACATGCCATATGAGGTATTCCTAAATAAGATATAAGAATAAAATCTAAACAAGATTTTTTTACATTTTTCTTATGTTGTCTGGCACTGGAGCAATGAAAAATGAATAGCTAAAGGAAATGGTTGAGAGTTACATCGTTTACATTGAAGGAAATGGTAAATCTAGTAAGATCATCTGTCTCTACAGGGGCCTGAGGCTGACTTTAAAAAAAAATAAGTAAAATATAATTCAAGAAGCAAATACTTTTATTACCCTTTACAACAAAGGGGACCTTAATATCAATGAATTTTAGAAAACAGTGAAGGAACAACAAAGAGTCTCCAATAAGCAATTGACTGGAAATAAGTTTTTTTTAATATGAAACAATGGTTGTTGTCAAAATGCCCTATTCTGAAGTGCTGGTCAGTTTGTCATTAAGCAAAAGAAGCAGCTGCTTTTCTTTTGCAAAAAAACTCAAAAAGCATGAAGGCGAAAAATAAAATTGGAGAGAATTGGTGATACCCATCTGGTAGGGAAGAAACTATTAATTGGAAAAAAAGAAATTGCCAAGGTGATCAGTTTGAGCTTATTCAAAGCAATGCTTTAAATTACTACAAAAGCAGACCCATCCCTTCATAATTTGAATAAAGGGTAACTGGAATGATAGGTCATCTGCCGGTCAGCTGTTTAACAGTACATTAAATGCTTGCAGGGCTTATTATTCTACCATACCCTGAGGCATCTGCAGCAGAAGTCTTGAGAAAACCCTTAGACAAAGGATAAGTAAACAAAGGATATTTTCTTCCGAATTGTGTTTTTCTTATTAACTCTAGGGATGCTTTCAATTTCAAATGCTTGCAAATTCCCAAATGCATTGGTGGCAAAACCTGATTTTCATTCTCTTGTCCATAAATGCCAAATCTATTTCTGCACTTGGACATATATTGGTTAAATAGAAAATTCAAAAGAAAAATTCACACATCCAATAAGATGTTTGGAAAAGCTGGGCAATATGCACAATTAATCCATATGAGAAACTTGTACTTCTCCCTATTAAATAGAATTCACGGAGAAAAACTTGAACCATCATTTTTATGCTGAATGGAAAAGGTCATTTTTCCTATGCGAGTTTCCAAAAGGTAAGCTGAGCTCTACTATCAAATATCATCTATGTTGCTTCTCATAAACAAACCATAAGGTTAACTCATTTTTAGTGGAAACTGCATTATTTATAGAAAATTGAGGGTACCTGTTAAATAGTGTTCTGCAGAGCTCTACTCTTATCATTCTTTTTTATGTAAACTAAATAGAATCTTACCTTGTGAATTTACAAGTAAAAATAATCCTCCCATAAAAATGGAAAATATCAATCCCTCCTTCATGATCTGAAAGTAAGAGAACACATAAAACACTTTTAATCAGTTTACATACATATATATATTTGCATGTTGAAACATTTTCCCTTAAAGAACAAGCAATAATCACATCTGTAGGAGACATAAAAAAAAACATTTAAGAATATTTGCTCATTAAAAGAATGTACATTACTCATTCATGCGACTTACAGTTATTATAAAAAATGAACAAAAGTGAATCCTGAACTGTGTTCTTCTGCATTATGAGCTTATTTTTGAAAAAAAAAGTAAATATGAAAAGTATCCGTTTAAGACAAAATAGAGTTCAAATCCGAAAGTGTAAAAAAATGTAAAATCTATAAACCTTATGTTAAGGTGTAGTAAATGAAAATACAATGGTTATATACTCTAGCTGGTGAGTTTAGTGAGATAAATACAATGTTTAATATTTTAAAACTTTTGCGTTTATTTCAAAGTTAAAAGGCATCTTCAGACTACAATTGTTTGAGAGTTTACGGTTTTATTATACATACAGAACCCTTCAAATAGAAATTTACATTTCATTTTGTGTTTTTATTCTGAACAACAAAGTGAAATTTCTTCCCTATTTTAGTTCATTGCAATTCCAACATTTAGATTGGGGGTTTAGATTGTCCTTCCAAAATCATAAAGTCAATATGTACATCAAATTTATTATAACGGTAACTCGTAGCTTTGATTAACCATTAATTATGCACCCTTGATGGTCCGTCTCAGGAGGAACTTGTTACTTACTTAAAAACCATTTCTCTCTGTTTATTTAATGAACTGAATTTAACTCCTTAGCATCCTTATGGTTTTTATCATTTATCTTTTGTTGTCCTGTCAAACTAAAAGTGATGAGATCCCACTGGTCGGTCTAAAGTTTCTTCACACCGAATCAACGATTAAAACCATTTTACAGTTGATTCGTATATACGTTCACTCAATAATTTGTTCATGTATAAATCAAAACAAACAAAAAAGAAACTGAAAATAACTGAACGATCTTGTTTTAATTAGAGGGGCTTTCCTTCCTGAAAGATGTCAAATGAGACTGCCGATCTCGGCACATTATTTATTACGTACCTTAGTTTTCGTATATCTATGCTCCTAAATTTCTTATCCCTTTAGAAAAGTTTCAGTAATTGATCAATCCGCCCTAAAGAACCCTTTGTTTATGAACGAATGAGTCACAAATGCATCATTTATGTGAACAATCCCTGCAAATATGGCGAAATTTCGATATCTAGGTCACCGGAAGTTCCTGCTTTGGGTTAGACTACACCAAATTTGGATGTCCGGGCTAGAGCAAATAGCCGAGTGAAATTCCAACGAGACCAAATTTAATAAATAAAACCGATCTTGACCATATTAATTCATTGTTAATTTTTGTTGTTTTCCTTTTGTGGCTTTCGTGAAATACAATGAAACTGTCTTTGTGTTTAAAAATGATTATCATCATCTCCCTCTTTTATCAGCTATAACATAAACACACAAGGCACCTAGAATTTTTATTCTAAATGGAGTTGAGAGTACACATTTGTTGAAAACTCGTATTTATCGTTAGGATTTCTCCTCATTAACTTACAGGGCTTTCTAAATAGTGAGTCAGATATTTTATTTTTCCTACCAAACAACACACATTTAAGTATCATCAAATAACAAAAATAACTTAGCTACAGGTTACAAATTTCAATGATTTGAAAGTTAGAAGATTAATTGTACCTCTGGAAGAACTGAGAAAATTTCTTTTTGATATTCGCTGGGCATAGAAGAACCGTGTAAACAATGTACACTGGTCCAGAGGCAGAGCGTCGGCCCGGGACAAAAGGGTTTTAGGTTCAAATCCCGTGAGTAGTGGGGTTCTCTAGGCGACCTTCATTAACCCACACTCGGCGCGAGCGCTGGTTATGTCTCCAAGATGAAGAATCCATAGTGATTAATCTATGTTGTAAGAACTTGTTAACAATCGATGTCCAATTAAATGGTCAAAATATATATCGTTTACTGCTTGGTACAGTGTAAATGCCGAAGCCTGTGACTCAGGACTACGGCTTTTCTGGATCCACCAGTACTAGCTTAGCTAGGGCTCTGAAGTGACTTGCCAAAGGTCACTCCCACGAAACCAGAGGTATTGGTGGGGTTCGAACCTGGTACCACCACTATAACCACTGAGCCATGCAGGACCCTATGCATGTATGCCGATTCATATCATGAGTTAATGCTGGTGACAAACTTGAAGTCATCAATCACTGTGATTGTCGAGACTTGCTGTCCATTCCAGGAGACATATTGCGCTTGGGGGACTTGTACGTGTTATCACAATATTTTCATTTGTTAAAACATATTAGATGAAATTACTGATTTTACAACATTCAAAGCATTATTGATCTATCAGATTTTAAATTATAAAAAAGTAGAAATTAATGTTAAGGAGAGGGCCATTCGCTAATGTTGGGGCTTTCAGAGATTTATACATGAGTTGTTTAATGGCCTATGCTGCGCGTGATGAACAAAATATTTCTTTCTTCTGTTTTTATCTAACACGTTAGACGCATCTGTAACAGTTTGATCTCCTCAATAGTTTGACTCTCTAGCAAACAAAGTGATCTTTCATTCTTCCCAGTCGAATATAGAGTTTGCAGACGACAAAGGCCCATGTGATAGATACTTTTTAACTTAGAGATTATCATATGTTGTTGGAAAAAGGGAGAAAGTACTTTCGTTAGCACGTTTGCATTTTCATAAAGATTCCGAAAATTATTTTCAGCAAACCCGTATAGTCTTGGAAAAATCTATCTATCTATCTTTCTATGATGTCGAACCCCTCACGGGGACTTGGACATTGGCACGCGTCAAACTGTGAAGAATGTAAAAAAGATAAAAGTATGAAATAAAAGAAATAAGAGGATAATGTTAGGTCCAATTTCTACAAGAGTTACAAAGTTCCACGACGTTTTCTATGACGTGAGTAACAAATGGTAACTCTGTAAAGGAGATTGTGTCATATCTTGACAACCCAAATCTCACATCGTCGCAATAATGTCAAGTGTTATCTATAACAAACGCCTTTCAAAACGTTTAACCATAAGTAAAATATTGTAAAAAAGAAAAGAGGAAAACGAAAACACGATAATAGAGCCTTGTGAAAGGAAACATAAGTAGACGGTTATTTCAAAGTAAAACATGGCATACTCCTTGTCAGATTCTGAAAAAAAAACTAAATCGCGACAAAAGCAATTTTCGTTTGTAAGGACGCTTTCGCATAAAGCTTGTTGAAATAGAATAGTATTTAAGTAATGGTTGGGTTGTTAAAAAAGTTACAAACAGAAATTACGACGTAGATACTTTTATTTATTTGTGAAAATATATCAAGGCCCAGCGTAGACTATTTGTGCACTGGTGAAGCGGTCTTCTTTAGTGCCGGATTTCTTTCCGCTGTTGGGCTGCTTGTGGTTCTTCTTAATTACAGCTTCGTGGTCATCCTGTGTAGGCTTCCGCTGCTTTACACGCGTTGTTGGGTGATTGTTTGTGTCGTGTCTTGGCGCTATATCTGTAACGTTGACAAGCTTTTCCTGGAATACAGAAATTTGTGGTCGTGAAATCCGGTTAATTTTGGTTAGCTGAAATATTGTAACGAACCGAGCAAATGAACCTCTCAAAGACACAAACACATCCGATCAGTGAAAAACACTGTCGTACACTGATCGGCTGTGTTGTCTATATGTATACCAGCATGCTCTCTCAAACAATGGGGAAATACGTGGGGAAGGCAACTCCGATAGAAGGAGAAGTCTGTATCCCACCGTTGCCACCAGCGTAACGAACCCACCAAATGAACCTCTCAAAGACACAAACACATCCGATCAGTGAAAAACACTGTCGTACACTGAGCGGCTGTGTTGTCTATATATATATACCAGCATGTTCTCTCAAACAATGCATTAGGTTCCTAATTTGCATAAACGTTCAAAGAACGTTACAATATGTTTTCATTGACAAGCAATGATGTGGCGGAACTACGTACTTTTTTTACTTTTGCGCGATACCAAGTGGTTAAAAGATTGTGCATTTGGAGAAGACGGATGATTTCTTTTCAATTCACATCATTTCTCATATTTTGTTTTACTTGTTATATTATTCTATTGAATATATATTTTTTTGCATGGAGTTATTGAAACAAACACCATAACATTACATCTGTTTTATATGAAATAATGTGATAAGATTATTATATCTCTAAGAAGCTGCCTTCATTCCTTTAAAAAACAATCCGACAAGTAACTTTTGGAGGATCTGCACATACTTATTTCATGTGACGTACAATCCTAAGGCAACAATCATGTATTCTCAAATCTTTAAAGTTTTCTCAATCGGGTTAGTGATGACCGCTTAAAGCAATTTGACGGTACACCTTAGCCATGATAGACAACATTATTTTCAAACTAAAGAACAAACCAATAACAAGACAACAAGACAAACCTGCTTAGTTTTCGATTTTTTCTTTCTGGTGCCGGTATCTCTACCCAAATCCAGCCCAAGCTCCGTCTCTAAAGGTTGCTTAACGTGTTTTTGGACACGTGACTTTGGCTGACGGCGCTCTTTCTTTTTACCTTCCTCTCTTTTCTCTAAGCCGCCACCATTAGGTGGAGAGACGCCATTTTTCTCTGTCCCCGGCTTACTGAGTTCTCCATCACGTACCCGTTGAACCTGTAGTGCAGATCTGGGTTTGGTCGTGGATGGCCGTTTTTGCCGTGTGTTACTTGTCTGGATTACCCTTTCAATGCTGTTGGAGATATACATAGACAGCTCTTTGTTGTCTTCTACACACGCAGATGGTGCATACATCGTGAGACGTGCCGGAATGTCCATTAAACTGATCTGGCTACGATTCACGGACCTAAATCCGCCAAGCTTTTTAGAAGACTTCTTCCTTACTCGTTCATTTTTGGCAGAACTTGGTTTCCCAACAAGACTGCTCGATGGTGAGGTTTGTTTATGCGCATGCTTGTCTGCATTTGTTGCCGCCTCAAATGTGCGTGCTCTATCTATTTCGCTTGTTGGTTTGTTCTTATCTGAGAGTGGTGTTTGTTTCCGTCTGTCTGTGCGAGAAGTAGGTTCCATATATTCCCTATCTTCACAATTATCACTATCACAGGGTGTGACTTTATCATTACAGACATATGTTTGTGGCGATGAAGACTTGGGCATATCTGAAACAAGGGAGTGGTCGCTTTCTGCTAGAGATACGTCAGAATCGCTGTTTGAATCATCATCGCACTGCACCGTATGTTTTCTCATTTCAACATCAGTTAAAACGGGACGATCTATTGCCGTGTTTGTTTCGTTTTCAGAATCACGCTTCTTCTTTTTTAACTTCTTTGACTTTTTAGGACATACCGTGCAGTGTTCAGGGTTTAACCTCTCTTGGTTGGTTTTCGAGCCACTTGTCGCCTCATCCCGTGCGGCTCTGTCAAAACCTTTCAGGTACTCGCTATGATCCGTCTTTCTGCCCGGTAAACTACTTGGTGTTGCAGTAATTCCTTTACGCGAACTTCTGCTTGCAACGCTCGCTGATAATCGTTTGGCTGCTGAATCGCTCTTGCTTCTGTCTAAAAGAGGATCTGCTTTCACATGTGCTGGTACGCGCCTTTCTAAGTTAGCAGACTTTATCCTTTTAGCAAGCTTACTGAGAAGAACTTTCTTTCCGGTTTCTTTTTTACGGTTATTGGCTCTGCCACTTATATACACAGAACTGTTGGCCGCTTGTCTACTATTGGATTGTTTGGTAGCTAGCGTTGATGTTGAAGGTTCCTTGTAACTCTGGCTTGGCGATGCTGGATGAGTATGCACCTCTCGCAATGGCTTATCAGCATCATCTGTCGAACTGATACCAGAAGACGCATGTGCTGAAACATCAACAGCTGATTCAGCGTGGCTTGTGGAGAGATACGGAGTCTTTGTTTCTCGCTGAGTAACCGTGTTCTCGTCATCAGTGTCAGCCACTGGTATGTCTATGTACTCGACTCTCTCGTCTTCAACATCAGCAGCCTCTTCTTCAATATCAGTACTAACATCATCTACCTTTTCATCATCATGCCCCGCACTCAACCTTTCATCTCTCACGTACTTCACATACTGTGGATCTTCGGTATCGAAAGAAAGCCGGCTTTTAACGGCAAAACGATCGTCGTTTATTGGATCATCCACCTCGGTTTCAATGAACTCATCGTGTACGAGTGGCGAATTTCCTGCTGGATCTTGACCCTCGTCACTTGACGAACTGCTGGAATACTTTTCGAGATCTGCGTCGAGATAGAAACTGTAGTCGGTCTCAGAAGATGTGGACGACTTAATGCTTTCTTCGATCACTGGTTTCTTGACTTTACCACACTTTTTACCATCCTTGTCAATCTCTGCCGTGGTTTGGAAGTTGAAATTAAAATCTGATTGAGATGAAGAGCTTGAAGTTGATATAGCCCCATCTTGTGAATTATTTGGAGAACGCTCATCGATATATGCGAAGCCGTTTTCGCCGATGGCATACTTTTCTTCGTCCGAATGCGAGGACTGTGAAGGCATCGAAGAATCATCAGGACTCGTTTCGCCGAAGACGCGTATCTCCCCATCAAAGGATGGTGGAAATGTAGACTTAACCTCATTTTGTGGTGATTCCGGAAACACGTCGAGATAATCCAAACGAGAAATGCCGACAGTACCCCTTCCTTCGTCCAAAGAAGATGTCGATATCAAATTATCCTCATTTTGTGGCAGATCTGGAAATACATCAAGATAATTAGCACGAATCTCGCTGACGGCGCATCTTTCATCACCTTCTAGTTCATCAGCATCTAACTCATCGGCATCATCGGATGACTCCAGATCTGTTTCTACTTCCGGTTCCGTTTTGGTACCGTCAGACGATGTCGCGTATTTTCCAGCGGTTTCTCCTGACTCCCTTAAATTTCCATCGATTTCTTCGTCGTCTGTATAAGAACTTGAGCTCGAATCGTTAATCTCTACTTCAGTGCTTGGTAACGTTATTGGAGCGCTCATCTGCTTTGAAGCCGCCGTTTCGCCGATCACTACTTTTCTTCGTCCGAATGCGAGGACTGTGAAGGCATCGAAGAATCATCAGGACTCGTTTCGCCGAAGACGCGTATCTCCCCATCAAAGGATGGTGGAAATGTAGACTTTACCTCATTTTGTGGTGATTCCGGAAACACGTCGAGATAATCCAAACGAGAAATGCCGACTGTACCCCTTCCTTCGTCCAAAGAAGATGTCGATATCAAATTATCCTCATTTTGAGGCAGATCTGGAAATACATCAAGATAATTAGCACGAATCTCGCCGACGGCGCATCTTTCATCACCTTCTAGTTCATCAGCATCTAACTCATCGGCATCATCGGATGACTCCAGATCTGTTTCTACTTCCGGTTCCGTTTTGGTACCGTCAGACGATGTCGCGTATTTTCCAACGGTTTCTCCTGTCTCCCTTAAATTTCCATCGATTTCTTCGTCGTCTGTATAAGAACTTGAGCTCGAATCGTTAATCTCTACTTCAGTGCTTGGTAACGTTATTGGAGCACCTAATGGATGCTTTGAAGCCGTCATATCGCTTTCACTCTCGTCTGACTCGCATGTAAGGATTAATTGCTTCTTGGTTTGCTTGTGGCTATGTCTAGATTGGGTGGATTTCCGAATGTGTTTGCGCCTAGCTTTGTTGCATCTGGAATTGAAGGAAATTGAAGAATCTTAAAATATTGTAGAGGTTTTTAGATGATGGTTCAATTGCTGACTCATTTGGTATTTCATTTTTTGGTGCTTGTCTTTCCATTTGTACGGCCAGAACTTTTGAGAAAGCTAAAGTCAAACTCTATATAAAGGATCGTTTCTCGTGGTTTGTTTACACAATGCCCAATATTCGAAATTATGACTTGTCCAAACTGAAAGCAACAACAGATGACATAGCTAGTTTATGGTATTGGTTAGAAATGTTGTCTATCTTCTAACGAAACAGTTCAAGGACAACCCTTAATCCAGGTCTATAACGGTCTGTTTTCTAGATTTGTATAATACAACATCTGGAATCGAAATTCACCAATTTTCGACAGAGTCGAACACCGACCAATTATAAGACAGAATCATTGACTGTATCTACTCGTCGGGCACGCTAAGATATTTAGGACTTCTAGTCTAGAGAGACAATATGCGAATCGGTCAAATATTGGCCAAATCTGAATTCATTAGTCTAGAGAGATAAAAACATACCTGTACCCAGGTCGAGTCTGAAGACCAATAGGTCTATTTCTTTTGCGGCCACCGCTTCTTCCTTCCTCTGAAAATAACAACAAAAACATCACCGGATAATTAGTTTTCTCACAGGAACATTTTAATTCTTTAACCCTTTCCCAAATAATAAAGACATTTGACGACTTTGTTGCAGACGACTTTATAAAACATTGTGGGAAAATGAGAAATTGCTCGTAACATTGTTCAATTTCATCATATTTTGAAATGTCGTCTGCAAACTCTTTCAATTTGGGACAGTCGAAAATTTGTAGTTTGGGAAAGGGTTAACAAAAATAATTGTTTTTGCATCCGATTGAAGTAGCTAAACGGCTTTGGGGGATTTGGTATTTCTCCGATAGGAGAGTAGGTCTATTGAAGAACATGCTGAAAGTAATAGTTTAGTTCAAACTTATTTATTTTGCATCGATTGCTTCCTGGATACAAAACCAGTACTCGCGCTGAATGTGGAGTAATGAACGGTAGCAGGGCATGCCCCGCTACTCACGAGATTCAAACCCACGACCCTCGTGTCCCGAGGCTGGCGCTACTGTCCTCCACAGATATATAAATCTCGTATGGAAAAAGTTGATAAAATACTTCGTCTGACGAGGAGAAAATGATGTTTCGTACTGCAGTGCTTTTAAACTGCAATAATGCGATAGGAAATCTTGAACATAATGTAGAAGACTGTAATAAGTCTGACATTGAATACATGGGTCCCGAGATCAAAATCCGACATGACCAATATTCATTCCAGCGTTTATTGAAGACACTGCGGCATGATTTATGTTTTATTTGCCTCTCACCTCTGATTAACTGTGTGCATGTCGTAACTTTCCAATTCCTCGCAGTGACAGTGAGGCTGTTGTTATAGGAATATGGACATATGTGCTGAGCTACCTTTGAAATACTTACAAAAAAAAGCCTAACCTTACAATTAAACACGGTATTTGAATATGCAATAGAAGGCCAATAGCGAAGGATTGGTTGACTTACTCAGACGAGCGATGTGAACCTTGATACTCAATCGTGTCCTCTCTTTACTTCTTTTCAGCCATTTTCTCTCCTTTTTCGAGCAGTATCTTGTAAAGACCACCTGGCTGGGGTGGGGTAGTGGGTAATGATGACGTCGCATGCGTGGTCCGAATACCATGTGAAGTGTACGACCTAAAAACGAATCATTACAATACCGTTAACTGTTTACTTTAGGATTTAGACATACGTCTGTGACTCCTATCGTTTTGCTAGATCCACCAGTACTAGGCTAGGCCTAAGCCTGTGACTCCTACGGCTTTCCTGGATCCACCAGTACTAGACTAGGCATAAACCTGTGATTCCTACGGCTTTCCTGGATCCACCAGTACTAGGCTAGGCATAAACATGTGACTCATACGGCTTTCCTGGATCCACCAGTACTAGACGAGGCATAAACCTGTGACTCCTACGGCTTTCCTGGATCCACAAGTACTAGACAAGGCATAAACATGTGATTCCTATGGCTTTCCTGGGTCCACCAGTACTAGACAAGGCATAAACATGTGACTCCTACGGCTTTCCTGGATCCACCAGTACTAGACAAGGCATAAACATGTGCCTCATATGGCTTTACTGGATCCACCAGTACTAGACAAGGCATAAACATGTGACTCCTACGGCTTTCCTGGATCCACCAGTCATAGACAAGGCATACTCCTGTGATTCCTACGGCTTTCCTGGATCCACCAGTACTAGACAAGGCATAAACATGTGACTCCTATGGCTTACCTGGATCCACCAGTACTAGACAAGGCATAAACATGTGACTCCTACGGCTTTCCTGGATCCACCAGTACTAGACAAGGCATAACCATGTGACTCCTACGGCTTTCCTAGATCCACCAGTACTAGACAAGGCATAAACCTGTGATTCCCACGGCTTTCCTGGGTCAACCAGTACTAGACAAGGCATAAACATGTGACTCCTATGGCTTTCCTGGATCCACCAGTACTAGACAAGGCATAAACATGTGACTCCTACGGCTTTCCTGGATCCACCAGTACTAGACAAGGCATAAACAATAGACTCCTATGGCTTTCCTGGATCCACCAGTACTAGACAAGGCATAAACCTGTGACTCCTACGGCTTTCCTGGATCCACCAGTACTAGACAAGGCATAAACAATAGACTCCTATGGCTTTCCTGGATCCACCAGTACTATACAAGGCATAAACAATAGACTCCTATGGCTTTCCTGGATCCACCAGTACTAGACAAGGCATAAACAATAGACTCCTATGGCTTTCCTGGGTCAACCAGTACTAGACAAGGCATAAACATGTGACTCCTACGGCTTTCCTGGATCCACCAGTACTAGACAAGGCATAAACAATAGACTCCTACTTTCCTCGATCCACCAGTACTAGACAAGGCATAAACACGTGTCTCCTATGGCTTTCCTGGATCCACCAGTACTAGACAAGGCATAAACCTGTGACTCCTACGGCTCTCATGGATCCACCAGTACTAGACAAGCATAAACATGTGACTCCTATGGCTTTCCTGGATCCACCAGTACTAGACAAGGCATAAACCTGTGACTCCTATGGCTTTCCTGGATCCACCAGTACTAGACAAGGCATAAACCTGTGACTCCTATGGCTTTCCTGGATCCACCAGTACTAGACAAGGCATAAACCTGTGATTCCTATGGCTTTCCTGGATCCACCAGTACTAGGCTATGGCTCTGATGTGACTTGTCAAAAAACTCTCACACGAAATCAGAGATGGTGGTGGGGATCCAACCCGGGACCCTGAGTTCTAAGTCCACCATCTTAATCACTGAGCCACACAGAACCCTCCAACAGATTTTCTGGCGAGCTAGGACCTTGTCCATGCAGTATTTAAAAACATTTTATAAGATGAAAGCTACAACAATGTTTAGCACGGTTCTGGTTAATACAAGGTCCATACAAAAAGCAATTGCTAACACTATACCTGTAAGTCGCTTATTGCTTTTGTGGAGAAGAATAAACTAATATATAAGACTAGAATTTACATATATGAAGTCGTTTACACATGTGTATACACATATATCCACAGACACATACATGCACTTGCCTACTATTAGATAGATGCACATATAAGCACTATAAGAACTCACGTATAATAACATATAATCACCTAAACATAAAACAAGAATTCTATAGGCATTTACATATATATAAACAAGGCAAATGGTAACAGAAATAGGACAACCTACAATAAGTCACACAGTAAAACTTATTAGACATTATTGTAAAATGTTCTATTTCTTATTTCGAAACTTTTATAAACATACACAGCCAAGTTTTTCTGTTATTTTTTACTTTCTGTTTTCATAATACTTATGAATTTAACAATATTTGGATGTTTCCAATAGTACTTCTTTATATACTTCTTTCTCATATGATGGTAGATAAGACATTCGAGGATAAAATGAAATTCATCTTCTAGAGTATTACAAGATATGATAAAAATATAAATAAGACAATGTTCGTCATACAGGCCTCTATAGGTAGATCTCGGTTATTCAAACACTTATTATCCGAAGAACACGCCTCTTTCGAAATAACTAAAGAGCAGAGCATGTTATGAAACCTATCAATTTCACAGTCGTCTGTGCACATCCTGTGGCCAATAATGTGTATGTTACTTCGAACTGACCACAGGAAAGCAAATTTGTTCGAGACAAACCTGTCTTGCTCGTTCGTTCAAGGTGTTCCTACCCGATATAACAGGGAATGTGTTTGCTTTTTTTCATTTACACACACGTCCTTCTTATGGTAATGCAGACGATATAGCACAAATGGAATACCAATTACACAGTAATGCTTACTTTTCTCGTCGTGACCATTGAGTGGAAAGTCGGCAACTGCTTGAAATATTGCTTTCTGCGAAGCATTCACCGCATAACTGCCATGCACTCTTCGCCTCTCTTTGGATAACTTCCACCTCTTTATCATGGGTGACTTTAATTACCATATTGCAGAATAATGCTTTCTTTTTTTCTAATGACCATTTTGTGCCATTTCTACCTAAAATCTTGCTTTCTGCTAAACATTCACTGCCACGAGCTATCCATCTCTAGGTCGAATTACCTTTTTGTTTCCTGTCGCCATGTTTATGATAACTGTTGAGTTTACACGGCACGTGTCCATCAACCGTCGACTTCAGGAAGCGACAGAGCTCCACCATGCGGTCACGTGATCGAATAAACTTCATCAGACAGTCGTCAGATGGTTATGCTACATGACATTGTCCATGTCTTTTTTTACCACGTCTGTGGGACGTTGCTATGTATTGTGATAATAAAGGACGGTAAGCTATGACGTCATATGTTACTATAACGTTAACGTCATTTCGTGACGGGTCCTCTGGCTCAACGACCCGACAGGGTTAAATTGTAAAACGGGTAAGGAAACCAATCTGATTACAAACCGAATCTACTTCTACGTTGATCTGTCATATTTGACAACAGAACGTTTAAAAGACAAAGTGAAATGATTGGAAAGTTAAAAGAGTAGCGGATAATATAATCGTAAATGCAAATAGTAAAAGCACCGGAAACTAGAAGTTTTCTAGGCTGCTTTCGCACCATCCGAGCAAGACCAATCCAGCTTCCGTGGCGGAACTTTGGTGTGAAACCCCGCTAAAACAGCTCTAGCTCATCGCACATTTCTTGCAACCGGAGCAGACGGGCTACTTTAGAAAGACAGTGTTGAAAGCCCACTCTTAAGTTTAAGGATGCAAAAGAGTGTCATATCTACAAAAAGTAAGGTTTTCAAGGTGGATTGAAAAGATGGACTCGCATAAATGGATGCGTTTTGTTTCATGGTTCTACTGTCAAGTGTGTGAGCCATGTCCAAAACTGACAGTCTCTTTCTACATTGAATAATCATACCCTTTTAATCCTTGGAATGCTAGTTTATTTAAAAAAAAAAAGATTTTTGTGTCGTCTGCTTTCCCAAATCTTAAACTATCTGCTTAATTTTGTTCAGAAAAGATACTCAGAGTAGCAGCCAGGTTTGACCACAGGCCAGCCACCAATTTACTTGGCGGCTGGCATGGATCTAACCTGTTTGCATAATCACCAGGTTGTTTCCAGCACTTTAAGGGTTAATCCACATTTACACTTTAAGTTAGTAGAATAGGAATGGAAATTGGTTTTGGTAAAGGTTGTCAAACATTTTGTCCTACTAGGATTTAGATTGTTGTTCTTTTCACTATTCTAATGGGAACTCATGTCAGTTTTAGCCATCTCTCAGCTTCAATTCTATCACGGTTGCAGTTCATGTATTCAGTCCTTTACTACTAAACAAGCAATGTCCATAGACACTCACCTATAAAGTAATAAATCACAAACTGGAAACACATTGCATCCGAGTACATACAATTCCCAACTAGGACAATTCCTTACTGGACGATTACCCACTTGACAATTCCCTACATTTTGTTAAGGACAAATCCCCCACTGGTAAAATCAAATAGTCATAAAACATATTTTATTTCCATTAATTCAAATTAAAAAAGTATGAAAAATATATTTTCAAACCAAAATTATATAATAAAAAGTAAATAATACAATATCTACTTTATAAAAGAAAAATACATTTTGATTGAATAAATAAGTTTTATATAAAATAGTGGGTAATTGTCCTGTAGGGAATTGTCCTTGTGTCCCCCCCCCCCCCCCCCCCCCCCCACACACACACACACACACCCCTCTCTACTACTGCAGCTCCCCATGACATTGTCTAAATAACTATTTTTCATATTTTTTTCCCAAAATGTTGTGATTAATCAAAATCTAAAACAGACAATGGTCACCTATTTTGAAAATATCTTTCTCCTGGTTTTATTATGTAAAACCAAATTAAACTTATATTAGGAATAAATGCTTGGCATGAACATGTTTTCCTTTTTGTCAGTGTTTGCCTAACACTTCTGTTGCAGGTACATAAAAGCAGGCATTATAAAATAAGGGTTTAAGGAACATGTATGTTCATATTCTCTTTTATTAACATCTTCTTGACCATAGCCCCTAAGAACAAGACATTTCAAATGCATGGATTGGACACAAACACTTTAGCAAACAACATGTTAAAATCTTTTTATCACCCAGAAATTGGAAAAGCATCGATTCAAGATTTAAAGTAATTTCACACATTTTCCTGCAACACTCTCATGGTCATCTGCAATAGATTCCTTAGATCAAGTCTGATCATTAGATAATGGTTGAAAATATCTATGGTGTCAGTCAAGGAAAGAATAAGTGTACAAACAACTATTATACTTAAATCATGATTTAATAAAACATGCTTTCATAATAGAAAAACTAGACAAACTTGCTTCTGTATAGGTTAAATCCATGGCAATTTTTTTTCACATACTGAGGGTTCAATGCAAGACTATAGTAAGTGCTTCATAACCATGAAGCACTAACTGTAGTATTGCATTGAACCCTTGATACATGCTTTTAATTTCAAAAAGGCACAGTCTAACACTTTAACTCCCCCATGCTGGTGCTTTCTCATAGTTCAAGCATAAAACCCAATTGCTTCCTGTCATATTGTGATACGACATCATGCTTGAGTCGCCTGCGAGACTGGTATACTGTCCATATCATAGAGTGTGTGTAAAAATGGCTTATCATGCAAGCATTGATCACAGTCTGTTGGGAGCCTATCCGCCATCTGATTGAGAATGTCCTTAACGTCGTCTCGAGTCTTCATGAATGGCCTCTGTCTCACCATCCGGACAGCCTCTCCCTGTAAAAACAAGTTTTAACCCCTTACTTATCATTTGTTTGTATAATGTTTAATGCAGTATCAACAAATGTTTAGTTATGTAACAGCTTTCCTGGAACCACCAGTAGGTTAGAGCTCTGAAGTGACTTGCCAAAGGTCACTCCCAGGAAACTAGAGGTCTTGGTAGGACTGAAACCCAGGAACTCATGAGTGCTAAGTCCGCCACCTTAACCGCTGGGCCATGCAAGATGGCCTTACTCATTATAGATGAATTGTAACATGCATGTATAATGTTGAACATCAATACGAGATCCATTGTCATACAATAATTGTTCTTCAGGAGAGCAATATTTCCTTATGTCACAGTGTCTTCTATCCAGTAACAAAAAAACTATTATTTTCATGAACTTTATTTTTGTCCACTGTTGATTTTAATAAGAATAATAGTGAGAAATGGGGTCCACTTTGCAACTTTTCATTAATCCCCATTTTGCATGAGTCCTGGTTATGTATCCAAAGAGCACAATCGAGAGCAATAACCAATGGTAAATAAATAACTTTATGATATACAGGATATATAAAAAGAAGAAAATGCATAGATGAAAAAGTTATGATTCTGACAGGATAGCTTGTTCACATTTTGAAAATATTACTTTTAGATAGTGGATGACTTTCAATGGTCGACATTGGTGAAGGCTGGTCGCTGCTGTATCTCTGATCAACTCCACAACCTCCTTCAAATCTTGTACACCAAACGTGGGAATGCACTTGGAAACGGCCTCAAGTTCTAGCACTGGACTGTTGTTTTGATCCACATGGCAGCGAACCTTAATTTGGAAGAAAAGGTTACTTAAATCAATTGAGAAATTATGAGTCAAGATCTCCCTGCATGAATTGAGTAATTATTCTTTACTTTTGCTAAGGACTGACTTTTGTCTTGCAACCCTCCAATTAAAGAAAGGTTTATGGGATAATATGGGTTAGTCATGTTGGCTACTCGTGGCAGCGAACGTTATTTAAGATGGAAACTAAACTCACATAAAACCAGAAATTATGAGTAAATATCTCATTAAATACTGCAATAAGTCCTCTGCTTTTGCAAAGGGCTTGCTTTTGTCTTGCACTGAAACCTTCCATTTAAAGACAGTTAAAGGGGTAATTTGGGATTAGTCATGTTAGCTCATCATGGATGAAGACCCCTTACATAACTGCACACAAGGGCCGGTCAAGACGGGAAGAACCGTCAACATTCTGTGTGTAAACCGGGAGATTACCTCTCCTGAAAATCAAATTCTAGGGCTACAGTGATTTGAGAGAGGCTTTGCGATTTTAATACTCCTCCCAAAATGCGAAGAAGACCCCAATTCCTTAGAACAAATAAACTATGTATTTTCGTAATGGTCAAGATATAGAGAATCGAAAGTTGGTGCCACGAATCGCAAATGTTATCTGGCAAGGTGTAGGAATATCATCTGGTGAACCGAAGATGAATGGAATGATAACCCAAAGTCAAACCTGGAAACATGTCTTACTCAATGACACAAACCATCTTTTCTATTTATCCTGTTACCTATATGGATTTAAATAAACAAACAAAAAAATGGAAATAACACATGAAAATCAATACTGACAGCCCAGCAATTACATGATCTAGTGATGAATATCAAAAATGTTATATGACACCCTGTTATGGGTATGTAAATTGCCCTGGTGACACGATAAAAACACAAATGATAAATTAAAGAGAGAAAACAATAAATACCTGAAATCCATTGGAAGTTATTCTTTTATCATCGATGTATGTGTATGTTTGACAACTGTCAGTTGGAATCAATTCAACCAGGCTCTCTAACAGATTTTGTCCTAATACACTGCAACAAACATAAACATCTTGTCAAACCAATTACTTCCTAACACCTCAATTTGATGCATCTGCTAGCAAAGACTTTAGAAACCAGAGCTTTTTTGTACTGAATGATAAAATTGGGGAACAAAATCTCAAGATTTCTTATGACCTTTATATATTATGCAAGCCACATTCTGTGCATTTAAAAACAAAATACACAGTGTATACAGGACATTTATACGAAGCATGGGTAGTACACCATTTGCAATCGATCAAGTAGATGTTTTTCAGTAAAACATGGTACTATTTTAGGCTGAACCATTATAGCTATAAGTAAGACAAAAAAATACATACCTTTCATTAAGTATAATTGGACTCTCCAGTTTAGAGGAGGTTATCACGTGATTCTCCATGAGTTCACGGAACAAGATCGTCTCCTCGACCCTGTGGGGGTTAAGGACTTTTATCTTGTTACCATGGAAACACACCCAGCCATTGTAGAACTTTAAGGGACCAATCAGAGACATCTCAGTTGGTGGCGCAGATTGACTAGCAATAAAAAAAATGATAATATCTAACCTGTTCCCTCAAATGAGAGTTTGTGACTTGTCCAAATTGAAAGCAACAACACAAGACAATGGTTAAGAATGATATCTCCAATGTAAAATTGGGAAAACAAAGTGACAAAAGGAGAAACAAGAAGTCCCTCGGTCCCACACCTGATAAATAGTGCAATCAAACTGATAAGTCCTGGGTGCCTGGCCATTGTTGGTTGCATGGGGTTGTGCTTTGAAAATCTTGGTGAAAGACTTCTAGATGTTACTACATACCAAATATCAAAGTTCTGTGGTTCAAAGGAAGATTTGTTGTTGTTGATTGGTGTTTAATGATGTTTCAACAATGTTTCAGTTATGAAACGGCTTTCCTTGAACCACCAGTGCTAGGCTGAGGCTCTGGAGAGGCTTGCAAAAGTTCATTTCATTCACTAGAAACCAGGGGTGTTGGCAGGGGTCGACCCGGGACCCCGAGTTCTAAGTCTGCCAACTTTACCACTAGGCCACATAGTCTGCTTTTGAATTCATTTCAAAATATTAAACGAGTGTCATTCAAGAAAAAAAAGTAATTTTTAGATTTAATAACAGAAATCGGCTAGGGTTTCCTTCAGAGATAATAAAAACATTTCCATCATACAGGGTTTTCATTTGATTTAAAGTAACAGATCCAGGATGAGATCCAACAGATTCAGCCAGGCAACCCTCTTTTATCAGACTTTACGACTTTGCACAAACTAACCGATGCATAAGGGATTCTATGGTCTGCAATGGCAATCAGCTCTTAATGAGAACCCTGTCATATATACATGATTTTATCACACTGCTACATAAGACTATACAAATAATTGTAATAAAAAAAGAGAATTTGCTCATTATGAGCAATTTCTCCTTTTTTTCATGATTGTTTCAAACAATTCAACAGACAAAGCATTATTTGTTATCATCTTTAATCATCCTCTAAAGTTGCTTTCCATTTAGTTCAAACTTATACATTTTACATTGATATGACGGAAGCTTGACGCTTACTTATCTCATTCAAGATAACTACTTCCTGGATACTTAACCAGTTCTCCCCCCGGTGGTTTGCAGGCTAGTCCTTGCACATTTTGGTGCAATTAAGCCACGCTTACAGGGATCGAACCCGCGACTTTAAGTACAAGAAGCCAATGCTATTACACTGCACCACTCCTTTCAATTTGGAAAAATTCATATTAGGTAGTCTGATGAATTAAAATTTACCTTTGTTTATAGTCCCATTGGTACAAGGTTTGGAGTCTGTGTAAGGAGAATTTCACCCTCACTGTTTTTGTAGTGGAGCTTGACAACATTTTCTCCTTAATCGTGGTGGGCTAAAAAAATAGAAACAAAGGTAAAGGTTTGGTAAAGTCAAAAGTGTCTCAAACACAGGATATATCGCAAACTGGGTCTAAAAGAAACACTTTTATATCCACTCAGTATAAAACATGTTCAATCACTGAGTGAGTGCAATACCTTTAGTAACAATTATAAAAAAAAGTTAAAGGTTATTTTATTATAGTGTCACACCTATTGAAAGGACAGTCAGTTTTGGCTTATGAGATGCTTTTCACTGATTATACAAAGCACCTCCCAACTTCTATCACTCTGCCAGGCGCCTAGCGCTATTAGTCGGTAATCATTAAATTTAACTAGCTCGAGGCTCATGAACCGGCCATTTCGGAACAACGAGTCCAACGAGAAACATTCCCCTAAAAAAATCACTCTGACTTTATCAAAAGTAAGAAGGAATATTGGCAGAACCTGGTCATGCACTTGAGATAAAATAACTTTGTATGGTGATATCAACAATTTTTCAGTTATGTAACAGTTTTCCTGGATCCACCTGTACTGGGCTAGGGCTCTGAAGAGACTTGCTTAAGGTCACAGAGGTGTCGGTGGGGCTCGAACCAGGGACACTCTGAGTTTGAAATCTGCCACCTTAACCCTTTACCAAACAATGACGACATTTGACCACTTTAGTGCAGACGACTCTCGAAAACATTGTGGAAAAGGAGAAATTGCTCGAAACGAGCAATTTTTCCTTTTCTCGCAATGTTTTCTGCCCTATTAGAAGATCATTTTCCAATTTAATCACATTTTGAGATGTCCTCTGTAAACGCTTTCAATTTGGGAAAGTCGAAAATTTGGCGTTTGGTAAAGGGTTAACCACTGGACCATGCAGGACCCCTGAAAGTAAAATGAACATGAATGGAAATGATTAATAATAATTAAGTATTCAAACAGACCTGTTCAACTTTCCTGAACACCTTGGGTTTTATGCTCTGCTTTTCCAAGACTGTTTTTTTAAGTTGATCTATTTGAACATTGCCTTCTTCTTCATAACCCCTCTTGTCAAAGTCCGACAGTTTATTCCAGTTTTGAGACACAAGCCTGGTTATGTCATCATACGATAAATCTGGTTTCTCTTCTAAAACTAGAATATATAATAAACCTTTATGGCATAAACATAAAGTTGATAGTCCATTGCTACTACTCATTGTCAATGAACTTAAAACAATGGAGAACAGTGGTCTAGTGGTCGATTCGACCATGGGACATGAGGGTCAAAGGTTCAAATCCAATGAGTAGCAGGATCTGCCTTGCAACCTTTCATTGATCCATATTTGACGCGAATACTGGTTATGACCCAGGAAGCAGAATCAAGAATGATTTATCTAAGTTGTAAGAACTTGTTTCACAATCAACATAAAATAAATAAGTATTAACTAATGAACTCAAACAATTGATGATCGTTTATTAATGATACGTCAAAGATTTTACTCACTTATATTACAATAACCTTTTCATTAATGATGGAGCAAGACCAAAAGTAAACTGATCATAAGGCCTGGTCAAGTAGGATAGATCCATTGACATTCCTCAAGTTAGCCAGGAAAATAATAAAATATTTGTTAAATGTATGGTTTTGTAAGCTGAAACAATTTGATTTTAGTACCTTCTCCTTTTCGAAAGTAGATCAAAAGGATGTGTTATAAGGAATGGCCTACTACAACATGATGGACCATCTTAATAGTAACTCCTTCTGAGATTGTCAGTTAAAATTTTATCATCACTATAAGTCAATTTTCATTAGAACTGCAGCAAAAAAAGGATTTCTCCATCTATTTTATGGAGTTGTAGTTCTGTGCAACTGCAAAAGGACATAAGCTTTAAAAAAGACTTGTATGTTATTACCTTTAGGTCTCTCTTCTTTAGAAAAAGCTATAAATCCCATTGTGTATTTTTCTTTTGGACTTTTACCAACAACATCATAAAGTCTTGGTTGGTCAGCCTGTGAAAAAAAACAAAAATATTGTCCTTATCTACATACAGATCACAAAAAGTAAAGTGTTTTCAATTTTACCCATCCGCCATATGAAAATTTGTGTCAATTTCAAAAGAATCAGCAGACAATAGCAATAGAATATAAGATTTTCTTTTAGATTTGAACAAAACTATTGTAACAAAATGAGAAATTCATCATTTGTCATTATGGTTTATAAGGTCTCCTACAGGCAACATGACAAAGTGAAGTACATGTTTATCGGAGCCAGGGGGTAATTTTTCATTATCTAAAGACAGACTTTTTAAGCTTGCCATAGAAACCTACAAGACATCGAGACAAGTCATGACCAAAATCCCTATTTGTCTACAATTTCCATAATAAATTTTCACTTTTTACATATTAACTCTTCCGATTCTGCTCTCGCCTTTCAGTGAGCATTTGGAAAACTCACCTATCAGCTTATCAGTACTGTGTGATGACTAATAGGATAAGATAAAAGATAAGATAAGATTTACAAGGGCTCACCCTGGCTGCAAAAAAGTCTGCACCAGCACATTCGCCAAATGACAAAAATAGGAGCCAAATTAAAGAAGCAGGAGCCAAATTCTAAGCAAATGGCTCCAATTAAAATTCATTTATTTTAAACACTTTTCATGTTGTATACGTACATATGTGTTAAATCCTCTTGGTAAATTATTTCTGTTTGTTATGTTTCACCATTTGTATTAAAATTATATTGTCATAAATATATAATGTGTAATGCCAATAAAAATATTATGTTAAAAAAAAAAAGCCAAGCCCCCCCCTTCCGAACAAATTTAAACCAAATATGGTATAACTTATAAAGGCTACGCTTTGAGTGACAAAATCAAAATGAAAGTTTTATCTCAGATAAAATTAAATCATATCTAAGACTATACATTTCTGAATTCTCAGTTTTGTTATTTATTTTAGAAATGTCTGATAGATAAATGAAAAGTAAACATGATCTTAGGTCTATTTGTTTTTACTCTTGTCAAGACTCCGGTCTGATGACTTGAATGATTGATAATAGAGGACCCCAATTTGAATAGTACCTTTGCATCAGCCAAGGAAGCAAACTGTCAATATCAAAATACTTTACAAATTAACCCTCTTTTAAATCTCGCATTCTACCATGCATTATAACACACTGGACGGGATGCGGTAAAAAGTAATCGATTTTCGCATCGAGTCTACCAATCAAGTGTGTTGAGTTGTTTACACATATTAAAGACCCTAATACACCCCTCAGGCATTGTTTGACACGGGGATAACAATTAGCGGATTAATTTGGGGGTTTCGGAGATACTGTTAAGTGTGTCAAAAGATATAACTGTCTGTAATGTTCGGACAGGTGGAAATATGGTAAAGTTGAATGAAAAAAACATGCGCCAAGCTAATTCGCCAAATCAGGAAATCTTTCGCCAGAATGAAATAATATTCGCATTTGGCGCATTTGGCGACCAACAGCGTGAGCCCTGTTTACCCAGATTAGTAAAACATAGATTGGTGTATTAGGACTTTCAGATAGAACTGATGGAAATTATCAAATGAGACAAATTTGTGACAGTATTTAAATTTTCAAGTTTCCAGATGACTTTGCCTTTACACAGTGTATATATGAAAATTACGTGGCACAGTGATTTATTAGTTCTGTCAGCAGATTGGCAGCGAAAGAGTCGCTTCCTGAATCCAATTTTGACCAATCACAAAGTCTGAAGGAAAGGGACAAACGTGTCAATCTAGTATTACCTGAACAGTAAAAGACTTCCTTTTCATTGGAGGAGTAAACATGGAAAGGTCAAGGTCATTCTCCATCTCTGTAAATGACCTTGACCTTTTGCCTGAAGTTGCTGACCCATTTGGAGCAAGCAAGGACACAGGCTGTAAAATGTTGCCATTCTGTCCGACAGCTCCTTTTCCAATACTCCACTTCAAGGCGCCATCTGATCCGAAACTCATGTCAAGGGTGTTGTCCAAATTCTTTACTGACGCCTGTTTTTTCCCCGCATCTTTTAAGTTATCTAGGTTGCCACTTGAAGCTTTATCTCCAATGTTTTCTTTTTCTATAATCTCACAGGCTTTCAGCAAGTCATAATCAAGGTCCAAGTCCAAGTCTATCAAATTATCTTTATTTGTGTTATTCTGAGATTTAAGTAAATCACCCAAGGAATCATCCATGATATGAAAACTTCCTTGATTTATCTGTTTAGACGAATCAGGATCTTGAGTTATTTCAAGTATCTCTTTTAATTTAGATTCTTTGAGTTCTTCAGAAGTACATTCTCTATGAGATTCAACATTTTCCAAAGTTTCTTTAGGATCCAATATATTTGCGCAGGGATCATTTCTTAAACCATTAGATTGCACATCTAGATTGTCAGCTTGTTTAGTGAAAGGATCAACAGCATCAAATCCATCTTTGTCATAAGGTGCACTCTCCTTTGTTCCTAATTCGTTTTTATCATTTCTTTCTTTGTCAGATGATGTACCTCCATGAAAAGATATTTTAACTCCAGGATCAACTGTTAAATCACTTTCTTTACCTGCTAAAATGTTTGAATGAATTAATTTGACTTTATGACCAGGTTTAGTTTGACCACCAGTCACCTCTCTTCTATGTGTATTTCCAGTATCATTCACATCCACAGACAAATCGCTGTCGTTAAGGTCCATAGAACTGTCAGCCATCTGGGAATCCTCAAAGTTGTTGTTTTTGTATGATTCACACTCCTTTTTGTCCTTTAGAGGCCCATAGAAATCTTCTAACAAATCATGTATTTGTGATAGAATGAATTTCTGAAAAGTAAACCAGAATAAAAAAGACATGTGTTATTCAAAGAGTATGTTAATTCTTGTATAAACCTATTTCCATGAAAGCCCTATCAGAAGACAATTTCAAAATATTATTAAATGCATTATCACTGTGAATTAGAGTAGAAAATGTGACAAAAAGAGAAAAAGGCTGTTTACATGCACATACATAAGATTATTGTCCATAGCTTCATTGAATGTTGATCTGGAGAAAGTCCCATAAGGGAATTGGTTAAATGTATTTTTTAGCATAAGTGATTTGATTATTATGCCTGTTCCACCATGATGGAATTGGCTAAATGCCTATTCTTCTGTAAGGGATTATTTAAATGCCTGTTCTAAATAAGAGTCCCCTCAATTAACAAGTCTTCACGTTTATAAAACCTAAAACAGAGGCCTGACAAGAAACCATTGCGACATAACTAGAAAATGCAATATTTTACAGGGAATAAAGTGTAAAAAAAAAACCATTAAAAATTGCTCAATACCAAAATGAAGATACTATCTATAATATTTCATTATCTCTCAATATATTCTTTGATGAAATGCATTGCAACAATCCCACATTGAAAGAAGGCGAGTTTTTTTTACTCATAAGTCATAATAGTTGTCTGCTCATGTGTTTAATATGATCGATTTACAAATTTCTACACTCAGAAATAGATAATACGATAACTACTTTACCTGTTCTTGAAGCATAACCCTGGTTTTGTTTGGATCCACATTAACATCTAGGTTAGAGGTGGTGACTTGTAGAGCTATGTAACACATAGGATACCGCCCTTCTACACCCATACTTGCACAGTAAAACTGTTTGACCATCTAAAAGAAAACCAAGTGGTAGGTTAATCTTCTATCAGTATTAATTTCTCCATTTAATAGAAAGCATACATTTACTTTAGTTGAATTGAGGTAGATATTTGATCATTAAATTTTTGTTTTTCTTTTTTCATATTTCATAGATAGTTTCATAGTTCTTATTGTATGAGGTTTAAGGTTCTGTCAGAAGTTCTTTAAGTAATAATAAAGTGTTCATTAAAAGCATTAATAAATAACTTGTTTTCTTTGTGGGACAATGGTTTCTACCAATTTTCATACTTATTCACCTTTAATTTCAGCCTCTATGATACGGAAACGTCTATGACCAAGCAGTTTAGCCCTTGCCCTTGTAAAGAATTTGGAGAAATGTCCAAACTGAGAGCAACAGCAATACATAAATAATAGTTGGTAATAGTTGATAATGAAAAATATCCTTTTCTTGTCATTGCGGTGTTCAATGCTCAAAACAAGAATTTGTGTGTGACGGTGGGTGAATACCTTCTCGATTTCCTTCACATGTACAGGACGATTGTTGACAGCGATAAAGCACCTGTCGTTGGTACTTCTGCTGGTTCCATTGATGTCTGATTTTGGACGGGGTAGATAGCAATCCACAACCACCTACATGTACAATCAAACTAGTACATAACCATGTATAGCAGTCGTCAATACGAGTCATCGTAATAAAAAACATTCTACACATACAATCAAACTGACATACGAGGGTTGGGAAGTTCGTGGACTGTTATCATAATTTTTCTATTATCTGTCATAAATCATTGAAATCTTCAATAAACGCTGTATAACTCTTTGTCAACCCAGAGCAGGTGTTCTGTTAAGTTTTGTCTATCATTTGCCGAATTATCAGTCCCCATAGTAACGTGGGTCGACGTACCCGGAGCACGTCAAAAATTACATGTTATTCAAACTTTTTCATTTTGACTTATCATTCAATAGAAAATGTTCACGTCTGTGCAAATTTCTGCGAATTCGTTTGCTATGATATTGTACCTCTGACGTCATGACCTAAAATTGTGATGTCATTCGGGTTCTGCGTTCGAAAGTAACAAGGATTTTCATCACTGCGGTCGTAATTTATACTAAGGAAACCATGATGTCAACTGGTGACGTTGAATTAATGTCGGTTGTTCAATTTTGCGTTGGTCTTGATAGGACACCAACTGAGACGTTTAACATATTAAAGAGCTCTAGCACTATTAAGAATTGTAGCAGATCACTAGCATTCAAATGGCAAAAACAGTTTAAGGAGAGATTCAATTGAAAATGATGAACCATGTGTTCATCCACCAGTACATAAATGTTCTATCAAAGACAAAGTAAAATACTTGGTTTTACAATGAGAGAAGACACACTTTGAGAAGTTTAGCGTACGGAAGTATACTTGCAGGTGTTTCCCATCCTACTATACATGCTATTTCAAGTGTTGAATAAGGAATGTAAAACGCGTGCGCACGTTGGGTTCCGCGACTACTGAAGGACCATGAACGGGAAGCAAGGGTTCGTTGCTCGGAAATGTTAATCAAAATAACAATTGCGAAGGTGAAGGATTCTTGATAGCATAAAAAACAACGGACGAGACATGGTTACGGCATTTCGATCCAGAGACAAAAGCACAGTCCTGCATGTGGAAAACTCCAAGAACTCCTCAACCGAAGAAGGCACAAGTGCAGAAAAGTGATTGGAAACATTTGTTTATTATGTTTTTCATGAACCGGAAAGCATGATTCTTCAACACCAAATTCCGAATGGGCATAAACTCAAAATCTGGAAAAAACAGTTATTGGTACCTTGTTGTCTACAATTAATTGGTACAAAGACACATAAAATGCATTCAAACACCCGCTGACTACACGGAGAAGGTTTGAAAAGACATTCGACTTTATCTTGACGTTATCATGACGTCGCATTTTGTACGCTGCCGTGCTCCGGGTACGCACTACCGCATTACATTGTATTGTTTTGTGTTATATTTGTTTAAATGTTAATCAAACATTCATGAAATTGATACATTATTGAGATAATAGATCAAACTGTATGATTATATTTTTCTTATACATGTATACTGCTGAGTATCTTTTTTCTAGTACCAGTCCACGAACTTCCCTACCAACCCTCGTATAATGCTGACAAAATCACCTGACGTTGACCTTTATACAAGAATAAATTAGAGTGGGATGATTGACAGACAGTCATGATGAAATATATTTAGAAACCCAACATAGTGTGAAATATTGGTAATAGACTAGAGGTTATCAACGTCAGGTGAATTTGTTCGCACTAAACCACCAGAACAAATGAAGTACAGAAGAAATCATTTTGAGTCGTTGCAATGTAATAAGTGTCCATCATGGCATATATCATTCTTTTGACGCACACCAAGTCATTTGGAATAATTGTGACAGGAGTACAATTTTCTCATCATCAGAAACATCTCCTTTTGCAACTTTCCATAAGTCATACAAAATCATTGTGACTAAAGAAGAATTGGCAATTAATGAATGAGTTCTGCTTTTGTCAAAATGAATTCAAAATGATTTCAAAGTTTATAAATCATCAATTATAATGTACAGACTACAACATGATATATCTAATGCCATTTTGATTATAAGTTTAGAGGATGTTTCTTGTTGTAGGAAATGTGAGAGTATTTAATGAACCATTCTTTCTGAACTCATGCACAATTGATATGCAGTGCATCATCTAGGAAAAGAAAATGCTTCCATTAATCAGTGTGAACAAGTTTAGAGAATAAGAAAGAAATTCATAACAAGTTGATGTTTGTTTTTTCAAAAGTTTTTAAAAGACATACCATTTTTCCGAGAATACTACATGTAGGTTATGGAGATGTTTACTATTAATTAATTCATTTCTGGAATGAATTTATCTGCTTTACACAACCTTTTTTTAAATTATTTTAAAAGAAAGGAGAAACCACAAACATGCAAGTAATTTCTCCTCCTTTCCTTAGAACACTTTCTAATCTACTAGAGAGACACAGTCCAATAAAATTTGGACTTCTGCTGTCATTCTTAACCTGGTTAAAATTTGCTGTGTATATTCCAAATAGTTTCTAAATCATTATCATGTGCTATGCACTTTTCTATTAATCTGCAAGAGGTAGAAACATACCTTTGGATTTTCACATGTTATACACTTGTTGTCCATTTGAGACACAACGCTTCTTCCCAGAATTCCTAGCAGCGCAGTTCGTGTATCTGACATGCAGTTTTTCTGCCATACTATATCTTTTCCATTCTTCAGGAGAAACCTCACGCCAGGTTTGATAATGCCAAATGCCATTAACAAGTCTTCGATCCTCTTCAACTCTTCCTTTTTCTTCTTGACGGTGTTGTAGAACTGGCGACGGACAGGTAGGTTTTTAAAAAGGTTGCAGGCTGATATTGTGGTACCTACACAAAGGGACATAGCCAGGATAAGTTTTACAATAAATTACCTTTACAGGCCTTAACTTATCAACAATACTAAATGTATAACCATTAATACAATAACATCTTCTATATCTGCTGAAAACAAATTGAATGTGTTTTCATAATTATGAATAGAGTCTTGTGTGGGTCAGTGGTTAAATCGGTGAGCTTCAAACTTGGGGGTCCCTGGTTTGAGCCCCACCAACACCTCCGGTTTTGCGAGAGTGGCCTTTGGCAGGTCACTTCATAGGCCTAGCCTAGTGCTGTAGGATCCAGGAGAGCAGTTACATAACTAAAAAATTGTTGATATGGAGTTAAAAACCTTTCAAACAAAGACCTCTACCTACCCTGTCCAAGATGTGATGGCTGTTTTGACACTATAGTACCATGATGGTCGAAAGAGCATGTCACACTCACGCTCTCCTCTGCTGTCTTGGATGTGATAGCAAAGGAGGAAACTGCACACAACGAACCTGAAAATGGTTTAAAATTTGTAAAACACCCAAGGATCTCTATTGGCTACATTAGAGTTAAAAATCGTTTCCAACAATTATTTAGTACTAGATTTATTAAGCTAGTCAGTACACCAATCCTTACTTTTGATATTTCCAAATATTTTTGTTGATTTAAATTCAGTTTTTAACTGTTTCCAACAATATTCTAGTTGTATTGCAGCAGTCTATCTGCACTCCTGACACATCATTTACACAATATCCTATGCTCAAGCCATCAACTGATTCATTACATGAAAGAAAGAACCTTTTTATTTGGTGAAAGTCTCCAAACACTCTTTGATCATAATTAGGACATCAACCAGAAGCTCATGCATCTAAAGAAGTCTTTTAATCAGACTAGTTTCAACAATGACTTTAACGCATACAGTCCTGTTAAGATCCACATTTGTAACTTAGACATTTGGTTTATATAATGTCTGTTTTAAATAACTTTAAAATGTGCAAAAATGTAACAGTAAAAAAAATCTGATGAATAGAATCAGTAGAATGACATACCAAGTGCCTCTCCTCTAAAGCCATATGTAGAGAGGGACTCGAGATCACCAAATGCTGCGATCTTGGAAGTGTGGTATCTTTTGGCAACGTATGGCATA
Organism: Cerastoderma edule; assembly: GCA_947846245.1. Taxonomy (NCBI): domain Eukaryota; kingdom Metazoa; phylum Mollusca; class Bivalvia; order Cardiida; family Cardiidae; genus Cerastoderma; species Cerastoderma edule. The sequence continues at coordinate 14,445,852 of OX401414.1, read as the reverse complement.
TTCTCCTGTCTGATACCATGTCCATTGTCCCTCACTTCTACTTTATCCAAACCAAAGTTATCCTGGAAAAAACCCAATTACAGTTATAATAATTAACCCAGTATTTAAAGTGCAATCATGAGTGAGTGTATTGTTCTTGTTACTGTTTAGGCAAGATAATAGGTAGTATAAACATACATCTCTATATAGATTTGTCATTAAACTAAATAAATAGATCAAACAAGCACAGTGAAAGACATTTGAACTTCTTTTATTAATAGTTATCTTGATTGATAGATATATTTATTTTCTAATAAGTTTAACAAGTTCTTATCAATCAATAGTTATCTTGATTGATAGATATCTTTATTTTTTAATAAGTTTAACAAGTTCTTATCAATCAATATATTCTGATCATTCTGAATTAAAACTAAATAAAGTCTGGGTTCAGAAAATATCAGTGCTATCATAGTTAATTGTGCTACGAAATACTTAATTGCAGACAGTATCCGAATATAACGCCATCCGAATGTTGAAATATTTTGGTAAACAAATCCCAACTTACAAGTTTCACATCAATGACAGTCGCATCTGAGTCCAAGGCGTTCTCCACTAGTTCCTTTACCACACTGTAAACCGAAGTTATAACCTGGGAGCTTCCGATAAGCCGGACTGTGTCGCTTGGTAATGGTTTTAATTCATGATCCATCACTCCTTCCCGCTAAAAATCCATGATATATTTTTCCATATTCTTCAGAGTTTTCTCCCTTAGCAGCTTTTTCTGAAGCAACAACAGCTGAAACTGGGAGTCAGTAAAAAACAATATTTTCACATTTTAAGGCGAAAATGAATTCATAAGAATTGGCAGAATATGGGAGGAAGCAAGCGAGATAAAAAGGACAAAGGTGAATTGTTTGACAATTTTGTAAACGAGTGAAATATTGGACTCACCAGCATTGTCATCGGATTTCGCGAACAGTTAGTCTTGATGGTGTGAATTAAATCTCGTTTTTTTTTATACACTATTGTTGTTATTTCACGACGACCAGACCAAATAGCCACGCCCCGTTCCGGTAATGCATTATATTGCTGCCAATATGCTTCCGTGCACAATGCCACGGAAGCTGGATTGGTCTTTCTCTGATGGTGTAAAAGGAGCCTGAAAAACTTTTCTATTTTCTTTTCTTGTACTATTGGCAAGATTATCTTGTCCGCTATTCTTCTAACTTTCCTATCATTTCACTTTGTCTTATCTTGTCCGCTATTCTTCTAACTTTCCTATCATTTCACTTTGTCTTTAATCCTTTTCTTTAACGTACTGTTGTGTAATGTTCAAATATGACAGAACAACGTATCAATGTAGAAGAAGTAGACTAGGCACACATTGTCTTTATTTTATGTTTTACATGATTTACAGTTGTTCCTCCTGAAAAGTAGTTTCCCCGAAGTTAATTATTTAGTGATCAAGGAGTGGTTTCCCCAAAGTTAACATGTAGAGCGGCGAACTTATATTATATAGTAGGTTTGACCTTTTATATTGTGTTATTTATCAACTTCTTAATCAGACGTCCTTATTGTACATGAATGGTGACGGGTGATTTGCTTGATGTTTGTTGACACCTAATTACCCTAGTTGTCATATTAATAATCAGTATGTTTATTTTCAATCAACTTTCCTAATTTTGTCATTTTACAAAAAAAATTCTTCATAGAAAATGAAAAATAGCCATGAAAATATTTAGTTTCATTATAAATATACTTTATATAACATAGATGTAAATAAGAATGCTGTATAAATTAACTTCGGAGAAACGACTCATCAAATGATATATAAATTAATTTCGGGGAAAGGACTGTTTGAGGGAAACGACTGTCAGCCTTTAACATTGTGACTAAATTGTGGTACCGGTACACTCTCAGTTTTGAACCACCTCTGCTCTTCTGTAATGTCATTCATGTCTTACTGTAACCAGGCGTAGACAACTGAAAAAGGCCTAAGAGATCAAACAGTGTCTTTGATTTTAAATAAGTAAATACCATTTCTTCTTTTGACAGAAGAAAGGAGGTCCAAGAAACAAAAGGCAGAAAGAGATGTAAATATCTATGAAGAAGAGGACGAAAGTCAGGATGTTGACTCTAAAGGTATGTGAATGACATTTACCTGTTGTGATTTTGTCAAAATTAAAAGTGATTCATAGATATTGACAGATTTGTCAAAATTTCCTTTTTGCTTAGATGTTTTGTACACCTGTGTTCAGCTGTGTTCTATAGTCTATATCCATCCAATAACAGAACTGGATGTTTCTGTAACTGCTCTGGTAAAAAAAAGAAAGTTGTATTGAATGATTCTTTAGCTTAAATAATGAATGAGGTCTTTGTCACATTGTTTTCACATGGGCAATCTGTATCAGGAAATAACGACATTACTACACATAGACTCACTTTGTAATACCAGAGCCAAGGAATTTAGAAACCATGTGTGACAAAAGGAAATATTGCTGATAAGTAGCAATTTTGAAGATAGTCACATTGTTCTGTTTTTCTATGAATATCACACAATAATAATTGAAAGCCCATGTTCGTATGCTGCATTCAAAATGAACCGATCTTAAGATTTTGTAAGGGTGAATGATAAGTTAAAATCTTTTTTATACTTGTCAGGAATTCCAAAAGCCGCCACAAGTCAAGTCATTGAGACTGTGCAAGAAGATGAATTTGGAGCTAAAGATTACCGAAAAATCCTTTCATTGAAACTGGATCACAACTCAAGACCCCTTTGGGTGGTATGTAGTCTGTACCCAGGCCCAGATTTAGAATCTTTGTGATATTTAGTACATATTGCTTGTCAAAGGTTATCTCACCATTTATCACAGTGTCACAATCATCTGCTGAAGATTGAATATTTTGATTCCTGATATGGCTATAGTATCTGTGATGTAATTGCAATTTTGAACAATCTTTTATTGGTTACTAATTGTAATGAGTTAATGACATCAAATGTTGCTAGAAAAGAACGGATTACCCACATTTCGCCCCAATAACATTTAGCCCCAACCGTTACGCCCCAATGTCATTTCGCCCCATTTTCATTTCGCCCCAAATGGAATTCATTTCGCCCCACATGGAATTCATATCGCCCCAAATGAAAACCATTTCGCCCCAAAAGGATGTCATATCGCCCCAATTGATTGAATGTCGTTTCGCCCCAACTTCTTTCAGTTTCACCCCATATTACAACATGGTTACCAAAAAAAAAAAAAAATTATAAGTTATTTTCAAGATTGTAAATAAGAAGTACCTAACCTCTGATCAGGTGTTTGTTTGGGTAGATAAGGCCAGAATTAACAGTGTGCCCCACAGGAAGTAGGTGTTAATCGGGTATCGATTTTCCCGGGGTTAGGGTTAGGTGATAATTTCACCACTCAACACCATTCAACCGTTACCTGCCAATTATTTATGTTGATTATGTCAATAACTATTAAGTTGTAAATTTTGTGTCCGGGTGTCAACACAGGTTGGATCCGAATCCGACGGTTCAGACGCCGATTTGATTTAAGCTGTTTGGAAAATGAAAACCGGTGTCAGCAAGGCATTACATCTTGCGATTTAGCTAGATATGTGTTACATATTTGGGCAGGGTTTGGGAACAAAGAACAAGATGCACTACACCATTGTTAAAAAATATTTTACTCACACTTCTCCCAATTAAATCTAGATAACGTATCAGATAAAATAACTGAGCATATCTCTATTTCTGGCACACAAATATGGTTCACTGGCGATTCGTTAAGAAAGATACATATCTAAATTCAACAAACCAGAACATAATCCTCGGTCTTTTTTCTCGTCATGAATGCAAAGAGAAGCGGAACTTGTTTGAGGCAGGAGCTATCGTCGTTTGACAGAAATCCGTGGATGGAGAATAGCTGATCAAATGGTTTTCGCATAACCTGAAAAATAAAATATGAAATACAGTCAGTTACATAAACAATTTGATTGTTTCGCATTGCCATTATAATCTACGCGTTTATTCCGGATCTGAGTTGAATGCCAAAATCACGCAGACGACAATTTCAGCAGCCGACCGTTAATGCACAACATAATTATACATTTCTGAATGTAATGATACATGTGTTTTCTTTCAAATAACCAATTGAAATATAATGTTTATAGTGATCTTTTGACAGTTTTCAGAAGATAAACATACCTTAAACGTTCCATCCACGAACCACGTCGATACCTTGCACAGGTAATCAAGGCCCTCGTCTGTGGCGAAGATAAGGATCTGCTGGTTGAATTCTGATAAGTCAGCCCTTAAAAAGTCCTTCGGGATGAAATTCTTCACCTGAAATGTAACAAAATTTATAAGAAACAAAATAATTTAAATTAACCCTTATCATGTTTAGTGCGATGGCAACAGATGACAATCGGCGTCCGATCCTTGTGTAAAGTTTATGCTACTAAAATAAAACTATAACTACCTTTGCTTGAATGCGTTTGGCCACATCATGTATTCCAGGTGCCCCGGAGTGAGTGTAATAACACGTTTGATAACTTCCAAGTCACACAATTTAAGTTTTAATTGATGCAAAAATGAAAGATTTGTATTGAAAATAAAATAGCTGAAATCCTGATTATGCTTGTGTGGTAAAGCATACCTGGTATAACTTCTTTCATTTTTGCATCAATTAAAACTTAAATTGTGTGACTTGGAAGTTATCAAACGTGTTATTACTGAAAACGTCTGAATGAGTTTGAATTGCAGATCGCGCACATACAACACACGCGGAACTCATAACGACAATTTAATTAATAAATATGACTTATTTTTAAACTTTTATACTTAGATAAATTTCGAAAACACAAATAATATTTTTTTAGAAATTTGATTGGTCCAATTTATCCAACCTATGAGGGCTGTGTTCTTTCAAGCAATTATTTCCAACACTTATTGCTAATTGCTTATTACCATCACTTACATCCAATCAAGAGGTATAATCTCTCATCTGTCAAAGAGATTATCCCATGTGTCATGTTTGATGCATAGGTGTCATGTTTGATGCACACCCACTTCCCTGAAACCAACACATAAAGAGAGAGGTGTGAAGGGCAAAATGGCTTAGAATGGTTGTTTTTAACGCACTTCTGTACATCGAGCGGTGACTAATTGGGTTTACTTTGCCAGGTATTAAATATATCATTCAAACTAATAATCACAAACAAAATTAAAACATTTAAGCCTAGTATGTGTCTGTAAACTGAATTTCTTAATTAAAATAATCAAAATGTTTTACCAAAACAAGATATAAATTTGTTAAAATCCGCCATACATATGACAACATTAAGCAATAAATAAACCACTTTTTTCTCATAAGTTCGTATATTTGAAACCTACATTTATTGTGTGAATATTCAACCCAAATACATTTCGGAACCATGGGGCGAAAAAGTACCATGTAAGTCTTTATCCTGTAATTGGGGCGAACTGACATCCATTCATTTGGGGCGAAATGACATCCAGTTGGGGCGAAATGAAATCCAGTTGGGGCGTAATGAAATCCAGTTGGGGCGTAATGAAAATGGGGCGAAATGATTTTGGGGCGTAACGGTAAAATCGTGTTGGGCGAAATGGTAATGGGGCTAAACGTCGTGTACCCAAAAGAACAGGATGCTTTTGTTAATGTTTGATTAAGTAATCTTAAAAAAATTTTTTTTTTTTCATTCTTCTTGGTATACTTCATTTAGTTTATCAATGTTAGTATTATATTCTGAAGTCTTATTGCGAAGTAATTTACTTTTGATATTGAACAGTGTTTTGATAATTAAATGTTTATTATGTATATTACAGGCACCTGATGGTCATATATTCCTAGAAGCTTTCTCTCCTGTCTATAAACATGCACATGACTTCCTCATAGCTATATCAGAGGTAAGTCTTGACACAGCTTAGTTGTTACAAAGGTCCAGGTTGGGATTTTTTGCATCCATTATTTCTAATGTGTCTCAACAAATCCTATTAATTAGAGTTATCTCGATAAGCTTTTTTCCCTTTCTGTTACAAGTTGATTTATGTTCAAACTTATTTTTTCATAACTTACAATTGACATAACACAATGCATTCATTTTTGACCAAATAAACCATTTCAAATATGAATACAGCTTATGTTCTTGTTCCCCAGTTTCGACTTGCATATGCCCTATTGCTCAAAATCAAGTGTGAATAAATAGTTTAATTCTTGTTGTACAATTACATCCTTGTATCTTATCGTATTTTGATAAAGGGCTAATATTTCCTTGTTTCCAAATTACATATCCATGAGCAATGCATAAGTTCATAGCCTATTATGTGATAAAGGTCTTGTTTTCAAAATAATTTCACATTACTTACATTTTAATATCTTCAATTCGGAACAATAACATAACTACAGTCTGTATGAATATCAAGGTTTAGACTTGTTTTCTCGTTTTAGCCTTTGCGTCGGCCTACCCATATCCATGAGTATAAGTTGATGGCCCATTACAGGAAACAAGTTTGTTTTTTTCAATTTATAATGTCACATTAGTTACATTTAAAATCTTCAACTCTGGATAACAACATAACTTCAGTCGGAATAAAGGGTTAGGTTTAGACTTGTTTCTCCATTTCAGCCTGTGTGTCGGCCTACCCATATCCACGAATATAAGTTGACAGCCTACTCCCTATATGCTGCGGTCTCTGTTGGTCTGGAGACAAAAGACATCATAGAGTATCTACGCAGGCTCTGCAAGACAACCCTTCCAGAAGGGATAGAGGAGTTTATAAAGGTAAGGGTATTTGTCTGTGCTTTATTCATTAACCATTAGAATGCTGGGTAATTTTCTTAAAATAGATTTTTATGTCCTCTGCTTTCCAAAACCTTAAATATCTGCTTAATTTTGGTGAGTAAAGATACTCAGAGTAGCTAACAGGTTAGATCACAGGCCAGCTGCCAATTTACTTGTTTGCATGAGCATGAAGTCAGGTCCAGCACTATAAGGATTAATTATGAACACATAATAGTTATGTATATTTCTCCTTTACACACCTATAGCAGAAGATGTGAGGAACCAATTTGACAAAAGAGGGAATCATTTGAAAAAATCAATGACTCATTTTTACATAGTAGTTTTTATCAAGCATTTCAAAACTTATATGTTTTATCTTAATAATTCTTGTTTCAAGTAGTCAATTAATTTTATCTGTCACAAAGTTGCCTATATGTTATGGAGTTAACAATTATGGAGTTGCCAACTTCAAGATTTCTTTTTGTAGGTCACACAAACCAATATGACATTAAGGGTAAATAGAGGGGTCAATTATTAAAATGTTTTGCAAGAGGATAATTGCTTATGAGCACAAACTTTTCTACCCAATGTGATAAAGGAAATGTTATTTTTTAAGCTTTCTAATTGTGGTAGGAATTTTGATCTGTCACAAAACTTGGTACGAGAGATGGCTTAATTCCTCACTTGCATTTGTTTTCAGCTCTGTACAGTGTCCTATGGGAAAGTGAAGCTGGTGTTAAAGCATAACAAATACTACGCAGAGAGTCAACATGCTGTAAGTATGGAATGTTTATATCTTGATACCCCGGTGGCATAAAGGTTAGTGTTTTATACCCAAGTCGTACCAATGACCAAAAGCAATGGTTGTATTAGCCATAGGGTCTGGAGTAATCCTGGGGTTGTAGTGAAAGAACTAGGTTTGACTGGTCTTGTTGCTTTTAAATTTGGTCAGTCACAAGGGTAAGGCTTAAAACTCTGCATGGCCCAGTGGTTAAGGTGACCAGCTAAGAACTTAGGGGTCCCAGGTTTGAGCCCCACTGACGCCTCTGGTTTGGTGGGAGTGACATTTGGCTAGGCACTTTAGAGCGAGCCCTAGCCTTCTACTGGTGGATCCAGGAAAGTCATTACATAACTGAAAAAGTGTTGATATGGCATTTAACCCCATACAAACAAATGCAATTCTGTATACTTAGACTAGTATTTGTCATCTTCTGGTGCTTTCAAATTCGGTAACTTACAATTTTTCTTTAACCCATTACCAAACAATAACGACATTTATCCATTTTGTTGCAGATGACTCTGGAAAACATTGTTGGAAAAGGAGAAATTGCTATATACAAATTAAAACTGTTATGTTAACCATGTTTGATTTACCTTTAATGCAATGCCAAAGTCATGTGTTACTATATTGTAATCAGGAGGTGATGCAGAAACTGTTGAAAGATCCAGTTATCCAGGAGTGCAGGTACAGGCCGGATCTCGAGGAGGCAGGGGAGAAATCAGACAAACTGATAGAGGAGAGTGTACCTAAAGGAACAGCTATACAGGTATTTCTGTTGTCAAGTACTGTGTATGGTTTCTATTTAGATAAGAGGACATTAATTACCCAGTCGAAAATCTCTGTTCCTTTGTTTATTTATGATTTTTGTCATACTATTCTTCGTCTTGTTAATTATCTAGAAGTTAGAACTTAATTCACAGGGCTTTTCTTAGTATGGATTCTAATTTTGATTTTCACATGTGTCAGATTCCAGACCCACAATCTGAATGTCAATGTCATTTGGAGGTAAAACAATGTTGTTATTAAAGATAAAATGCTCTCTATTGGATATTATTGTCCTGCCAAAAAAATACATTTCACAAAAGTTAAGAGCATAAAAATAAGAACATCATGTGCATCAAATTGATCATTTATAAAATACAATGGTAATAGCAATTAATAATACAAATGCTTTGTCTTTAATCGATATCTTCCTTTGTCACAGTAGTTTGTTAAGTTTACAACTGTATTTTATGTGTCAAAGTGGGTCATATTGGAGTTAAGGGTTTACAAATTATTAATTATTTCATTTTATTCCCAGTTCAACAAGCCTTCGACTACTTCAACATCTGACCCTAGTCAGCCCCAACCCGGACCCTCGGGGGATGACCCAGAAAAGACAGGTGCGGAAGTGCCAGCAGATATTTACGATTATTACGACAAAATGGACAATGAGGATGACGATAATGAAGACATGCAACAGAAACATCTCGTCTCGTTTGAAGTCAAACAGGAGAGCATAGAGGATATGCAAAAAAGGTGAGTAACACAAATGGTAGATTTAACCGAACAAGGATTTCATTTTGATTTTTTTCCCCACATACTCTTTACATATGATACATAAACATTGTCTCCTTTGATGATGAACAAAAACATACAAAAATGCTTTAATACAACTGTACAAGTCAACTCAGGAAACATATCCCTTTAACAATTACCAAATTTTTGACTGTCCCAAATTGAAAGTTTGCAGACGACATTTCAAAATGTGATGAAATTGAAAAATGATCTTCGGATAGGGCAGAAAACATTGTGGGAAAAGGAGAAATGGCTTGTTAAGAGCAATTTCTCTTTTTCCCACAATGTTTTGCAGAGTCGTCTGCAACAAACTGGTCAAATGTCTTTATTTTTTGGTAATAGGTTAACAATAAATTCCTTTCTACCTGAAGACATTATTTCATACTTTACAAGTGTTATCAGCAGTACAGTCTAACTTGTGTTAAGCAGCCACCCTTTTAAGCAGCCAACCTGCCTTAAACAGCCACTACAGAAAGTCCCATTGTTAGATTTATTGTGTACATCAATTTGTGTTAAGCAGCCAACCTGTCTTAAACAGCCAATTTACTCTGTCCCATAGGCTGGCCTCTTACCACAAGTTTGACTGTACCTTTCAATATAAATCAGTCACAAAGAATGGGAAAGGGTTTGGTTGGAGTATTATAAGAGACATTTCAACTTTTGCTGCCATTGTTCCTAGATTGAACTGCTACAGATTGGTAATTATAGGTATCTAAAAAGAACAGGGTTAAGGTTATGAAACGTTCTTATTTATGTAGAAAGGGAATTTTGATGTTCAGAAGTAATTTCTTTAAAACTGCACAACAGCAGCTGCTGTACTGTTATATGATATGTAGTGAACAATCATCATTGGATGCAAGATTAAAAAGTTTTTAATTCTTTAAGGTGTATACATAATGAATAAACATGTATTTTTATCCAAAAGCGTGAGATAGCTTTTGAGATCTACCGTATATAAACTGTCATATTAAGATAAATTGGCACTTTCTGAATTAATTATGATTTCAATAACACATTTTAATTGTATATCAAACAAGAATATTAAAACTGTATTGTTTCTAGGACTTTTTATTTTGACTTAAAAAAATTTCCCATCTTTGAACAAGCACCTTTAAAAGTTTCTCATTTTGTCCATAGGTGTATAGAGCTGGAGTATCCACTGTTGGCTGAGTATGACTTTAGAAATGATACAGTGAACAAAGACATTAAGTAAGTATGATGCACTTTTTAACCTGATAAAACTCCTACGAGTGACAGATTTTTGATAACTGAATCCAGTTAATTAATCTGTTTATTATATTCCCATTTGTGTAACTACATCTAATGTAATTGTACAACCATTTGAAGATGAATATATAAGATTGAACACTCAATAAATTATCAAATTGACGCCATGTTTGATTTTCAGTGAAGCAGGACCATGTTAGGTGAAGCTATGGATGCTTGGTTAGTGATTTCACAAATGTTTACATGTGTTCAATGTGTTTAAATCAATTCTTTGAACAAAGTGCTATCATAAATATCTGGATTAATCCTTCTAGTAAGGTATTCAGAGTCCTATCTGCAAAACTTCATAAGTTGTTCAGGTAAGAAATCTATATCACACTCCAGCAGTGTGATATCTCACTACAATGCGATAAAGAAAATGAAAAGTTTCCAAACGATCACACTGAGAAATCCCTATATTTTACAGATAGGAATATAATAAAGACCATTATATGCCCTTGTTCCAGATTTCTTCCTTGATGTAGAGTAATGTATGGAATTTCCTACTGGAGCGTCTACTGGCAGGACACTTTACTGTTCGATATTTAAGTCCTGTGAAAATGTCTAGGCTATATATACTGCTTATTGTATTTAGATTATAATGTTGGTTTCAAGGGCATTAATTCTCAAACAAATTATGAACATCTTGGAGCAATTCAACTCACTCCTTGAACTATTTACCATCCTTATCTTCTGTTGCAATTTAATGGTATGTGATACTTTCCATCTAATTCCCTAACTCCATTATAGCATAGATCTGAAACCCTCCACAGTTCTACGACCTTACCAAGAGAAGAGTTTGCGTAAGATGTTTGGAAATGGACGAGCGAGATCAGGTGTTATTGTGTTACCTTGTGGTGCTGGTAAGACTCTCGTAGGTGTGACTGCGGCCTGTACAGTTAGAAAGAGGTGTCTTTGTCTCGCAACGTCGGGTGTTTCGGTGGAGCAGTGGAGATCTCAGGTATTGATTGTGTGGTATTATGAATTTACCCTTTTTATATATATGCAATGGTTAAATTCATCTGCTGCAGAATGTTTAAAGATCTTCTGTTTCAAAATAAAAAATGATCGAAATTAGCAATTTTAGTCTTTTGTCACAATAGTTTTCATATGTTATAATAGTTGTCAGTTCTAGCTTTCAAATTTTACCTGACAGAATATCATTTTAAAGGTACTTGTTCACAGAAGAGAAAATTTGAAAGTGAAAATAAAATTTTGTTGAAACTATACAGTTTTTGTAATGCTGTTTGATAGACAATTAAAAGTAGCTATTGAAAGCATAATTAATTCAGGAAGTGTCAATTTTTTTAAGTATGTAAAGTTTATATGTGTATGTTCTCTCTTTTCCAGTTTAAGATGTGGTCAACGGCAGATGACAGTATGATTTGTAGATTTACATCCGATGCGAAGGATAAACCTATAGGTAAGTGTTGTTTAGATTATTTCAAAATTTATGTGCAGCAGATATGTAAAATCTAGTTATTTTTATCTTATTTGACTCTAATCTTTGTTTGATGTCAGAATAATAAGCATACTAATACTAATTCATTTTAATTGATGGACGATTGCTTTGCTTGCGTGCCAAACAATCATTGGGTCTATATAATGGATGGATCTGGGTCTTAAACAGTATTTCTAATTCAGTTATTTTACTTATTAATTTAACATGGATTGAGTCAGAAGCTTGAAGCTCATTAAGCTCACTCTCCATGATTGCTTCCTGGATACTAAACCAGTACTTGTGCCAATTTGTGGTCAAGTTTCGGCATTCTCACCTGACCGCAAACACAAATGGAGATCAAACCCAGAACTCTCAGTACCAGAGGCAGATGCGCTGCATGACAGTAGCCCACCGCATTATTTCTTACAGATTAAGGCAAATTTCGTTTGGTTGCCACTCCTTAGAAGCGTCTCTTGTGAGTACCCATATTACAGGGTTTAGAGAACCTAAAATGAAATTAATAGAGAAATGGACCTATCGTATCTACTTGGCAATCCCCTTCACAAGTCGGTAGATATACCTCATAGGCAGTACATGAATACGATTGCAAACGGACATGCCCTTCATTGCTGACCTACTTTCAAAAATGGCTCCCCATTACCTCCGAGGTTATTTTAAGAAATGGCCGAGGTGTTCCGAATGGAAATGGACTTCTGAAACTAAAACACCTGATTATACCTCTGCAACCTTGCATATTTCATGGCAAACAGAACCACTAATTCAATAGGTTCCGCACAATTAATCTTTCTCTGTATGGTTTCAGTGGCCTTCATGGCCTAGTGGTTAGAGTACAGAACTTGAAATCACATGGCTCCTCTCCGTATTGGTTCAAATCCTGGTCAGGGATATAGACTTTCATGAGAGGCAGTCTCCTGACTGACTTACGGAATGCTGATAGTTCTACCCACCTTGACGAGCCCTTATGGGCAGTTGAGTATGGGGTCTTCCTCCTTCATCAAGAGTTGGGCATAGCTAAATAACTCGAATAATGTTAATGCGATGTAAAACCCATATAGATAAATGACCTGTATGGTTTCAGGCTGCTCTATATGTATCAGCACCTATTCTATGTTGGCCCACTCCACAAAGCGGTCCTGGGAAGCGGAGAAGGTGATGGAATGGATGCAGAGTCAGGAATGGGGACTGATGCTTCTTGATGGTAGGTACTACCCTTCATTATGAGCAGGGATCAGGAAATCTTGGAATTAGAATATGTCTGAAGAACAGCCGTAAACATTTTGTTACCTGTATACATCTTATGGGGGCTCCAGAGGACGACGCTTTACCATTAAAAACAGTTTGATTGACATGAAATGGATATCAATGAAAAAATATGTAAATCATGATTAATGCTTGAATTATTCTGATTAAAATAGAATTTGTCAAAGTTGTTGAATTACAAGGGAGGCTGCATATGGATTTGCAATGGGTTTGTTTGACTGCTTTTTGCGAATTTGAATCAAACCCTACCGCATAATCTGCAATTTCTCTTTTATTTTGTCACAAAGGGCCTCCTTTTATTCTTTTCACTAGACAGATTTAACAAGTATACTGAAATTAAGGGGTTGAAACTCATGTAAGAAATATTTACTCCATTATTGACAGAGGTGCAGACCATTCCCGCAAAAATGTTCCGTCGTGTACTAACCATCGTGAATGCTCACTGTAAACTTGGTCTTACCGCCACACTGGTAAGGGAGGATGACAAGATTGCTGATCTCAACTTCCTAATTGGACCTAAACTCTATGAGGCTAATTGGATGGAGTTACAGAATGGGGGATTTATTGCAAGGGTCCAATGTGCAGAGGTGAGTCAATTATCATTTCAAGATTCAAGCTAGCTTACTGGTTAGGGTGTGGTCTCCGACCTCAGTGGTCCAGGGTTGGAGCTTCACATGTATCTTTAGTTTTTGGAGAGTGTCCTATGGCCAGACACTTAAGAACCCTAGCCTAGTACTGGTGAATCCAGGCAAACAGTAACATAAACTAAATATTGATGACAAAGCATTTAACACCATACAAACAAGACTTGGGGTCCAAGGCTGAAGCCCAATTTGTACCTATGGTTTCATGAGAGCGTCCTTTGACAAGATGCTTCAGAGCCCTAGCCAAGTACTGGTGGATCCAGGAAAGCTGTGACATAAATGAAATTTTGTTGACATGGCGTCAAACCTCATATGCACAGTTTCATCTAAATATATGCACTAGAGTGGTTCATCCTATTTGAATTTCATGCCATTTTGAATTGTTTTTCAGTTAAACTGTGCCAAGGACTGCACCTATCCATGTGTCTTGTATTTTGTCTTCTCTAATCACTGACTGCTTTCCCATGTTTAAACTGTATAAGAGTTATGAGAGATAAACAAACATATCACTTTAACTAAGAGAAACATCAGGAAGAAAATTGGGTGAGCAGGCGGTTTAGAGCTTTAGACCCCTCTATTCCAAGTCCAACTCATTACATATCCTAATATGGCATAGAAGAGTGAAATAAGACTTTTTTTTATCTATACCTGTTACTGTTAACTTGCGGCATTACCATTTGAACAAGTGAAGAGCTCTTCTTATAACTCGACAAATCAATTTCTAGCGATTTTCTTAGAATGTTACAAGAAAGAAGCAATTGTTAATATTGTAATGAAGTCAAATCTGTTCAATAAAGTAATAACTTTATTTATTTTTTTTGGTTTGCAGGTTTGGTGTCCTATGACACCAGAGTTTTACAGAGAATATCTTGTGACAAAAATCCAAAGGCGAATGGTAAGGACTTATTGGTACATTAGACGATTTTACCTTGCTTAACCAGCCCTTCTGGCCATTTAAGGTACATTAGACGATTTTACCTTGCTTGACCAGCCCTTCTGGTCATTTAAGGTGTATTAGACAAATTTACCTAGCTTGACCAGCCCTTCTGGTCATTTAAGGTACATTAGACGATTTTACCTTGCTTGACCAGCCCTTCTGGTCATGTAAGATTCCTCCATGATGACCAGTTCTTTGCAATAAAACTGAAATACTCTTAAAATAATGTACAACCATAAACAAATAACCTACTCGTCAAACTCTTGACAAAGAGGCTTATTTTCTTTGAGGACTTCTTCATTTCTTTGCCTAACTCTATATTATTTGTCCTCATCAAATTTTCCTATCAAGTTGATTCCTATATGAGTACCAACAAAAAAGGGTCTTGCAGACTCTGATAAATTTCCTCATGACAGTATGCACGGAATCAATCTTTATACACTGCTTACAAATGACACAGATTTGCCCATTATCAAGACATCTAAAGAATTTCAGCTAATGAAAGTTCAGTGACTTACTCACAGACCTTGAAAATTTCTTTTTGTTTAATTGGTACATGTTATGTTACTGGACTTCACAAATCCCAGGCTTATTTATCAAAATTTCTTACATAGGTGAGGTAGTGCTCTGGTTGACCCTGGATATCCCCGCTTGAATGTGTCACCTTTTAACATAGGATTGTAATGTAACTGAAATATTGTTGCTATTTAACCCTTACAGTGCTGTAACCGACTTCATGCTTATGCAAACAGGTTAGATGAAGGCCAGCCACCAAGTGAATTGGTGGCTGTCCTATGTTCTAACCTGTTTACTACTCAGAGTTTCCTTCCTCATATAAATCAAGCAGATGTTTAAGGTTTTGGAAAGCAAACAACACAAAGAATTATGTTTGCAAATTACCCAGCATTCTAAGGGTTATCAGAGCATTGTTATATAATTGAAAGATTGTTGATGTGATGTAAAACATCCTAAAAACTAGAAGAAAATAATTGATTAATTTTTTATTTCAGCTGCTGTATGGAATGAATCCAAACAAGTTCAGAGCTTGTCAGTATTTAATACGCTACCATGAACGTAGGAATGACAAGATCATTGTATTTTCTGATAACGTCTTTTGTCTGAAGAATTATGCAGTTGCCCTTGGAAAGTAAGTACCTTCATATTGATAGAGTATAGGCGAACCTTGCATGGCAATTCAATGAGGTTCTTGTATTTATGTTGAACTAAAGATTTATTCTTTTTGAATTCCTAACATTGCACCGCATACCCATTTCTTCATGTATACATACAGGAGCAGGGGTTGCAAAATCTGATTTTTGTTTCCTATTCCATAAATGCATCACCTTTTTCTACACACTTTTGTTTCTCGCGAGATTTCTTTCGTTGTACTTTCCTTTTCAAATATTGATCATAAATATGAAATCTAATTAGTCATTTAATTTTATTATGAAAATAGTTATATATATAATTTATCACAACTTATAATTTCACTATAATGTATGAGTTACCAATCAAAATAAGGATTTAAAGTGATGTTCAACACAATGCATTGAACATGGATGCTTATCAGCCGGGAATGATTACCTCTAAACGTGAAACCCTACTTTTAGGTATGAGGTACATGTATAAGTATCAAGACACTGAAATACCCGAGTTTACGATTGATGGTAGAGTAGACATTGTTGGAAAAGGAGAAATTATTTGGTTATGTCTAAGACTATATTCCTAATGAATATGATTGTTTCAGACCATATTTGTATGGTCCTACGTCCCAGGGGGAAAGGTTACAGATTTTACAGAACTTTCAACACAATCCAAAGGTCAACACCATATTCGTCTCAAAGGTAAAGTTTTAATGTTTATTTCCCAAGTGATAAGAAGGCTTTCACAGTTTACTCTATTTTTTTTCTGAAATGATTAAATAATGAAAGAATTTAGAAACAGTTGAGTGAAAATCTTTTTTAGATCTGGTTTTATAAAGTTTTAAAAGCCACTGGTTTTCTGTGCCATAGCCTGTTTCAAGGAATATTGCCATTTGACAGGGCTTTTTTGCGTCAACTTATATAGCAGGGGCCTATAAAAGGGACCTTCTCAATTGGAATTTTCTTTAAAATCATGTTTTTTTCCCCAAAACTCAAAGTCAATCTGGCTTTTTGGTTCCCTAAATTGGCAATTTTAGCGATGTAACTTCCCAAAATTAACAGTCCTAGACCTCTTCCCAACTCAAGGATAAGAAGCCCTGTTTAAGGTCAATTCTGTTTTCATGTAGACGATACAATTTCATTTTTAAAGCACTACTTATCCTTGAAAGCTCTGTGTAAATCTTTTTAAGGTAGCTGACACATCGTTTGATCTCCCAGAGGCGAATGTATTGATACAGATCTCTGCACATGGCGGGTCAAGAAGACAAGAAGCCCAAAGATTGGGGAGAATTCTCAGAGCAAAAAGAGGTACTGGGCTTGGGTTTTACTTACAAGGATCTGTCCTAAAATTGTCAACTGTTAAAACCATTTGATCTGAAAGGATAAAAAGTTCCCAGGAGTATGGATAGGTGTACCGATTTGAATACTGTTGAAAAAAGTTTAAAACTCCAATCTAACCAACTAGATAAGAAAGGGATCTGAACAACATTAATGAATGCAAAGAAAGTATTGTGATAAAGGAGTTCCTTCTGTGTTGTTTCTTCTCTTGTAGATGACCTTTGACGACTTTAATGCAGAAGACTTTAATGCAGACGACTTTAGGAAACATTGTGGGAAAAGGAGAAATTGCTCGAAACGAGCAATCTCTCCTTTTCCCACAAGGTTTTCAGATCTTTCTGAAGAATATTGTTCAATTTCATCACATTTTGAAATGTCGTCTGCAAACTCTTTCAATTTGGGACAGTCGGAAAGTTGTTGTTTGGGAAAGGGTTAAAAGGACCCTTTATTCTATTGATTGTTCTTCTTTTTCGCAGGTGCTGTAGCAGAAGAGTACAACGCTTTCTTCTATTCCCTCGTATCCCAGGACACCCAGGAAATGCATTACTCACAGAAACGTCAACGGTTTCTTGTAAACCAGGGTTACAGCTACAAGGTCATCACAAAACTAGCGGGCATGGAAGAGGTAAGGGAACCATATCTCTTCTACGGGCAATTTTAACCTAATTCATTGTGTTGAGTTTTGCACACTGAAATTTAAGTCCAAATTGAAAGAAGCAGCAGACTATTCTACAATCCAAAGTGAAAGAAATGATAGACTTCTTTTAGTCCAAATTGTAAGAAACAGAAGACGACTTATAAATCCTAACTGAAACTTTGAATATCAAATATATATGTAGATAAGGGTTTTCATTAGAGGTACTCTCCCAACTGACTAACAGAATGCTGTTAGTTCTACTAAATATCTTAACCGACGTCCCTATATTTTTGTCAAAACGTCCCACACATTAAAAGTAATTGTCAAAACGTCCCAAAATTATAGATATGAATGTAAACTCATTTTCTTTGTTCAAATAATGGATCTATATTATATTTATATCAAGTGATTGGTGTAAACATGTGTAAATAAAAGATCGTAATTCGAAAAAAAAAAAAAAAATGTCTAAACCGACCCTTGTAGGCAGTTACATAAAACATTATTGATTTGATGTTTAAAGAATTAGGAATTACAGGGTTTTCCCATGACCTCTGAGGGTTTTCCCATATGACCTTGATTTATACTAATTTTTGGGACTTCTGACGCCTTATTATTATCTTTAGAGGTCATAAACTGGAATTGGGGTCATTTACTATATAAATTATAGGGGTCAGGGAAAATCCTGAGTAAGCTTATTAGAATAAACTTGTTTTTCTGTATAAAGGAGGTGCTTGCCTACAGTAAGAGAGAAGAACAGTTACAGTTATTGCAGAAAGTCATTGCGGCTTCAGATCAAGATGCTGAGGAAGAGAGGATTGCTGGAGAAGTTGTTCCGAGCAAATCTGTAAGTCATCTAACCTTTTTCATCATAATGCATCTGTGTCTTGTGAAGCCACTGTGGCTGGAGAAAATTTTTCAGAGGCAGTCTGTCAGTCATTTAATTCCTTACTACATGATATCTTTTATTCATGAAGGACATTGGTCCAGGAGTAGTGTGTTGGCACAGGGTCACAAGGGTCATGGGTTTGAATTATGCAGGTAGCAGGATTCACATTGCAACCTTCATTAATCCATATTCAGCGTGAGTACTGGTTATGTTTCCAGGAAACAATATTGTGGATGATTGATCTAGGTTGTAAGAACTTGTTTCACATGATTTAAAACAAAAGAGCTTGAAATAGATGAAGTAGTCATGTATATTTGTATGATGGATTCTTTTTTCATGCCCTTATTTATGATTATGCTTTAATATTCATGCTAAAGACATACAGTATATGGATGGTTCTACCCAACTTGACCTGCCCTTTTGGTTAGTAAGTTTGGGGATTTCTTATGGGATGAACCAAGCTGTTTTCAAGTTTGGAGGCACTGTGCGATAATAACACGTCAGGGTTCCCATTCTGGGCCAGAGAAGACCAATTGGCAATGAGAATTAAAAATGTGGTCCAATCAGAAACTAGATTACCACGAATAAAAGATACCTGCTCTGACATGTTTTGATATAGAGTGCATCCAGATGTAGAATAAATTTGGACTAGGGATTTCCTACATTATAATGACCTTTGCATCCCAATATAGCCGAAATACTGTTGACATACTGTGAAGCCCTAATAGCCAGACTTACCTGCTTCTTTATGGTCCCATTCTAACCTTGTTTTCTTTTGTTTACTACAGGGAGCACGGAGGGTAGGCAGCATGAGCTCTATGTCTGGAGCAGACGACAACGTTTATATGGAGTACCAGAGGAAATCAAACAAGGAACACTTACACCCTCTCTTCAAGAAGTTCAGGAAATGATCGGGTGCTGAGCAGATGACAATGTCTACATGGAGTATCAGAGGAAATCAAACAAGGAACACTTACACCCTCTATTCAAGAAGTTCAGGAAATGATCAGGTGCTGGAACACCTGTTGTTACTATCGCTACTATGAAGTCTTCATACAATATGCTCAACATGAGACATGGGGGCTGTATATCAACATAGCTGTTGATGCATCTAAAAACCCCATTAATTCATGAGTCAATGATTCATTGATAGACTTTAGCAATTTTCTTAAAGTTCAAAGATTTGCTATAGTCATTCATTGAACCCTCAGTTTGTTTCATTTTGTGAATTTGCATAAAAGCTTTCAAATGAGTTAGTTTTACTTGAAAGAGACAGAATAAAAAAAACTGATTAAATAGGAAATATTGACAGAATTGTAGGCATTCCTCATATTAAATGTTAATTTCTATTTTTCCAGTCTGTCTTTAAAAGTTGTTTGTATAAGACAAAATATTCAGGGGTTTGTTGACAACTGTTCTGAAGGAGGTGCAAAAAAACTGTGGATTTACAAACAATCTGTGGATTTACAAACAATCTGTGGATTTACAAACAATCTGTGATTTTAACAAACAATCTGTGGAGTAAACAAACAATCTGTGGAGTAAACAAACAATCTGGATTTAACAAACAATCTGTCGATTAAACAAACAATCTGTCGATTAAACAAACAATCTGTCGATTAAACAAACAATCTGTGGATTCAATAATGATCTGTGGATTTAATTAAAAGCATTTATATTGAAATTGTTGATGTTTTTGTAATTTGATCTTGAATTGATGATTAAAGTGAAACACTTTAATTTTGACTTTGTTATTGTATAGCAAGCTTTGCTGTCCCTCATGTACAAATAATGATATCTCCAGACGTACAGCAATATTTCCCTACAAGCTCAATATCAAAGCCATCTACCCAACATTTGCCTTTTGTGGACATTATACAATACCCCTGTGGAGTACACATGATTGGTCAGTGCATACCAAACAAATTCTGTATTTGATGGTTCAACAATATCTTCCCTCTGTAGACAATTCAATTTAACCTAGTTCTTCATAGCTTGCTTCCCTCAACATCAATTATCTCTGTTACATACACAAGGAATTCAAGAGCATCTTGAATACCTAATCTGAGCCCTATAAGCTCAGTGGCTGGTTGTCCAACTTGGAATACTAAGGTCCCTAGTTTAAGGCCCTTTTTTGGCAAAAACTTATTCAGAAATTTATTAAAGTCAATGTCACATCATTTATTTATCTCTCATCTTATAACAATTCTGGTCATTAAGAAATGGAAATTAGTTGGCAGATATGAAAGAATATTTTGCATTCCTGGTGAGGAATAATCGGAGCATGGCAAGGCAATCTGAGAGCCGCATTGAGTCAATTACTGTTGTAAACAGGGATGTATTCCAATCAAACCAACCATAATATCTCACTTTAAAGTAACTGCTGTAGAAGACTTAAAGAACCAGAAACCAAAGGATATACATGTATTGCTCCTTATAAGCAATTTTTCCTCTTGTTACAATGGTTTCCTCTTGATATCACAAAAGGAAATGGGAACATGTATTTTTTTCTGTTTGCTGTTGCTATCAATTTAAACTAGTCACACGTTCATGAGTTGGGGAATAGATTGGATGTGTTATGCTGTAGCCCTGTGTATCCCCATTTGTTTTAAGTTATGTTTTCTGTGGGAATCTTCAGAACTGTTCAATGAAGCCTGAATGGGCAGTACTATCTATCTGTCATTTCAGTGACATGGCTTTCTTCTAGGGCGACTTTCATGACCCTATGGTTTTAGTAAGGAAGTAATTTTAGTTGAAATCACAAGGCCTCTCAGATGTAGGTTCAAGTCCCAGTTTCGGTAAAATTAAATTTTCATATAACAGAGTGCCGATTGTTCCACCAAAGTTCTATATGCAGTTAAGCTTGGAAATTTTCCTCAATTTAATATGATCTGACCATTACAATATACTTGAAACTGTTTTTCCATTGAGGCAATGTAAAAAGTCGATTCAAAACAATTCACCAGGCTTCAATGTATTAAGCTAACATGTTTCACAATTGTTAATGACTTTTCAAGTTTTGCATTGAACTCTCAAAATTATGTTGCACCAAGCAGAGCTCTTGTTTTTCCATAGGCTTTGAAACCAAGGACATGAAATCTTGTTTATGCATCTAGGTTTTAAAAAGCAAGACAACTAATTCATTGATTTTTATCCTTTTAATAATTATGTGCTTAATTTTTCAAGCGTATACAATGCAGTGATGTTTAAATGTATAAATATAACTGAATAGCGTCATGCATTTCCACATAGGCATTAAGATCCACCATAAAAGAAGAAAACCATCAAATCAAGCAACAAAATATAACTTAAACAAAATATGCACCATGATTTAATTGCATAAACATAAACTGATTTTGACAATTTTAAGGAGACTTGAAAAATCTTGTTTACGAAATGAAAAATTGTGAACAAGTAGATTTTTTTTTATCACAATGATTTCTCACACATTCATATCAAGTGAGTATTTCCAAGTAAATAAATACAGCACTATAAAACCTTTATCACCATTTTGTACTGCTATGTGAAAAGGTATTGGACATCTCTTTGTTATGTTATTTTCAAAAGTTCATACATTCAAGGCTAAAAGAAGACAACCATGAATTGAACCACAATTCCAATGCAGCCCCTCTACCTAAACACCCCACCATATGTGCCAAAGACTTGATGCATGTTATCTTATGTATATTTCTTTTTGCATGTTCTTCACACATATTTACTATGTTAAGTGGAACCGTTGTTCATCAGATCATGATATAGTTATGTTTAGCACTTTAAGTAGGGACCTCTGATCATATGTAGCACTTTATCTCAAGACCTCTGGATTGTGATTGATGGAGGGGTCCTATTTCTGTGACTCCTGTTGTTCAAATAGGGGATAATTATTCAACACATCCTCCCAGGTTCGTCTATGTAAGGCCAGATCTTTTATGAGTTCTGCAAGCTCACTTATCTGAAAAAGAAATATGTAATTTGAATTTGTGAAGGGTTTAATGCCATGGCAACAATTTTTCAGTTATACATCAGCATTCCTCTGATTTGCCAATACTAGACTATGAATCTGAAGTGTTTTGCCAAAGATCTTTAACATGTAGTCTGCAGTGAAGGTGAACCTCAAGGTTACAAGGCCATCACCATAACAATAGGCCCACACAGGACCCACATTTGTTTGTTAAAGTTGGAAGAAAAAGACAACAGTCAGGGAAAAAAATTCAAGGTTTTGGCTTATAAAATTCTTATAGGATAAATACATGGTCTATGTTTTAAATAGTCTACCTTTAAAAATGAGTAATCATAACATAAGGGGTTTTACATTGCATCAACATAAGATCAGTTATGTTGCTATGCCAGGCTCATACTGCTCAAGGAAGATCCTCAACTTAACTGCCCATAAGGGCTGGTGATGCTGGCTAGAACCATTGACATCCCATAAGTCAGTCAGCATAAAGGTATATGTGTCCCAAAGTGAAGAAACACATGCAGCTACTTTAAACTAACTACCATGTGAATGCTCTACAAAATTGTTAAAGTAAAATCACAAGTAATAAATCAAATACAAGTAATTAATCAAATACATACTGGTGCCCTGATCTGTTTCATGCTGTCTCGCTCTCGAAGAGTAGCCGTGTGTGGTGCTACCAGAGTATCGAAGTCGATGGTGATGCCATAGGGTATGGCAATAGCATCCGTTCTGGCATACCGACGCCCTATAGATCCACCAGAACTCTCCACTTTGTGGGATATGTCATACTTTAGCAGGTCTTTAGCTGTAAATGAAAATTATTCTTTGATTACAATTTTACACTTGCATATTATGAAATCAATTCCATAACCAATTCCCTTAACCCTTAGAATGCTGGGTATTTTTCTCAAAATAGATTTTTGTGTCATCTGCTTTCGAAAACCTTAAATATCCGCTTAATTTTGATGAGGAAATGTATTCAGAGAAGCAAACAGGTTAGATCACAGGCCAGCCACCAATTTACTTGGCGGCTGGCCTATGATCTAAACTGTTTGCATAAGCATGAAGTTGGTTTCAGCGCTATAAGGTTTAAACAGATGGTTTGTTTGAATGGTGTTTAATGCTATATCAACAATTTTTCAGTTATGTTACAGCTTTCCTGGCTCCACCAGTGATAGGCGAGGGCTCTGAAGTAACTTGCCAAAGGTCACTTACACAAACCGAGAGGCATTGGTGGGGCTCGAACCCGGGAACCACCAATCCTCTTTTGAAAACCAAATTGAGAATTTTCTCATCTTGGCCAATTTTTATAAAGTCACAATGATTTTGGCTTATTATATAAATTATGAAGATCTTGTAGCAAATACTTTGAGAATTGACATTTCACTTGAATGTTGTGCTTGTATGGTGTTAAACGCGTGTCAACAATTAATAAGTTATGCTATGGCTTTCCTGGAGATCCCCCAGTACTAGACAGGGGCTATTAAGGGACTTGCCTAAGGACACTCCCACTAAACCAGATGTGTTGGTGGGGTTTGAACCAGGGACCCCAAATTATAAGTCCACCACCTTAACAACTGGGCCATACATGACCCCTTGACTGTTATCAATTTTTCTTTCGTGCAATTTAACCATGGAGAGAAGCCCACTTACCTATCTGCTCAATGAAGGGTTTAAACTCTGCCTTGTTACTTAGAGGAAGTACAGAACACTTGTAGGGTGCAATCACAGGCGGTAATGACAGAAACTGGAAAAGGAAAGATAAATTCAAATTAATTTGTATGTTATATACTTGAATCAAAAGATTTGTTCTGTTCTGTTGTTCTGCATGCTAAATTTGAGGTGAGAAATAACATTTGGCAGCAAAAGAAAACAAATGCAGACAGAAACTTGAAATAATCTCTAAAGGGTACAATTGTAGGTATATAACATGAACAAAAACTGAAAATACAAAACAAATTGATATTCATTGATTTTTTTTTTAAAAATAAAACAAATTGCATTCAAAAGCAAAGAATTTAACAACTGGTTGATTTAACAAAGAAATAATGTTTAGCCCATCGTTTTTTGGTCAAGATGAATAAAGCTACTATATCCAAAACTGGTCTATTTAACAAAGCAGTAATGTTTTACCCACCGTTCTTTGTTCGTCTCCCTCCCTGCACCTAAAGTTGTGTTCAAACAGGGCATACATGATTCTACCAATACCAAACGAGGGTTCTATCACAGACGGTGTAAACTCTTCCACTGGAAAGGGAAAATTGTTAGCCTAGTCAAGCATATTTGAGAAAGATTCAGCCAATTAAATCTTAAACCCACATATTTCAGTTATTTTTTACGCCCAATTCAAAATGATGGATGGTGAAATAATACTCAAATGCCCATAAGGACTGGTCAAATTGCGTAGCACCATTGGCATTCTGTAAGTCAATCAGCAAACTATCTTTCATATGATTTCAATTTCTGTACTCTAACCACTGGGCCACAGAAGTGCCAATAGTTATATGATGGGATGATATACAATAGGTTTAATCATCATATCATAAGTATTTCTGTATACTCAGTCTATCAGATATATAGGAAGGCCCGAAATCATAAATACTTCATGAAGATTGGAAAAAAAAATAAAGGATCTTGGTAGAACCATCAATCAAAGTGGAGGACAGTGGTCCAGGGGCCCGTTTTACTAAACAGTTTACGCTTAAGATTTGCGTAAGTCTAAAACAACAAGTCCTTTTGTTTCAATATTTGGCAAAGCAATATTGCAAAGTGACACATCATTGGAATCGTCTCTCCGAGACGCTTCCAATGACGTGTCACATTGCAATATTGTACTTTCATTGAAGATATTATCCATGTTAATCATTTATGACTTACGCAAACATTTTCCGTAAGTTGTTTAGTAAAACGGGCCCCAGGGGTATAGTGTGGGTTCCAACCCCATGAGTAGTGGGATACACCTTGTGACTTTTCATTAATCGAGAGTAATTAGTCTAAATTCTAAGACCTTGTTTCATCATCAATGAAAAATAATTATGTTTATTCTGAACAAACCCTTCCGAAGTAAGTTGTGTGATGTTAGTTTAATACGAGTAGTACATACTCACCATGAACAGTTTTTTGACCTCTTGTTACAGTGATCATGGCAGGTTTAATGACATAGGTCTGATTGTTAACAGATACCTCTGACTGGCTGAAAGTGAAAACAAAACCGTAAATGTACAGTAATGATGAATTAAACTGTTTAACACTTGTTCCAAGCAGCAACCAGCTTTTCAATTTGGTCTTGATCTTCACAAATATCATGGCTTTATTATTTGTAATTTGTAAAATAGAAAATAAATAAGTTTAAACTAAACAAATGTAAAAAAAATCACCATATCTTTCAACAAACGAAAAAGTTGTTCATAACATTTAAATCTACCAAGTCATGGTGATCCCTAGTGACAATTTCTCTTCTTGAAATATCATGGCGTTTCTATTTGTAATTTGTAAGATGGAAAATAAATAAGTTTAAACTAAACAAATGTAAAGAGTATCACCATATCTTTCAACAAACGAAAAAGTTGTTCATAACATTTAAATCTACCAAGTCATGGTGATCCCTAGTGACAATTTCTCTTCTTGAAATATCATGGCGTTTCTATTTGTAATTTGTAAGATGGAAAATAAATAAGTTTAAACTAAACAAATGTAAAGAGTATCACCATATCTTTCAACAAACGAAAAAGTTGTTCATAACATTTAAATCTACCAAGTCATGGTGATCCCTAGTGACAATTTCTCTTCTTGCAATAAGTGTGTCCCATTGTTTAATGATTTGGGATTCCTAAAGATGAAGCCATTTTGGTCCACAACTTTCTATATTGACAAAAGATGTAAATATCAATACAATATTTATGGAATCCTTACCCTTGGTCCTTCAATATTTTATCGAGGGCATCAACTTCCTCCGATGTTAGGTTGTTAAGATAATCTGTGACGAATTTGGCTTCCTTCTTAAACTCCTTTCCAATCAAACCTTTGTTTACCTTGCACTCGACAAAGTCAACAGTTTTGTGGGCAAAGTTAAGGCTAATAAGATAGTAAGTTTTGATATCATATGCTACAATTTAAATTAATAATTCAAGGAGGAAAAGGGTTAACACATTTCATTACTCAAATGTAACTGCTGTGGATATTAGTATATTCAAGAAGAATCTAATGTTTGGGAGACAACGGTGCAAGTGGTAGAACGTTGGCCTCTTTTATCAAGGGTCCCAGGATCAAATCCTCGTTAGGCGAGGTGAAAATTCAATAAACACAATAAAGGATATTGGTTCTGGTAGTGGCTTTTCTGCCACAAGTTTACTGCCCGTGGCTTTGGTATGCTGTGACAAGTCGTAGCAAGATCTGTCTGCACAACCCACACACTCCACCCAGCCCTGCAATGACAACATTGATTAAATAATCCCTTAACCATTCATGACAAATCTTTTGAGGCTGTGCTCCAATAACTCAGTTTATTGGACTTGGAATACAGGTACCGTTTTACTTAACATTTATGCTAAAAATTTGCTTATGTTAAAAACAACAATTCTTTTTTTAATGTTGGTAGAAGCAATATTGCAAAGTAACACATCATTGGAATCATCTTTCTAAGATGCTTTCAATGACATGTTATATTGAAATACTGTGTTTTCATTTAAGATACAACCAATGTTTGTCAGTTATGACTCATCCAAATATTTTCCTTAAGTTGTTTATGAAAACAGGAGCAAAGGGCCTAAAAACAAGACCCAAACTATGCCAACTTTGTATTGTGTTGAACGCTGTCTCAACCTTTTTTCAGTTATGTACGCTTTCCTGAATCCACCAGTACTAGGCTTGGGGTCTGAGGTGACATGACAAATGTATATCCCAAAAAAATAGGTGTCTGTGAGGATCGAACCTGTAACCCACAAATTTTAAGTCCGCCAACTCAACCACTGGGCCATGCAGCACTCTTGCTATGCCAACACTCATCCTGGTGTTTGAATGATGAATCAATGTGACATGATTCACTTGCATATAAGCACCGAACAGGAATGTTTGTTTGTTAAAAATTATGCATTTTTTTTTTTTATATGGGCTTTTACATCACATCAACATTATTTCAGTTATGTAGCGATTCCCGACTGATGGAGGAAAACCCCATACTCAACTGCTCATAAGGGCTGGTCAAGGCGGGTAGAACCATCGGCATTCTGTTAGTCAGTCGGGAGACTGCCTCTCATGAAAATCCATATCCCTCTCAGGATTTGAACCCACGCGGCGAGTGGCCATGTGCTTTCAAGTTCT
Source organism: Cerastoderma edule (assembly GCA_947846245.1). Classification (NCBI taxonomy): domain Eukaryota; kingdom Metazoa; phylum Mollusca; class Bivalvia; order Cardiida; family Cardiidae; genus Cerastoderma; species Cerastoderma edule. The sequence goes on along the minus strand of OX401414.1, from coordinate 14,417,879 downwards.
GTACTCTAACCACAAAGCTACAGAGGCTGCAAATTTTTTAAGAACATACAAAGATCATTTAGGGTATTACTGTCCACTGCCAAATGACTTAAAATTTGCAAACTATGCACAATAATGTAAAACAGAAAGCTGATAGTTTCTTTGGTCAATCCAAGGAAAAAATAAATAAAAAAAACAAAAAACAATACAATTCCCAATGATTGGGAAGGAAACTTGATTAAGCCCATTCTTAGTCATTCTCGGTGACTGCTTCCTGGAAAACTACACCAGTACTCGAGCCGATTAGTGTGTTTGTCCCGGAATCTTTACACCTCGCCTAAGGGGCGGGAAACAAAGTAATGATGGGAGAATTACACATTAGTCAAATCTTACATATGAAGTTTTCAGCTCAGCGTCCCAGCAGTCGCATGCATAATGAGCCATTTCATTGGACAGATGCTGTCTAAACCGAAATTTGGTTTTGTCCACACCAATCTTCAACAGGAACATGTAAATCCGTGCCATGAAGTAGCCCAGTGTTTCATTTGCCACAATACCCTGAAAAAATAAAAATTGGAATGAATCATTCATGTAAGATATTGAAATATGTATCACATACATAGAAGAGTCATTAGATGGCTTTAAATGAAATCATGAAACTTAAATTTCTAAGATTACCATCAAGGAGAAAGCTATGCAACATAGAAGAAATAAGTTTTCAGTTAGTTGGCAACTTTTCAACAAATTCCTTTTAAATTGTTTAAAACATTATTACACATATATTCAAATAAAATTATAGCTGACTCTTAATTGAAATGAAATATGAGATTAAAGTTTATATTTTCAATGGTGTTTAACACTGTGTCAACAATATTTCAGTTAGGCTACAGCTTCTTGGATTTACCAGTACTAGGCTGGGGCCTGAAGTAACATGTCAAAGGCCAAGCCCACAAATCCAGAGGCATCAGTGCAGCTATAACCTGGTACCGCCAAGTTCTAAGTCCGCCACCTTAACCACTGGGCCAGGCAGGATCCCTGACAAAGGTTAAGGTTGTAAACCTGATAAACCTACCTCATTCACAGTCACAAATTGTTTTCTTAGATTCTCCAGTACTAGACTGGGGCTCTGAAGTGACGGGCCACAGGCCACTGCCACAAAACCAGAGGTCTAGGTGGGATTTGAACCCAGGATCACAAAGTTCTAAGTCCGCGAACTCGACCAGGTGTGATCCCTGACAAAGGGTAAAGTTGTAAACCTGAGATCACTTACCTCTTTCACACAGGCACCCATTGTTTTCAGTTCTGGTCCTTTACCATCCATTTGGTTACAGGCTGAGAAAATGGCCACCTCCAGATCTCGTACTCCATCAAACTTTTCAAATCTTTCCTTTTGAGTTGGATCAACAAAGTACTCTATCTCTGCCATCGTAAACTCCCTGTTAATATAGAACATGACTTGGTTAGAAATGTTTGGGTTTCCTTATCCCAACAGCAGTGATTTGGTTAATCTATTACTCTTATCTTTGTAAAACCTAAAATACTCAACTTTCTATGAGTGTTAAATATAGCATTATGTTATGGTAGAATATTCATAATCCCCCATTTTGATACACATTTAACTTTGTGGAATTATTTTGATTGTTCTTAGTTCACATAGGCCTGGGCCGGAACTATTCACCTTATAGTTTCGGTCACGATCGATTTATACCAAGAATGACCGAAATAATCCAACGAAAGAATGAGTTTAAAAATGGCGGATTATTGGTATTCTACCTGACACCGTAGATCTACAACAAAGCCCAAATGAGATATGAAAGGGAATAATTAGGAGAGCCTTATTCAAGACTGTCCTGAATGTCATTGCTTTAACCCTTTCCCAAACAACAAATTTTCGACTGTCCCAAATTGAAAGAGTTTGCAGACGACATTTCAAAATGTGATGAAATTGAAAAATATTCTTCAGAAAGAGCAGAAAACCTTGTGGGAAAAAGAAAAAATTGCTCGTTACAAGCAATTTCTCCTTCTCCCACAATGTTTTCTAAAGTCGTCTGAAACAAAGTCGTCAAATGTTGTTATTATTTGGGAAAGGGTTAAAATGCTAAGTATAAAAAAACTGCTTATTAAATGAAATGAACAGTTTGTCTAATAAACTTTGAGAATATTTAAGTTTTTCGTCTAGCAACAGTTTACATCCAATATTTCATTAGAAATGTGATTTGTTAGACCATAAAAAACTACTGTTCCATACCTGACTCTTAGTAAACCAGCCCTTGGGGAAATCTCGTTTCTAAATGCGCTGCCAATCTGTGCTCCACCAAAAGGTAGTTTACCCGAGTTAAATTCCAGCAATCTTTTGAAGTTTACAAATATACCCTGGGCTGTTTCTGGTCTCAAAAACCTGCGACAAACATAATGAAAGCAAAGCTTTAAAAAAAAAAAGGAACTTTTTTCATCTAAAACCTATGTGCTTCATATAAAGTATGGGTATACATCAATTGTCTCTAGACATATTTCTTGTTCAAATAGCTACCCACAATGTCGGATTCTATGAAGAAATAGATAAGAAAGCAATTAAATGATCAAGAGGTCAAATAAGATGAGTAAGCATAAAAGCAGCTTCATTATTAAGAACAATATATATCACATTAAAAATAAGACCAAATTCCTATTTAAATCTACATATACATGTACTAGTATGCTTTGTGCACTTTTTTAGAGTGTAAGATCTTTGCAACACTATCAATGTTTTAGTATGAAAGCAATCATGAGTAAATGTGTGAACTGTGAAAATAAATTCAGCAAAAAAAGGCCAACATTCAAAACATTAATTCATGTTAAAAAAAGTTTCTCAGCCATTGATCAAAGCTCTATGGTTAAAATACTTCATTGAAGACCAAGAAAAGAGGATCAGTTTTAAGAAATGCATTCTTACCCTTTAAGCTGACCAGTTGGTCCAATTGAAATTGCAAACATGAGATTAAATTCAATTGGTTCTGTAATGTCGTTCCCAGTAACAGGAGATTTGATGTTGAACTTTGTGAGAGCCTCTGCCATGTCTTTTTTACTCATCCCATCTATCTGTGTAAAGTAACAAGAAAACATTAGCTGTTTTTTTTCTCTGTTCAACACCTCCCTTTTTAACAGATGTTTTATTTGAATGGTGTTTAATGCTGCATCAACAATTTTTCAGTTATAATGGCTTTCCCAGGTCCACCACTACTAGGCTAGGGCTCTGAAGTGAATTGCCAAAGGACACCCCGACGAAACCAGATGTTTCATAAGGGCTCCATGTCCAACTTAACCACTGGGCCATGCAGCTTCTTAATTATTTATCCTGTCACTAGTGTCATTTGGGACCGATAACTAGGTGCCGTATAACATTTGTGATATCCGGCACTAACCATATAGTACATGCATGTGACAAATCATGACGTCATAAGAACGACATGACGTCATATTTACATCTTTCTCTACTTATTTTTACGTGATTTCTTGTGTTTTATTTACATCATGTTTGTTTGAAAGAACACTTAAAGGTAACAGAATAAATAGAATAGATGGTTGGTGTCTTTGAATGGGAAAAGTTATTGGGTTCAGCTTCGGATTATTATCCGTTTCGCCTCCGGCTCATCGGATAATATTCCTAAGCCTTGCCCGATAACATTTCCAATTCAAAACACCAACTATCTATTCTCTATATAGCTACATAACCTCAATCTAAGCCAGTTATTTCCTTTTCTATTTGGAACTTACTGCATCTCTGTAGAAGACGTGGTAAGATGAGATATCATTAATGAAAAGATTTAGTCTATGTATTCTTATTAAAAGATTTAATGACATTACTATTACTTACAGTAGGTAAAATCTTTTCAATCTCTTTCTTTTTATCATCAGGGACCTTTTTATCAGCCAGCATTTTCTCTAGTGTTGCTATATAGAACAAAAGAAGACAACATTTTACAATACATAAAATCAGAGACAACGCCAATTAGTACAATCAAAAGGAATTTATTGCATAGCATTTGAAACATTGCAGTTTCAGTGAACCTCTCATACGCACCTCTACAGCAGATTATTATTTTTAACTTTTTTATCATATACTATACAGGGGTGACGAAACCTGATTTTGATTTACTTGTCTGTAAATGCCAAATGTTTTTCAGCACATGTCCGTATAATGATTATATAGTGAATTTCATCAAAAACTCGCATGTCTAATATGGCTTTAAGAAAAGCTTGACAATGTAGACGATTGGTTTTGCCATCCCTGCTTTAACCACTAGGTCATGGAAGTTCTCTTCATTTAGAGTTGTTTTTATTGAATAAGTGTTCAGAGTATTTTGCACAACCCTATCATACCTTCTATGAGATGATCTGCCCTAAAACACTCGCCATTCTTCAGGTCCTTTACCATGTAGTCTTGAAAACGGTCTACATGACCAGATGCCCTGTAAATAGGTGAAATAAGAAAAGATAAATTGTATAGAAATAGAGTATTATTTTGCACGCACTAAAAAAACAATCTTTATTTCAAAAAGGTAAAATAATGAACATATATGGCATGATGGTTAACACTCTCAGCAAAAGTTAAATTCGTCATAAAAGAACAGATGAAAAAAGAAAAATAAGTGGTAAGACAGAAAACATATTTTGCATAAGCAATACCTCTTTAGCTATGTTTTCCATTTCTTTTATTAGGGATTAATGCCAATTTCAACAATATTTTTGTTTTATTAGGGGGACAGTTCACTTATTTGTTCTTCATAGGTAATCATCCATTTTTCTTCTATGATACATGGCAAACACAATCTAATCTATAAAATAATTACTTGTGGTAGGGAATCACACCCTGGTTGCCTTACTTAATTTTCATTGATTTGTCCACAGGCAAGACATCTAATCTATTACTTGTATATTACTCCAGAGGAAAGAAAACAAGAATTTTTGCCACAATTTAACTGAAAAATCGTTAAAAACTCCTTTAACCCATTACCAAACAATAACGACGTTTGTCCAATTTTGGCAGACGCCTCTGCAAAACATAATGGGAAAAGGAAAAATTACTCATGAGCAATTTTTCCTTTTCCCACAATTTTTTCTGCCCTATCAGAAGATTATTTTCCTACTTCGTCACATTTTGAAATGTCATCTGCAAACTCTGTCAGTTTGGGAAAGTGGAAAATTTGGCGTTTGGTAAAGGGTTGAAAACCTACTTTAGAACTGGCTCAGGTGTGACCATAGCTGTATCAACCTCCAGGAGATTCTCTTCCAGGACAAAAAAGTTCCTCCATGCCTGTAACAGGTTAGCCTTCACAGCGCAACCCATGGGACCGAAATCATACAGTCCATTTACACCTGTAACAAAAAATGAGAATCATATATTAACATGGCATTTTTTCTATCAAGTAATTTGGTTCAATCGCACATACTCCTGGATATAGTGTTTTAGTAATCTAAAAAAGAAAATCTATTTCACGTAATGCCCGTAATGCCATAGGCCCATAAACATAATATAACAATTTTGTTTGTTTGTATGGTGTTTAACGCCGTATCAAAACATTATCAGTAATGAAAAGGCTTTCCTGGAACAACCAGTACTAGGCTTTAACATAACAAGTCTAAGTAATTGATGAATAAATATCAATAATGTATAATGAATGGTGTTACTACAACTTAAGTAACTACATGATGGTCAATTGGACAACATCAACAAAATCAGACACTTTGTTTGAATGGTGTTAAATAAAGTGTCAACAACTTTTCAGTTATGACATATGTTATGGCTTTCCTGGATGGACCAGTTCTAGGCTAGGGCTCTGAAGCAACTTGCCAAAGGACAATTTCAAGAAACTAGAGGTGTCGGTGGGGCTCGAACCTTTGACATCCCAAGTTCTAAGCATGCTACCTTAACAACTGAGCCACACAGAACCCAAAAAGACCCATTTTCTTTTTTGGCTTTTTCATTAAAATTAAAAGGTAGTCGTGAAGTTACAGATGTTCACTGCTGTGAATAGTCCTAATTGTGACTATTATTGAAAATATGAAAAAGGCCACTTATATAAATATACAAAAAAAGTGTTATACAAAAGGCCTACAGCTGTTTAGAGATTGATTAAGTATAGCTTTATTTATTTGTGAAAACCTATCAATCTCTTCTAAAGTATTAAACAAGAATCCAGCCATATTCTTATAATTTGCTTGAAACTCTTCCTTGATATAATTCGTTTCTAAGATCCACATACAAGGGACGGATTTACACACAACCATACTCACATTAACTGATCAAATGATGTTTGACAACAAAACTGAAACACTGTTGAAACCCAAGTTAAAACTAATCATAAACTCATTTGGATAGGGTGGACAATATTCTCCTTTGTCACTTCATGTCTAAAACTAATTCTTACTCAAAAAAAAAAAAAGTGTTCTACCAAACATGAAAAAGGTTAAAATAAGAATGTTACCTCCATAAATTGCAAAAGCTTGGTCATAGAAGAACCTCTGTTTCAACAAATCTTCCAACTTGGATCTGTCAAAGGAGTCTTTAGGGGAAAATTCCAACTCCTAGGGTAAATACAGGGTAAACATAGATGAAAATGAAAAGGTTTTCTTCAATGCAGTCCTTAAATTATACATGTGTAAAATTCATTAGAAAGCTTTTCCCTGAAGGTGATCACCATATTCTTGTAACATCAAAAATAAAATTGTCCATTGTGATATCAAAAAGAAACTATCAATGTGAAAGAAAAATTAATTACTTGTTCTGAGTATGTTTTCATATGCCAATGTTATACTGTTGGTATAAATTTGTTCATTATTTGAAAAAAGTTGATGACTAATGGATCAAGTGAAGAACTGACCAATCAATACCAATACAGTAAAACCTGTCTTAAGCAGCCAACAAAAATGCCATCAGATCTGTTTTTTGAGACCATTGACAGCTTAATACAGCAGGCAAAACATGAAGAAAGCTCCTGCAGGAGCTTTCTGCATGTCTTGCCTGTTGTATTGAGCTTCAATGTTGCTATGCAGTCATGTGTATTCTATGTTTAAGAGTGGCTGCTGTAGACAAGTTTGACTGTAATTGTAGGTGCACACTTGATTTAATCCTTTAATCAAAATTTAAAACTAACTTTACAGCACCTTTTACAGAAGATACTAGAATCTACTGTGACAAAAATGATAAATTGCTCCGATCAATTTCAATTGAACAATTAACCCTTCACCTCACAATGGTTTTTTCCCCAAGTATCAAACCAATTTGGAACATTCACAAAATATTAATATAGAGATGTCAAATGTGTAAACCCTTGGGCTTACATACCTTGTCTTGAAGGAGGTTTTTCCTCTTTTTGAGTTCATGGACAGCTCTCTGTATATCTATATCCCCAGCTTTGTCAGCTTTCAGTTGTCGCACAAGGTCACCCTGAAAAACAATAATTTGTTGAGGTATAACATTGGTTTCAACAAACTTCCCATTGTATCATGTCATGAGGTCACTTTATTGACAGCTATGGTCTAAGTTAAAACTTATATACTTCACATATGTTGTGACGAAAGATTGAAGCTTATTAAATTCCCTCAATGACAACTCTCAGTTTAAACTAAACCAATTTCACCCTGAAACTAACAGCAGTACCATAAGACGGAAATGTAGGCTCCCTTAGTTACCATATCCTAAATAGGAATGAAACATAAAGAACATATTTCTCTTCTTGCAGCAAATTATTACATACACATATCAGTCTATATATCTCAAATGATTCAAATCATCATAACACATTGCTCTATGGTACCTGTCAATATATAAACAAAAGTATAGACCTTTAACCTTTCTAAATCCAAATGACATTTTTGCTAACTTGCATATGATACTCCAAAACGTCATTCTCCATAACTTAATTAAACAATTTACTATTTAGATGATAAGATTGGACACAAATTAGATAATAAACACAAGTCATTGGACCAACTTCGAGACCATGGGCTGTCATATGGATTCTGCTTGATCAATACATGTCACCATATGGTATACATAACGCTCTAACAAAAACTCCCCATATGTAGATACTTTTAACATCATACCTGCTCCTTGACAGACTGTCTAAAGGGGGCCAACTTGGCTTCGATCTCGGGATCCATTTTCCAGTTAGTCCGAACGATATAGTGTTTAGGCTTGTTTGTGCCCCACTTCTGTCTCTCCCCGAAACTCGCCTGTGTGCTCGCAATGTAACGACAGATGAACGATTGACGCGTTAACACGATGTGTTTTAATTGCCTATATAAGTGTATTGCTTGCATCAGAATTCATCGACGACGTAGTAATGGATCGCTTGAATATACAAAGTGGATTGAGTTTTAACACAACCGTAAAGTGGCCTGGTGACGTAAATGGGCTTAGGGTTAGGGTTAGGGTTAGGGTTAGGGATTATGTTTTTATAAATAATATCTTTTTTTTCATTTATATCTTTCATTGTTTCACATAAGATTTCTTATGATGCAAAGTATTCAATTTCATTCTGAGGAAGATTTAGATCTATATACTACAATGTCGCAAACGTTGTCGCAAATATGCGTCAAAACTCTATCCACTTCGTCGTCATAATTTCGATCCACTACTAGCTCAACCAGAATTCATGTGTATGCCACGGGAGCCGGTATGTAACGAAAACCTAACGGATCGAATATGTGAACCGTATCCGATATTTGATTCGAAATCTATTCCAATACTTTTGCGAATAGAAATATATCTTTTGGTGTCATAAAGAGTCTATTTTATGCCAAAATTGTACAAATAGGGAACAAATTAACATCTCATTAAGCAACAACATGCATTTTTTCGGAAACGACTTTTAATCCTTATCACTGATGGGGGTTTACGCTTGACTGATTTCAAAGATGTCTGCGCCCATTGAGTTGGGTCATACTTAAACCCTAAAGAAGTTGTTACTTGAACTACCAAAGAGCTTTGAAACACTGCTCTATTTCTCTTGGTAATGGACGCCACAGATAGCAAAATAGCTTCAGTAGTAAAAAAGAAATAATCAAACTCTTCTATTATACGTTTGTTCGAGAAAAAAAGAAATGTGTATTGGCGTATTTTTCCCAAGATAAAATCCCAAGATTTTCACAAGATACCGGAACTTCCCGGGATTGACCTCAAACGGTCGTTGTTGGAAAATGAAAATTAAACAAGCCGAATTTAAAACATTTAAAACATGTAAGATGCATCTGGGCAATTTAGTTGCCTTTCCCACATAGGAGAATTTCCAGGACCCGTAGGGTGGTATGCGTACACACGATATATGTACACACGACATATGTCGTGTCCTTCAAGATGTTGTAACGAACCGAGCAAATGAACCTCTCAAAAACACTAACACATCCGAACACTGTCGCACACTGAACGGTTGTGTTGTCTACATGTATACCAGCATGTTCTCTCAAACGATGCATTAGGTTGCATAAACGTTCAACGAACGTTACAATGTACAGTTTCGATATCGAAGAACACTTTTGACGGTGTGATTGCAAAACTTTTCCTTTAATTGCTCATAAGGAGTAAAAATTGAAAAAACAACAATGTGAAAATGGTAATGGCTTTTTTCGGGCTTGAAAGCAAGCACTGGTTTACAAAGAAATCATGGGATATTCAAACGTCATCAAACCACGATTTATAATGGTTGAAATTGGGTGATTTGATTTGTTAACTGTCCCTCAATAAAGTTGTGAATTGAAGGAATTATATGACGAATACAAAATGATTTTTAGACCAAAAGAAAGTACGTAGTCCTAGTTTGTGTGCAGGGAGTTCAGCGATGTGACGGATGTGTTGGTGAAAATGACATCTACTCCAATGCGCAAATATTCCCCATGTCTTGCCAAACTTTCCCTAGTCCGAAAGGTCCATACCAAGCGTAGTAACAGTTACAGATTGGATCATCTGAGTTAATGGTTAATACCCCTTACCGAGTGAAAAGGGAAATCACTGCGTAAGAGAATGGTGTCTTGCATGATCGTTATTCAAATTCCCGTGGAGTATACGGTAAATGTGAAGCTGGTACTCATGATGTTATTTTAAGGCAAACATTTCACGTGAGCTCTTTTCATCGAGGATCATCCTATCGCGGATGCCACGCACGTGTTTTTGGTAAGTTCCTGTGGGCACTCATCACGCCGGTCCTATAATAACCAACAACATGCACCACCGTCGCTTGATCATCGCCATTCACTCTGTGGGGTATAGCGTCCTGCTGCTACGGTAAATCTTTTTGTAGTTATAATAGTTTTGTTATTCGAATGTAGTTATTTAGCATTGGTTCGCCTACAGGGGAAGACCTTTAAAACAACCAGCAATTGCAGAAACTTCTTGTAACAAGTATAATGTCAATTCCTTGAGACTTTGTCATCATCCTCTGCTTTGCTTTCAAATTTGTACAATACTAGAGACGTACTGATGAGCCGCACTGATTTCGCGGAAGAGACATTTGAGAAGCCAATTCAGAGCCCTAGCACAGTACTGGTGGATCCAGGAAAGCCGTTACATAAGTGAACAATTGTTGATAAGACGTTAAACACTTTACAGCTAATTAAATGTACAATACTAGATCAGGAAATGGGTTATTGACATTCTTATTTTTCTTTCGATTCAATCTGGCTTGGTCGATATTCTCTCAACGATAAGCTTTATTCCAAGTACCAATGATATACGGTCTGATACACACAAACACGGTTTGCCAAAAATAGTAACATTTTAAAGGTGAAGGTCTTTTTTAAACGAGGCTTACGAGTAAACAAACCGATTCCGACGTACTACATAGTACCAAAATGATCTGCGTCTCCTAGATACAGCGTTCGGACACCTTTCGGTGCCGCGGTTTCAATGAATGTTGATGTCCTGGCTCAAGAGGGTTTCAAGTTAAAGCATTTGGCAGCGCTTTATATATTTTTATGTGTGTGAATACTAACCCATTACCCCCATTATACCACACGTTACCGCACCTCTCACAAATGACTTTAAAAACCACAGCGGCAAAATGCAGAGTAACTCCATTTGTTACAATGGTTTATAACTTATATAAGAAGGAAATTGTTGCTTCTCAAATGTACTTGCTCTTGCATATGAAGTTAGATAATTCACAAATCCCCATATGGGACAATGTGTTAATCAAAGATAGTAGTATCATTTTTGATATGAAATTAGTACATAAATTGAAGGAATAAAACAGTTTCAGTGGCATATTTAAAAAAAGATTTGTTCATGTTGATGATACATTATACATAAGAAGATGACCTTTGAAATTATTTTTAGAAATTGAGAAAATGCTCATAAGGATTCTATCAAATACCACAAACAAGTCGGATTTTCATATTTTTTTTTTAAATTATTGTCTGTAATTACTTGTTAGATCTGCCCGAAAATCAAATTAGAAGGAAAGAGTTAATGAAAGTTGTGACCTTTTCCGGAATTTTTCTTTATTGCTCCTTGGTCACATAAGTATTTAGTCCATATTACACAGGCTATTTCAAATTGAAAAGGACAGAACAATTCAGTATGGGGAATACACCTGATTGGAACTGTCTTTTGATGATTCTGAAAGACCTCAATTGCCTTATTATAAGTCAATCAACTGGACAAAAATGAGCAACCTACTCATCATCATTATTGAATCATTTATTTGCCTGTGTCATGCCATAAGGCTCTAAGTAATCGAGAAGCATGTGTAGGTAATTGGTTTGTCAGAAGCACTTCCATTGAATATATATGATAGCAGAACGCTTCTGAATTTTGAGCAAATGCTTTAACAATCGGCAATGTTGTGATGTTTGGAAACAAACAAATGCTATGTTTGTAAATAAACAAGGCTGGTGCTTGGATGCAGGCGGTCTTACGGGTTTCCAGAAAATTCAATAGTTGCCCAAGGGATTGGTAGTTTTCTATACTAGTTCAGTTTTAGTAAGATTTCGTACATTATAAAACTACATGCAGGATTCTTTTTGAACAAACAAATGTAAAGCCACATGAGAGTCAGTGGACATTTTTTCTTTGTAAGGACAACATTTGATGAAACTAAGGGACTGTGTGGTAAACTCAAATTCGGTGAACATGTTTTAAGAAGTAAGAAGCACATTTGGACTAAATGTTGCCCTAAATGCACGACCCGTCGTCTTATAAATATCAGTATTGAAAACTACGACTTGTCACGGTACAATAATTAATGCAACATGCACAACGTTATTTTGGATGAAAGATAAGGAAAAAGATCTGTTTTATGATAGAAAATTTATCAAATTTTATAACTGTCTATATCATTTCTTTATTTTTTGTGGTGTTATAGAAGAAATCTTTCGTAGAACAACCCCTTTACACAATGCAATTACAGTGGGCGTTACTAAACTATATGTAACCAAGTTATCACTTCAAATACAACATTGTTCTTAAATCTTTTAAAAGAATGAATTAAACAAATTAGATAAATAACACAAATGAAATAGTTAAAATAAATCAGATATGATAAATAAATAAATCAAATATATATAAAATAAACAAAAATAAAGAAAAAATGCAATGTTACATGATACATTCTGTTTTCAGAGATCTAAAATGAAACCGAGATCCTTGATGAACTTTGTGCTGGGTCTGTCAATTGGGCTTATAATCGCTTTTAGCGGCATGAGTTACATCACGGGCCCCGGCTACCTTTTGAAGACGGGCTACAGGGACATGGCTCGGGAAGGCTACGGTGTCATAGCGTTAAAAGATCTGGCCAAACTTCAACAATACGCCGTCTCGATGAAGGACAAAGACGAAAGCAGTCCGAACAGTAAGTACATTCGAGTCTAGCCTGGGATCCCGGCCCTTGCGTATACCCCTAATGCGGGGTATACGCATGGGCTAGGACCCCAGGCTAAGTCAAGTCCATTGTGTTCGACAGGTGCGCGTTTGCACGGTTGTTTTGATGACGTAGATCGCTGAACAGGATGCAATCAAGTCTCGGTTATCCGAAATTCGACTATCCAAACAGCCGTTATTCGAAGACTCTCGAAGATACAGATTGAGCCCGGTCTTAATCATGCTTAAACGTTTCTTTCGCTCTTTGTAACTGAAAATGGGTTCAATAATTATCAATAATCAAGTTACTTAATTTCAATACTGAGTATATATATACATGATCATGCTTAACGATTACACAGTAATCCCCTAGCGATGGAAGACAGGAGTTTTTTAGGTTGCAAGTGTAACTTATAGTTGTTTTTACATTGTTGATCAATTCAAAAGAAAATGCACCAAAGCTTATCAACTATCCAAGAATCAACGTATTTTCACCAGTGCTTATTCTTCCCAAGAATTGCACTCTAATTTGATAATGATAAACTCATTTCGATTCTATTTGTCGTCTATTCTGTCGCAAGGATTTAGACATTTGGCATAAGTTATATCCTTAGATTAATTGCTAGTTTTGACAAACTTGTAGTCATATCGAGGCTTTCCATGGGCTAAAATAAGTAGGCAAACATCTTTATCACCTAGAACTGGCCAATCGAGTTTGCAAAATTATGTCAATTTACCACAGTACCATGGCATAAAGGTCAATTTATGACTTTTCAACAGACAAACTTGATAAATACCGTATTTATTAGATTGGCTGACAGGGACAATGAACAAGGTCACAACTTGTATTTGTTAACAAGATTTCTTAACTTTACGTCGCATATCACAATCATGTTCTTTCGAATATTCTGTAATAGTTGTATGCAAATGCTTTTTATCTGTGGATCTCCCAATCGTTGTTTTTCAAGGTGAAGAAACCGAAGAACCGGAAGAAGACAAGGTTGAACAAGCCCGTGAAAAGGTTCGCATCCTTTGCTGGATAATGACTAGTCCCGAAAGCCTACAGAAGAAGGCTATCCACGTAAAGAACACATGGGCAAAGCGCTGTGACGTCACGTTGTACATCAGCTCCGTCACCAACGTCACTTTTCCCGCGGTGAGCGTCGACGTTCCGGAGGGGCGGGACCATCTGACCGCCAAAACGATGAAGGCGTTCCGCTACGTTTACGATCGATACTACGACGCTGCTGATTGGTTCATGAAAGCTGACGACGACACATACGTTGTCATGGAGAACCTACGTCACTTCCTGTCCGACAAGAATGCGAACGCACCTGTCTACTTTGGCCAGTACTTCTTCCGCAACAAGACGACGGACACGATTTACCATCAATATTACAATGGCGGCGCTGGGTACGTTCTGAGCAAGGAAGCCCTTAGGCGGTTTGGGCGGCGCGGGAGGGACAGGAAACTGTGTAAGCAAGACGGCGATGACGGCGAAGACGTCGAGATGGGGCTCTGCATGAGAAATTTGGGTGTCAAGCTCGGAGACTCCACGGACGTCCACGGGAGAAATCTGTTCCACTGCCTGACGCCGGAAATGCACGTGTACGGACCACTTCCGGATTGGTATAAGCGTTTCGAGGGACACGGAGCGAGAGAGGTGAGTCAGCAAAATTACGTTTTTTATTCATTTTCCCACATGGTGTTTTCTAACCGGTCAGAATTGAGTTAGTAAACGGGGTGGTATTTTGTTCCGTTCTCCTATGTTTTTTTTCCAGATAGGTCCAAATTGAAAGAGATTAGCGGTAAACAACAACGATATACTTATATTTTCTCCCAGAAAATGGGCGGCGTTTTAATCTGTTTTCCCATATTTGGGTTTACAGACCGGTACGAATTGAGAGAAATTAGCGGAAGACATTAACCGTCGACTCCTTTTTTCTCCCAGCAAACGGGGTGGTATTTAGATCCGTCCTACCATATGGGGTTTTCAGATAGGTCCAAATTGAAAGAGATTAGCTGTACATACAGCAATGTTAGATTTATATATTATTTTTCTCTTGATAAAATATCACCATCTAAATGATTATAATTGAATAATTTCGTTTTCTGATTTTATTCTTTTATGATTACTATAAAGGCGAATCGGCCTTGTTCACTCATATCCTCATGTCTTTTTTTATCCATCAGAAGAAAACTAAAAAACTTCTAAAATGGGATTTCTATTCTGTATTGCAACATTTGGAAGAATAGCTGTGACTAAAGAACATATGACCATTTTGAACAATTTCTTTTTTGCCACTGTTACTTTTTTTTAATCAACTGCCCATGAAAAATGGGTGAAATAACGATTTTCAAGGCTGAATTTTTGCTATTTATTTGACTAAATCACACGATTCTCATTATGGTATAAGAGCTTATTTCTGTTATTCATTTTCTAACAATTTTATCATTATTCTATCCCAGGGTGAGGCCGATTTGGGCGACAACACCATCTCCTTCCACAAGGTGACTCCACCCATGATGTACACACTGGAGTATCTTATCTACAATCTTAAACCGTATGGAACCATGATCGACCAAGATGAGTTCTCCAATTAGCACTATTCGAGACTTAATGAATAACGAGAACTTTGAAAGTGATAAACACCAGTGTCAAACCATGTTAAATGGTGGAGAATGGGACAGATAAACAACAGCTTCCGTACCAGCAAGTCATTATGAAAATACGTGTACAAACCCGAAATGACATAATGCAGCCGTTGTTTTATCAGTGATCAGATTTTTTTTATCATTGGTGAATTTGTTACACATATTTATATATTTTCTATTGAAAATGTTAAATGCATATGACGTCTTTTGTTGATCTTTCTTCCCTTACATTGTACTCTTTTTCTAATCTGCACGAAGGGAAAGTATTCCGACTTCTGGAAGGTAGATGGTCCTTCTCAGTTGATTGATAGAGTCGTGGTGGACAGGTTGATAAAAAAAATGCATTTCCTCCTAACTTATTGAGCTGGCACTATCATGCTTGTTTTTTATTTGCTTTTTTCTCTCTCACTGAATGAACAGGGCTCACGCTTTTAAGAGCGTTGTAGTGCATGTTTCCTGGATAACTTATCAGAACTAGGCTAGGAAGGTCATAACAAAGGACATTCCACGGTAAAACAGATGAAAGCTATCGAGTAGTCCCCGACGCTATCCATTATGCCATCACAGACCCCTAAATGTTACATAATAGTGTTGAAGCTGTGTACAAACTTCCCAAAGTACGGGTCCACGAATCCGTCTAGAACCAACTATATATTTCCTGCAAAAATCAAACAGGTTTTTCGTTTCCCTTTTGCAGTAGGCGAACCACGACAGAATTATGCTAAAGTCATTGCTCAGATCGGGTAGTTTCTCCTTCTGACGTAGTGGGTTCTTTTTGATTTTATGAAAATATGTTATTTTCATTTTCTAATGCCGCCTGTTGTATCTAGTGGTATAAGAAATGATAATATATGCCGTGCAGTAGTCTACATTATGATTTCATTCGCCAAATACAATCAAGAAGCTCATACTACGGTATTCCAAAGAAGCACTAGGTGGAAAGGTGTTCCTGTCTACACATCTAGATGATATATAAATAAATATCAATTAACAGATAAGTAAAAAGATAACTTGCCGGTAATCGTCGGGACTGTTGGTTGTAGGCCTCGTATTTAACTCAACGTCAATCGGAACCCCTCGGTGATGTTGGCAGGCCACACTGATCCGCCTGCCGGAATTTGCCGAGTAGTTCCGATTGACTCAACGTAACATAGTCTTTTGTATGCAGCCGTATGCACCTTTTGAGTTTTTCCCTATCCTCATGCTCTTTGGGCAATTCAAACAAGTAACGGAATACGACAGTGTTCATGCAAATTAAACGAGCATGTCTAGAGCTATATTCAACTGCGAACACGGTAAAATGTTCGTTCCCCTAAAAGTTGTTTAAATAATTGGCAAATCTATATATACTTACTACGTATTAATTCAATATGACTGGCAGAATCATACGTGTCTGATCCTTTCTTTGCCCCAAAGGCTTATATCTCACATTGAAATGTAACTAAATCTCAATCTGTGATACATCTATAGTCACCTTAAGACTACACTGGAATCGTGACGACCTTTTTTAGATATGCGCCATCAGTGTAATTCAGGTAAAAAAGACTTGTTTCTGAAATGTGGCAACGCTATCCCTAATTCTCCCACCATCAAAATCGATTAGGATGGCTATATGTGCCCTAGTAGATTGAACTATTTTATGTATTCGCAAGGGCTGGAACTATCTCGGCGTACTGTCATGGATCATCCGAATTCTTTCGAAGCAAATCGGAACGAATAAAAACGATGTTCAATCCTGTCTTTAATTGCTTAATTCCTGTGAGGAATTATCCTTTGGTCTTGACTTTGCTCTGTGCTCATTGTAAGACTAAAGGGAAGTACTTCCTGTAACACATCACTATCAGATTTTCATCGTCAACAACACTGTGATCATCACATGGTATCAGTGTTTCTTCAAATTGACATTCATCTTAAAAATCACTACCATGTTACCATGTCTGGCACCACAGGTGCTTGAAACAATCTTCGATAATATATATGCTCTATATGCTATATAAGAGTAGGCCTATATATAGAGCATATATTGGGATATTATCGAAGATTGTTTCAAGCACCTGTGTTTGGCACGAATGAATTGCACGTAATTAACCGTTTTAGTCGATAAAGCCCGGGAAACAGTTTTTCGAAAACTCTTTAGAATAATGACAACTAATATCTTTGGGAATTAAGATGCATTTACGAGGAGCCACTGCTCTTGTATTTCTGTCGTTATATGACTAAAGTGCATGTGTTAAAGATTTCAGACAATGTTTGGCAATTGTTCCTACAAATACTTGACCTATTCTGTTAAATGCAAACTGAAAAGTCAAATGACATTGCTTTCTTCCTGCTTAAAGTCGAATTTTTGTAGAACAATATCGTCTGCAAACCCCCCGAGGAGGAGACTTGTTTTGGGGATTGAAACCAGCTGCGACGACACGGGAGCTGCAGTTGTCGATGATGAGGGAAATATCCTTGGAAACAGTCTTCACTCACAAACAGCAATATCGGTCGAGTATGCGCACTCTGTCTCTGCATCAGTGTCCATTCCTGACAGTGACACTTAGTCTCTGTCTGTCAGTGCGTGTCTGTCAAAGTCTGTCTGTCTCTATATATCAGTTTCTTTCTTTCTATCTCTATACATTATTATTTCTTTCTGTCACTATAGATCAGTATCTTCGATTCTTCGATTCTAAGTCTATCTGTCTACACCTGAATGTATGTCGGCTTGTCTCTATATAGTCAAAATAATTTGATGTGAAGATTGCTTTTATTTTCTGATGGGGCAATCTAGATATTGCCCTATACACAAATGTTCTCAATATTTTCCGATTGCGTCAAATTAGTTTGACTAGTTTCTATATTGCAGTATCTCTATATTGCAGTATCTGTTCGTCTATCAGTATTGCCCGTCTCTATCTTTGACCCTCAATCACTGTCTGTCTCTCTGTGTGCCTTTCCCTGTCTGTATCATTGGTTTGTTACAGTCTTTCTGGGTATCTGTCTGTTTATCTGTCTTGATGTGATTGTAAAGGTGGATGTGGGTTTTAGCCCTATGCTTGTTGGACTTGCCGCCCTTAATTGCAAGAATTCATCATTTTCTCAATTTCAAAAGGTTGCATTAGGTTCTATTGGGTCCTATCTAGTTTTTGCAACACATCTGAAAGAAAAACTATATTTATAATTTGTTTTGCTTTCAGAAATGGCGGAGTGGTACCATTGCAAGCTAAAGCCCTTCACGAAAAACACATTGACAGCGTTGTTAAAGAAGCTGTTAGATCAGCAAATATTAAGATGAAGGTTAGTTCTGACTTAATTGAACATTGAAAATGTTTTAACAGAGATATGAAGATTAAAAAATACATCAGTCTTATAATGTATGCTGTGCTCTGCTAGTGTTTGACAATTGGTCTTCAATAAACAGAGAGATCTAAGTATGAAAGGTCATTCAGGATCAATTTGATTATTAGATGCTCATTCAAATTGTCATAACTTAATAATTTTGTTGAGTGAAAACATCAGTGTTTGAAAAGTGAATGAATTGGTAATCAATTGACCTTACGACACAGAGCAGTTAACCACGCCCACCGTAAATAGGGGAGGTCACTCTAATTTTCTCCGACATTCTGAGTGAAATAGCGTCAATGCACAAACTAGGATCCCTCTTTGACATTGCCGATGATTTCGGATATTCTTATTTGAAATCGGAAAAATTCCTACAAAATAAGCACCTGCCTTTATTGCAGGATAATATGTACATAGCATGACAATTTGTAAAGAAGATCGTATATTTTTAGCGTTAACAGAGACATTTATAACAGCTCTGTTATATATCTCTATGGCGTTGGGGGAGTGTTTTACCCCAGCAGTGTGGGGTCCGATCGGCACCAAACACGATCCGTCCAAAGTCCGATCAGACTCGGATCCGAACGACATTGGTCCGTTCGGCACTGGTTCGACCGGACCTTCAAAATGGCCGTATTTCATACTACTTCAAAACAGTTAATTTGCAGTATTTGCAGGTTACGAACAAAATTATCTCATTTTGATTCTTAAACGGTTTAGATTTTTATTTTACTAAATCGGAGTATATCCTGAATGATTCAAAACGCAGACCTACCAATTTTGTCATGTTGAAAATGGTATAATAGTGTTGGTCATGTTGAGATTATGGTGTTAAACAATTGCTGATAGGAACAATCACTATTTTGTTGTCAAATAAGTTAATAATCATGACTTTCGAACATAATCTTTTGTATGCTACTCAATGGACGATTGTCGGTTTTGCTACTTGATTACATACTCAGGGTCATTTTACCAAACGAAATATTTTCAATTGTTCAAAATTTAAAGAGTTTACAGACGTCATTTGAATGAAGATGATGAATTAATACTTTTCTGATAGGGCAGACCATATTGTTGGAAAAGGATAACTTGCTCTTTTAAAGCAATTTCTCCTTTTCCCACAATATTTCCCTAGTTGTCTGTAACAAAGTAGTCAAGTGTAGTTATTGTTTGGTAAAGGGTTAACAAACCTTGATTGTTAAAAAGGATTAAGGGTTTCGACGCTAATTAACATCAATCTGACACAATTGCACTTTATGGTCAAGTCACAAACCCTTTATTGTTTAGCCGATCGGCGGTCTTTGTAATCAACCAATGGCTACCAAGAGTGTGTTTTACAACATATTACAGCAACATTAGATTCTTTAAGGTAGTCGGATAAAGTTGCAACAAGGAGCTAGGGATTTGTTTTGTTTTTAATAGCTTTTAAATTTGGATACGATAAATCGATCATTACAGGTAGGTGGATTGGATTGATGGGCTATAGTAAGAAAGTTAATTAATTGTTTAAGGTGCTCTTAGGGTCCATTTAAAAACAAAATCAATTATTTAAAATCCAATTTGAAGAATTTGTATATATCCAACTGGAAACCATGTCCTCTCAAAACATTATCGATCAATATTGTATTTTTAGTTAACATTTGATTCATTATCAAAAGCAACTAATAAAATTCGTCATTATGTGTCAATTCCGTTTTTTAAAAACAACAATTTTTCATTTCCAAACGAAGATTAAAGACAAAAATAAAAATTTACCAACATGTGAAAGAAAAAAAAAAGAAAATAATAGTTCATACTTCTATTCTTTACATCGTTTTATAGATTAACTTTTTGCATATATTTACTAATTGCGTGTAGTTCTCAGTCATTTCACAATATATGCGACAGATTTTGGAAACGGGATAAACTCTACTTCACCCACAAGCCTCTCCTTATACATAATTTCTCTATTATAAGTACTTAAACAATATATTAAGCAGTATTGACGAAGAAAAATCACAGCACAATAGTGCTATGTGTTGACGGAGTCGCACAGCGTGTCGGAGAAAATGGCGGATAGCAACCGAAGTGTTCGCTGATTGGTCAGTTCAAGCTGTCAATCAAAGTCTGTCGTAAGGTCAATTGAATGGTCCTGTGTGGCCCATGATTGTCTTACTTGTGGAACAAACCGCGCAGTTAACCTCTTAAAGACACACTCATATCTGATCAGAGAAAAACATCCACTGACCAGTTGTGTTTACAATTTAAATACCTGTATGTTTTCTATAACAATGCATACTGTTCCCTTATTTGCATAAATGTTCAAATGATGTTACTCCCACCCTCAAGAAGACTAATAAATACCCTGTCTTGACCCTTGGAAGATATGTGGGAAAGGCAACTCCATTATATAGAGGTTTTCATCCAACTGCTGCCATCAACATAAAAGATTGAGCAATTAAACTCTAAAAGACACGATCACATCCGATCAGGGAAAAACACTGTCTTCCACTGATCAGTTTCGTTGTCTATTTATAACATACTTGCATATTCTCTATTACAATTAATAATTTCCTAAATTGCATAAACAGAAAGTAATACTTGTTGAATAAATGGATTTAATTAACAAATGATTGTTTATTTCAAGGACTTGGATGCAGTGGCTGTTACCAATGAGCCTGGAATGGCCCTATCGCTAGGAGTTGGTGTATCATACGCTAAAGCCCTCGTTAAACAGCATGGGTAAGTAAGGTTTGTCTGAAAAATACCTATCTTGCACACTTTATTCTGAGCATTATTAAACCTTTCCTTCATTGATTATATACCAGTGCTCTTTTTCCTTAAATAGGGAACAGGCACAGGTCTGCTGGTTTCGGGAAATTGTATCCATGAAATTGCTGAATTGGAAAATCAAAAAGCTGATGTGTTTAAATCTTTTGGAAAATTGCAAGATTTTAAAGAAATTTCTAATTGAGAAGGTGCCTTTTATGGGCCCCTGTTTTATAATAAGAAGGAGCCCTGTATTTGTGTAAACACAGTTGTAGCAGATGACTGGAAAAAGATCAAGATGAGCAATTTCTTCTTTTGACACAATTTTCTTTTTAATTTGAGAAGAAATCCAGTATATCATTGTGATTTTTTGAGAAAACTTTTTATTTTTTACACATAATCAGGGGTGGTGAGATCTGGTTTTCATTAACTTGTCCATAAATGTAAAATCGTTTTCTACACTTGTCTGTATAACGATTATATTGTAAAATTTCAGTAGATATTCACTCATCCATTAAGTCTTTTGGACAAGCTGATCAATACATACAATTGGGCCACGTCACGGGAAAAGGGGCACTCGGACATAGCAAACAGTGTAGCCCCAGACCAGCCGCCACGTCACTGACGTGGCGGCTGGTCTGGGGTTACACTGTTTGCCATCTTAGAGGACATCAAGTTCTACCTTTAAATAAATACAAATGATAACTGTCGTGACTAGATGCTGGAATAATAGCGCTAAGAAAGAGCTGAGTCAGCGGTTTTTATTTATGTCCGAGTGCCCCTTTTCGCGTGACGCGGCCCAATTGATTTTGCCATCCCTGGTTAAACAGCAGTTGATTTAAGAAACCTTTTATATGAAAGGAGAAATAGCATATTGTGAGTAGTTACCCTCTTTGTCACAATGGTTTTAACTTGTGATCAATAAGAAAGTGTTTTTTTTTTCAAACTCTGTAGTTTGGTGTTGCTTTCCCTTTGGAGCAGAAGTAAAATCTTATTAGATTTGAAAAAATAAAAATTGCTTAAAAAAGCCAAATTGGATGTGCATTAAGCCTGATCAGATTCCATTTTTGATAAGTTTTACCTCTGCAACACATATTTTACCTGTGTACTGTACCTTTTGTCTTTTGACAAATGTGTATGTATTATTTTGCTTAGACTATTTGAAATTAGTAAACCGAGTTTATTTTATATTGCATGATTGTAGGTGAATGCATTTTATTTTTCCGTTTGATAATAAAGATATTTTACTTATTTCAGACTTCCCATGATTCCAATCCACCATATGCAGGCCCATGCATTAACAGCCAGAATGGTTGAGGAGTAAGTGGTTTAACCCATTTACTCCATTGTATTTCAATTCTCAACATCTCCTGCAAAAGTCCTCAGAAACAAATGTGACAAAGGGATATATTGCAATTTTAGTGTTTGTCACTATGGTTTCTTCAACAATGTTATTTTTCATTTTGTATGATTAAGGTCTGCTGTTGCTTTCAATCTTGAAGTTTCACAAAATTCTGCCCTAGTAAATAAGTTAACTTTCTATAGCATACATGTTTTATGATATTCCCAAATAAGTATGACATCAAACTGATTTATCAAATTAGTATTACTTATGACAAAAGAGAATGTTGCTTTTTCCATGCAACTTTATTTTCCATCAAAGTAGTTTCTAATCTTGTTTGCTGCAGGGGCAAATATTATGCATGAAAGCGTAAAATTCCCTTATGACAATTGTTAGTAACTCAGTGTGATAAAAACAAAATTGTTATTTTTCTAAGCTACATTAGCTAAATTTAGTCAGTAATAAAGGAAGGTGTTAAAACACCTTGTTGTTCATTTATATGTGGTGGAAATACAAGGTCTATTTTGCAGACCCAATATTTTACCAGAGTTTTGGAGAATAAATATGTTACCTTTTGTACATGGATATGACAGGGAAACCATGGCCTTAATACAAACAATACAATTATGGCAGACAACATCATTGTTACAATGGTTTTTTAGTTGTCTTCTGCATAGAGGGCTGTAGTTGTCCTGGGGTAAGTACTATGTAATGTTATATATATTTATAGTATAAGTACATTACATAGTAATGACCCCAGGATAACTACAGACACATTTGGTCTTCTTCAGGGCATCAAAGTCAGTAAACATGAAAGAGGGACTAAATTACATTTTCAGAGTTGAGTTTCCGTTCCTTGTCTTATTGATAAGTGGAGGTCATTGTTTATTGGCTGTTGCTAAGGATGTTGATGAATTCTTGTTGCTAGGGACATGTATTGGAAGTGTTGCGCCTGGTGAAGTGTTTGATAAGGTATGTGACTGTATTTTCGCAGCTCATCTATTTTTGATGTAAAAAATCTATTGTTTTAAGCTGTGCATCATCTGTATCTGGGTGATTCTTGAGATGATGTTCATTTTTCTCCTAATAGGTGAAATATGACTTAGAAAATGTCGGTAAATTTTGCAATAGATGAACTTAGAAAAAGATATGAAACCTACTGTATGAAACTTGCTCTATTAATGCACTTATACCCTTATAATTAGGACGCAATTTAATATTTTGTTTTCATTTGCTTCAAAATTATTAGTTCAATCATATAAGAAATGCCTGAAAATAAAGATAAAAAGTGAGCCAATTGGTTGACATAACCGAGGGACATCATCAATTCCACTTGATAAGAAAATGTCAAAACACGACGAAACCTTGTATTTATGAACAGGTGCTTACAATATGTAATATTTATAAATTGTGAAAACAACACAGACTGTTGAGTATTTGCTATCAAATTGACACTCTGGATAGTATCTTATTATGAAGATACCTGTTTATATAGAGAGATATAGAGATAGACTTTATATATATGAATTTCATTATTCTAGATAAGTCGTCGCCTAAAATTGAAGACATTACCAGAATACAAAGGCATGTGTGGAGGTGCCATGTTGGAGCATATGGCACATAACGGAGACCCGTATGCCTATACAATTAGTGATCTATTAATCGATCAACGGAAGGACTGCGATTTCTCGTTTTCTGGTATGAAAGGAACATTCAACCAACTTGTAGGGGAACTTGAAGAAAAACAAGGTGATTTTATAGCATCCTAGATAAGTTTAGTTTAAACTTATCTTTTTTACATACATTGTAAAACCAGTGATTTTTTGCGTTATCTGTTTGGTACCATAAAACGGACCCATTCCCAATCAAATTAACTGACTTTTTTTTCCCAATTTCCCAATAAAGTTTGTATTTGAATTTAGTTATTTCTAAAATTAGCAATTTTAGAGAAAAATACCAGGATTTTTACCATTTTGTCTGGTACCGGACCCATTCCCAGAATTAAAAAAAAATCACTGGAAACAAGTTCTTTCAACTTAAATCAATCACTCTCGATTCTGCTTCCTGGATACATAACCAGTTCTCTTGCCAAAAGTGGATTAATGAAAGGTCACATCTCACAGTATTTTACAAGAACACTTTCAAAAAATTGTTAAGAGTCCACTTTTGTGGGTACTTTTTAGAATTGTGTCTATTATATGTTTCAAATCACTATCCACAATACATCTTTTTTTTTTTAAAGAAATAAAGACATACGCAATTAAGACTTTAATTTCATAATTCTTCTATGGTTAAATTTGCTAAAACCTGTCATCATAATTGATGATTTAATTCAAATAAAGTACACTGCTAAAGGTGTTTTAAGAGAAGCATGTTAGAACGAAATTATCAATGACATCAACTGTTAACATATTTTAAGCATAAGGGTCTTTACATATCCTGGAGATAAATACTTTGTTATGCAGGGCCTTTTTGCCTTAACCCTTTCCCAAACAATAACAGTATTTGACGACTTTGTTGCAGATGACTTTAGAAAACGTTGTGGGAAAAGGAGAAATTGCTCGTAACGAGCAATTTTTCCTTTTTATACAATGTTTTCTTCCCCATCAGAAGATTATTTTCAGATTTCATCACATTTTGAAATGTCGTCTGCAATCTCTTTCAATTTGGGACATTCAAAAATTTATTGTTTGGGAAAGGGTTAGATTGGAAAGATGTATAGGCCTGTTAATTCTGGAAAGTTAAATCGATGAAACCCCTGAATTGGGAATCCAAAAAGCTGATATGACTTCAATGTTTTTGGAAAAATGTATGAATTGAAAAGGAATTTCCAATCGGGAAGCCGCAGTTTATGGGCCCCTCTCATATGCCGAGATAAAGCCCTGTAATATAAATATTATTTTACTTAGTATTGACCCCCAGGATAAGTACACACCCCACCCTAGCTGGACCCTGAAGATCACCAAGAATGAAATTGGAATGTTAAATATTAATCCTTTTACATTTAAAGGTATAGAGGGAAGTCAGATACTTGCCAATGCAGCCGATGTTTGTGCCTCCGTTCAGTTTGTTGTCTTACGGCACATCCTTAAACGTCTACAAAGATGCTTTCTATACTGCGAGTACAAAGATCTTCTTCCAGAGAATAAGACTTTGGTGAGTCTGTGAGTCTTTCATGAATATCAAACCTGATAAGTCCAGAGTTATGGAGGTGTGAACATCTAATGATGGCAAAAATAAACAAGAGCTGTACCTTATAGGTGCTGACAGTTCATTAATTTTTCATATCTGCATTCAAAGTTCAAAAGGGGCCAAATTCTGTCACTATCCAGGGGCCTCCGTGGCCTAGCTTTTAGATTACATAAATTAAATGCACACAGCCCTTCTCTGCTTGGGTTCAAATTCCGGTGACAACATTTGAATTTTTATTAGAAGTAGTTTCCAGACTGTCTTACTGAATGCAGGTGGTTCTTCCTGGCTTGATAAGCCCTTTATGGGCAGTTAAGTGAGGGGTCTCCCTCCATCAGTAAGAAGCAGGCAATGTAACATAACTGAAATAATGTTGACGCTTTATAAACCCCATGAAAACACATATAAAGCAAAAGGGACTCTTTTCAATTTAGAGTTATATCTTGGTCTACAGAAATCAATAGTTGTGAGTTGTATGATTTTTGAAGGCAACAGCTTTGATACTGTAAGAGATAAATGTAAATATATATTTTAGATAATCTAATGCTTTCATGCTTTGGGATAAGTTTTTTAAGATAGAATTTGATGAGCCATTATCTATTTTAGATTATCCCTTTCCCAAACAATGACGGCATTTGACGACTTTGTTGCAGACGACTTTAGAAAACATTGTGGGGAAAGGAGGAATTGCTTGTAACGAGTAATTTTCCCTTTTTTCCACAATGTTTTCTGCCCTATCAGAAGATTATCTTCAGATTTCATCACATTTTGAAATGTCGTCTGAAAACTCTTTCAATTTGGGACAGTCGAAAATTTGTTTTTTGGGAAAGGGTTATAGTGACGAATATAGAAATTGCTTTCAAACATACACTTTATTCTTCATTGACAATCTATTTCATTGTCATCTGTTGCAGATGGATAATTAGAACTCAATGAATGTATGTTTCATACTGAGTAAAGTGTTATACAAAACAACTGACAGCTAGATACAGAATAACTCTCAAGTGGAAAGCTTCAGTAGACATTGGTTGTCTCCCTTGTCATGATAAAACCAGATTTTCATCATGAGGCATAGTTTGCTGGATTACTTACCAAATGCTGATGGTTTTACCCAGCTTTACCAGCCCTTATTGCCAGACAAGATTGTTTTTTCTCATCATTATAAGCTGGGCATCACAACATGAATGGAATGATTACAACACTATGTAAAACAAAATATATTGTAACAAAATCCAGTTTTTCATCCAATAATCAAAGGTTGTTGCTGAAAGCAAACTTGACTTTATGATGCAATAACTTTATACTGCATAAAAAAGGAACAATTCAAATACAGTTGAGTCAAGATAATTCCAGCGAGCATTTCCCCAAAACCATGCCTTACACGATAAGCGTCCAGGTCCTGTTGATGCCATGATGGTTGGGGTTTGAAATGGCCAACCTTAAGAAACTATGTTAATTCTTTTCTATATTCCGGATCATTCCAAATCATGCCTTATTAATCAAAGACCTTGGGTCCTGTCAACTATGAATAACCGGGATATGACTCTATATGCATCTTTTTAAGGTTGTTTCTGGAGGCGTGGCCTGTAACAAGTATATCCGTTCAGGACTGGAGGGTGTGTGTCGTAAATTTGATTGTCACCTTGTCTGTCCCCCACCACACCTGTGTACTGATAATGGAATCATGATCGCATGGTAAGTTATCATACTGTAGTCTGTAATGAGTATATCCATTCAGGACTAGAGGGAGTCTGTCATCAGTTTGATTGTGACCTTGTCTGTCCCCCACCACACCTGTGTACTGATAATGGCCTCCTGATTGCATGGTAAGTTATCATACTGTAGTCTGTAATGAGTATATCCATTCAGGGCTGGAGGGAGTCATGATTGCATGGTAAGTTATCATACTGTAGTCTGTA
This sequence comes from Cerastoderma edule, assembly GCA_947846245.1. Lineage (NCBI taxonomy): Eukaryota > Metazoa > Mollusca > Bivalvia > Cardiida > Cardiidae > Cerastoderma > Cerastoderma edule. The sequence goes on along the minus strand of OX401414.1, from coordinate 14,389,891 downwards.
ACAAGTATATTGGTTCAGGACTAGAGGGAGTGTGTTGACATTTTGATTGTGACCTTGTCTGTCCCCCACCACACCTGTGTACTGATAATGGAATCATGATCGCATGGTAAGTTATCATACTGTAGTCTGTAATGAGTATATCCATTCAGGACTAGAGGGAGTCTGTCATCAGTTTGATTGTGACCTTGTCTGTCCCCCACCACACCTGTGTACTGATAATGGCCTCCTGATTGCATGGTAAGTTATCATACTGTAGTCTGTAATGAGTATATCCATTCAGGGCTGGAGGGAGTCATGATTGCATGGTAAGTTATCATACTGTAGTCTGTAACAAGTATATTGGTTCAGGACTAGAGGGAGTGTGTTGACATTTTGATTGTCACCTTGTCTGTCCCCCACCACACCTGTGTACTGATAATGGAATCATGATCGCATGGTAAGTTATCTTACTGTAGTCTGTAATGAGTATGTCTGATCAGGGCTGGAGGGGGTGTGTCGACATTTTGATTGTCACCTTGTATGTATCCCACCACACCTGTGTACTGATAATGGAATCATGATCACATGGTAAGTTATCATGCTGTTTGTTTGCTATCTGAACAACTTTGGGAAGCTATCAATAACAATCTAGTTTTTTGTTACTTTAACCCTTTCCCAAACAGCAAATTTTCGACTGTCCTAAATTGAAGGAGTTTGCAGACGACATTTCAAAATGTGATGAAATTGGAAAACAATCTTCTGATAGGGAAGAAACAATGTGGGTAGTTAAGAGCAATTTCTCTGTTTCCCTCATTGTTTTCTAAAGTCGTCTGCAACAAAGTCGTCAAATGTCGTTATTGTTTGGGAAAGAGTTAAAAGTCTTTGTTGTACCTTCATCAGTTGAAGACAATTGATTTTTTTAAAATACCAATCCGTGCAATAGTCCTTTTAAAGCAATACACTCTTGCATGTTTTCTTTGTTCGATTGTATAGCTTTTCATGTGATAATCCTTTATGAGTTTATATTTTGATAATAATTGTTGACTGCTCAATTTTATGATGGTGTGGATTGTTTTTATGCTTTTATTGCAAACAAGAGTAGATCTATTCCACTTAAGAAATTTTAAGTGATAAACTGCTATTTTTAAGAAAAAGAAAAAAAGTATTTGTTGGCTGTTTTGTGGTTAGTGTTAACATCAAGGTTTTGAGATCTATTGGTTTGCAGTGAATAAGTCTTTTAGTGTAACATGGATTTCTACCCGAAATAACTTAGAATATACTGCTCAATCATGCTCAGAATGATGCTGTTTGCTGTACCTGAAAGCGTGTTAAAGAAAATGTTTTATCTGATCAGGTTTTATATCACTTTTTAGGAATGGGATGGAAAAACTTAAAGTCGGGCGTGGATTTGCTGAAAATCCTTCAGAACTTCTCTATGCACCAAAGTAAGTGCATGTAGAATTGTTGACATTGTTTGTCTATACTGGTACAGTGTATTGTGTATAACATGTTAGGTTTTTGTTGGAAATAAATTGTTCATAAGACATAATAAAGAATATAAGATTGATCATACTTATTAAGATATTTCATAAGGTTTTACCTGATTGTATGGTTGTACATAATTATGAAAAATAAAATAAGCCTTGCTGCTTCACCAAATGAATAAAGAGATTATAAAGTAAGAGATTACGAGGTTCATTTCAATATTGTTGTCATTTCAGAAAGGCGATTGGAGAAGACCTGAGAAACGACGTTAAGATTGCTGACATAAAAACCAAAAAGATATTAACCATTGATGATAACTACTTCTTTTGAAAGGAGCTGGCTACCTCTATCATTCCTCCATGACAGTGCAGAGGTGGAGCTTTGTGTTGGTTTCTGTGTGGCCAAGTGAAAAAGGTGTGTGTCTTAGAAATCATGGGGTGTTCCAGGTTTGAGCCCCAACGGTACCTCAAGGATGTTGGAGTGTCCTTGGCAACACATTTCAGAGTTCTAGTTTGGTATTGATGAATCCAGGGAAGTCGTAACACAACTGAAAAATTGTTGACATGGTGCAAGAACAAATAAACTTTATGTGCAGAAAGTTGTGGGTTCAGTACCGGCACCAGGTCGTGATAAAGACTCAGACCAATGGTATTAGTGGTTCTCCATCATGGCACAATGTGTAACAAAAGGATAGCGTAATGACTGTAGAACAAGCCGGGGTATGGTTGTTCTGGTATAAATCCTTGGATATCTGATTGGAAAATTTTGGAAATTAAGCAATTTACAATAAAGGCTTCCAGTAATTCAGATATAGAAATACAATAAGAATGTTCAAAATCCCAAACATACAGAGGAAAAGTTTATGTTTATTAAAATAAAAGTCTAAATATTCATTTTGCCTATTGTTTTTAATTAAATACGGACTTAGTTGGCGGAGTCTGTCTTTCAATACAAAAACTTTCACGAGAGAGAATATCAGTTAAAGTCTGGCTTAGGTTTCAACACTATTTATTTAGTCTTAAATACTGGACAAATCTGTTCATGTTAAGATGAAATCGGTGGGCTGGATCAATTTCAAATCAAATCTCAAACTATTTGGAGACAGTAGATATAGTATGTATTCATTATGGGTATTTCTGTGATCAAATAAAATGGATATTCTGTATATTTTACGTCGGTTTGCATATTCTGTATTACCCGGTTATAATTACTACAGGTTGGACATGACTATCTTTTCATACAAATCTTATTTACCATTGCACCAACTTTTAACAAAGAGGGATAGAGTAAATAAACAGAAGAATGAACCAATCATTGATATCGAGGAATAACTGTAAGGGATGACTTCTTGTACCGAGGGTCCAGGGTTCGAATCTTCGTTAGGTGAGGTGAAAATTGCCGAGACTAACCCACCAATCGTCGGGAGTAATGGTGTAGTATCCAGGAAGCAGTCTTCGGTAGTGAATTTGATAAGCTTCTGGCTTCCTTCACAACTAAAGATATTCCAAAGCTGTGCCATACGGAGCTACATGTATAACTGGTCAGGACCAAGGAACAAATATTCATTTTGGTACAAAGGTTACTTACTATCCACCAAGCAACATGTTACTTCTGATACATTAACGCAGCCTGCTCTTGTTTTCAATTCGGGCCGCCACAAGAAGAAACTCCCACACAAGAGAACGCTCTAACGCTGGCTGTACATAGTACTCGTAGCGTCCTTAAAGATAAACAGTTAAGCACCTCGCCACTCCACGTGTGGGTTCAATTGTTATTTAATGTCCATGGTGGTTTTGTTCAAGCACTAATGGCGATAAAATGTCAGGTAGGCCTCTTCACATTCGCGTTAAATCCAACGTGTTGTGTCCATAACGCGTTTCTCGTTGATTGATAGGACAAGTTATGATGCCACACATTGTGGTACGAGTCTAACCGTACTCATACATACCGTGCATTGTTGTCCCGTTACTGCTTTTCTTTATGCCTTTCTATCCGGTTATTTAATTTTTCTTTTTTTTATTGCATGGGTGAAAGTGTTCAGGATTATTCCTGATTTTCAGGATTTGGAGACTTTTTATCCCAATATAATGCTAAAGCAAACATGTCTTTTCAGGATAAAGAACTAAAGATTTCAGGTTTTTGAAATTCTTCAACTTTCACCCATGTAATTGTCACATAAAAATCCGTTTTTTTGAAAGAAATTTACAGTATTATTCAGTTAAATAGTCCGCAAAGTGAAAAGTGCTAATGAAATGATATACGAAAAGGTCAATCACTTTGGTACATGAAATGCAGAATTTTATTGAAACCATTTTGACAAAAATGTGATTTATATAGGGTGTTGCACCACATCAACATCAATTCATGTTGCAATGCCTGACTCTTACTGATGGAGGAAGACCCCAATACTCAACTGTCCATAAGCCTGGTAGGACCATTGGCATTCTGTAAGTCGGTTTGGAGACTGCATTTCGTGAAACTCCAACTGCCGTACCGGGATTTGGATCCAGGCGGAGATGGGTCAGGGGATTTCAAGTTGCCCATTTTGACAAAAGGTTGAAATGCTCTTAAAAGCAATGTTTCCTGTGTCCAAATTGTTACTAACCGACATCATTAACAAAATGTACTTAAAGGTTATATTTTCTGTCTGCAGTTGCTTCAAGCATGAACAGTAACAATTTCCCACAATAGATACATATTCCGTTTATAACTTGTCTTGCATTTAACCTTCGATTTGTCGTCTGCTGTTGCTTCATATTTGACGATGGAGTCGGCTGTTGTATCATGACAAAAGAAACTGCCTGGAACAAGGCATTCGTAACAACTCGGATATTTCCGTGACGTGATATATACATAAACGCGTTGCTTTTCATTGGATAAACACTACGAATTCAGATTGGGAACAAGGTGCCGTCTGCGTCTCCGTAGTCAAGACAACATTCGACGATAATCCACAAATCGGTCAGACTGAAACAAACAACACCTGTCAGAAACGATCAGTGGGATTATCAGTCACGTGATCTTATCGGGCGGGAAATCTTTCCCAGACGTAGTAAAGATCGGAATCGTTTTTCCTCGGCGTTAAGCGCTTAGCTTAATGGAATTTCCCGGGTCCTGCTAGGCTCTGTAATTTTCCGTTAACCAAACAGCCCTCCACTACGCCAATCCTCCATTTTGTTCTGTACTTGAATAACCTTGCTCATTTTTGTTAGGTCCGAGGGCGTGTCGTAGTAAACAATTAGTCATCCTCTCAATCGTGATTCATCGGCAAATTCCGGTAATCCAGGTCGGTTTGGCTTGCCGACAACTAGATTGTAGGCTACCCATTGTCTTTCTTTTGTAACATTGTGAAAACTGTAGACGGACGATGACCAGTTTAGCCGACAACACCGATGGGCTCCGATGTATCGTCGCGATGGTGGCATCGACTGTTTCCCCGTCGAACTAATTCTAAAAGGTTGTAGCATACATCCGACGGAGAACCAATCTAGATGACCGTATATGGCAAGTGCGAGCCTACTAGTCCTGTAAAAGCAGTCCAAGTACTTTGGCAATCAGACACTGGACGGTGCACGTTTTCTTATTCTAAGTTAAAATCACTTTTTAGCCTCAGTCGGCACTTGGACTCTTCTACATGCAATCGCTATGCTGAAAGCTTTATTGCAAATGGGGAATGTTCAAAATCGTTCTCTATTGTTGTAATTGATTTGCAAATTTCCTTTATGAACCATGATGCAAATTTGTAGACCAATTAACCGAAAATGCTTGCCAGAATACGTCTTTGTCATGAACAGGTTACTATACATGTTAGCCCCCTTGCGCACAGTGTCTGAGTTTCAAAACCATTTGTTGTTCATGAGCATTGATAGCTGTATTATCAGAACTGGAAACCAATCCATGTTACCACCTCTTAGAATTGTTGTACAACTGGAGAAGACGAACCGTTTCGGACATGCGCTCCTGTCGACTGCAATTTCTCCTCCAAGTGTTAGACGTATCACCGTTATAAAGCATGGATTATCATATACCGCCAGAAACGGAAAGGTGATGGTCAACTCATGCGGGGAGCATAATGTTGACATCATTAGCAAAAGTAGGTGAACAAATCAAAAATACCTGTGGCGCGGCCATCTTGTTCGGACATAAGATCGTACACATTGGTCACGTGATTCCCCCGCCTGTGTCAAATTGCGAAAAAAAAAGTCAAAAGCTTCGAAAAACTTTTACGTAGAAATTATCAGTGTTAATACTTCATGATTGCTTTTGATTTTGATCAATAAACAAAATTCAAAATGAGGTTAAGGAAGAACAGAAGCGAGGCGCTTATTTACGATTTACGAGACAAGCCGCAACTACTCTTTAAAACGTATCTCCGAAAAGATGATAGCGAGTGTTTGAATTTCGCTCTTGACCTTGGACAATTCTTTTCGCTCTTAGTTTGCTGAAACGCCCACAAGAATCTTCGTGAGTAAAATTTCTCTCATGCCCCGGTGCCGGATCATTGTTTATCTTACAAATACCATGCGATGCGTATTTTCGAATGGTGATTTACTACAGTAAAAGGTAAAATTGCATTGGTAAACAGAAGCTGCGAGACTAGTAGTTGTACGCTATTTGCTCTATTCATTGACAAAAAAAATCAAATTTTGTCTGAATCTAAATTTTTGGTGACAACCTTGAGTCTCCAAAAGTCCCTTTTGCACAACGATAATTGTGTGCCAAAATTCGGAAGTACATGCAGCTGACAAAATGTAGTAGCTAAAATACAGTTTATGTTTACGCTATTTTAGTAGAATTGTGACAAAAGGAAAAATGGCTATTGGGAAGAAGTGACCTCTTAGTCACAATGGTGTATTAAAGACTTAAACAGAAGATGTATGAAAGTAAGGTATTATGGAGCAATGGTTATAGAAAGGCTTAGCTTTGGTTGCTTAGTAGTGTACAGAGACCCGAAAGTCGAGTCCCGAATTGCTCTTTTGACTTCGAAATGACATTGTCTTTTCAACCACATCTATGTTTCCGTTTCACGAAATCTTTTTATATTCGTAAACCGGAGCAGATACTATGCAAACTTGTGAGGAAATGCAGGAAGCATGGCTAGATGCAATGATTGCCGTGATATCAAACTTTCCCTATTTTATTATATATCATTATACTACATGTATATAGTATTACTAATGAGAAACGTGACATTAACCAATGGAAATGAATTTGCCATTACAAAAGTAACCGAATTGCTGTTGGACATGATGCTTAACTGTCGCCGAGCCTAGTCCAAGCCAAGAGCTAATACGGTCTTTTATCCAAGCCGGTGAGAATAAACAAGAAATAGCATCGACTAACTTTTTTTTTTTTTTAAATTTTACAACTACCTCTCGCATTCAATCGTTCTGCATGCAAATAAGTGCAAAGCACAGACGAGACAAAAATGTGTAAAACAATAACCACCCAAGATCACCCGCAGACGTGCGCATATTATGTAACAGCTTAATTAAGTGCTAAGCAATGCTTGTTAAAAATAAAAACCGAGGAAGTGAAATGGAGAGTGATTGACCCTTATAATGCTGGGTAATTTTCTAAAACAAGATTATGTTGTCGTCTGATTTCCTAAACTTTAAATATATGCTTAATTCCGACGCAGAAAGACACCCAGAGTAGCAAACAGGTTATATCACAGGCCAGCCGCCAATTTACTTGGCGGCTGACCTGGATCTAACCTGTTTGCATAAGCATGATGTCGGTTCCATTACTATAAGAGTTAAAGCGAGTTATCACGGGTAACGGCGAGAAATGTCGTAAATAATGCGGAAAAGCATCAGACGAGTTGCTGCAGACACATTAAATCTACAGACGGAATGCCTTTGGGTAATTTATCGCACAGTTATTACCGACTTGAGCAGACGTACCACACAGGCTGCGAAACAATGAGCGTGTGACGTATGCATATTCTTTGCGAGCGATCTCCGAGCAGACGCGGCTAGCTTTCATACGATACCAGACGACGTTTTTTTGATCGTCCAAATTCAAAGGGTTTGCAGACGACAAATGAGGAATGGGATGCATTTTGAAGATGTTCTTTTGAAATGTTGGGTGTGCTTCTTGAAAGTAGAGGATCTTGTTCAAATTAGCCAGTTTCAACTTTTGGTAATAACATTTTCCACATGTCATTTGCAATGGAATCAGTATTGTCATATCAATTTATCAACCTTGATGGGGGTGTTTTTCTTTACACCAATGAAGAATTCAATGTCCTAAAGTAACGGGACTTCTTAACAAAACATAAATTATTGAAAAGCATTGCTACTTCTTATACATATGTATCCCCATTTCCGAAATTATTTACATTGACCTTGAAAGATATATATCTTCCTCGGTATTACAACTGCAAAATAACACAGTTAACATTGTTAGATAAGCAACGTATACTCTACTCGGAGTTGAAAAACAATACAGGAAGCATATATAAGCTCACTTGATACATCTGATCCTTGCTGACCATAACGTAGGCTTATCTTTGGCTTTCAGTCGATTGGGAGCTTTTCTTAAAAGCACAACTGCAAAAAGAAGAAAACAAAAAAGAAAGAAGCTGGGTTGATCGGTAATTACATTTGATGTAAGAAAACTTAATAGTTTAGTTTAGAGTCATTACCCGACACAGGTCCCATATGGGTCCTCTTCGTCAGGGCCGTTCCCACATTTTTTAGTTCTGAAAATGCAGTGATCTTGAGAAGTGCAAACGTTTCTTTGTACCACACCCTACAAACACCGGATTTCATACTGTCTTAACTTTTAATTCGACCTTATTCACAGTCTAGACAGTCACTGTTGGTGACATTGGAGAAGTCATAACTTTCAGTACTGAAAGTGCAAACAGGTCGGAAAGCACGGGGGCAAACCTTCACCGTACTCTCATCTTGTCAGTCTGCAACGATTACTGCCGCCACAAGATTTCCATCCAGCTTTAGATGAAATTTAAATGATATGCACTTTTTACCGGATATACTGCTTAATCAAATAATAATGACTTCTTATGTCGATTTATGACCAGATGAATTGAAAAAGATTTCGTTTTCTTTTCAAGTAAAGCACACATGTTTTCTAGGTGTCGATATCATCTTTGAATGCCATTTTCGTTTCTAAGCAGATGGTCATACGACATTTGTGATGGCAGTGATCAATCCGATAATAGTAGATCATTGTGAGGAGTGTGGCAGAGAAGATTACACGCTTGACATTATATAGTAATTCATACTGTCATAATAATTGGCGCGAAGACCGAAACGTGAATCACGTGACATAGAACGCGCGAAACTTTCCACGTATTGCTTCGGTCCGGATCATTACGAGATGTCTAGATTGGCGTTTTACTACCCATTATTGTATCTCTCCCGAAAATACATCTCTTCTATGCAATACCGATGGATCGTTTAAGCTCTGACTGGGCTTGTATGCACCGAGACGACAACCTTTCCACAATTCCTAAAGCCTCATCGGTTGGCGCTAGATACAATAATGCAACTTCACAGGGTTGAAGGGGCACTTGTCGTAAACGGTAGTACTTGGCAACGTTATGAGACACAGAATTTAATCTACACATTACGTTCGAACTTAAAGGCTATTTTTGGAGATAATGACAAAGTACCTTTGACATTATGGCAATCAATGCAACCGCAATCTCTCAGAACCAATAGTTTACCGATTTATGATAGTGGTCTGTCTATTTTTGTCTTGATTTTTAAATCGTCGTTTTTTCTAGTGTAAACGAGCTTCACTGTTGGCCTTCTGACATCTCTCCGGAAAATCGTTTCGGCACCTTAGTGCAGTTATGATGTGCCTCGTTCAAGGGAGGTAAATAAGTGACAACAGTTATGACAACAACCCATCATGTTGATACGTAAGTGTTGGTACCAGTCCCGTTAAGTGGATCCGTCCGTGTCCTTGGTGTGATTATGTTCGCTCTGCGCCCTTGGAATATCGAGAGAGAAAGCCAATTAATATTGGACTTTCGTTCAACCAGCGAACAGTTGGCAACCGTGATCACAGTCATGGATGTTTGAAAAGAAACCACAGTACCACTTAAGGGATTTCGGACCTCTCTCCCAAAAGTGTATGGTTTGTGATCATTTTTACGCAAATATGCGTTCAAGGTCCGGACTTAAGGATGCTTATCTAATCCCTATGGGCAATGCGGGGAATGGTGCGTTGAGTTTCCGAAGTCACAACATGAGGTTTATTATCTGGGGGAAGTCTATACCAATAATTGCTGTGATTTAAATGCTGCCCAGGCACAAGCTTATTAACAAAGGCCATTGTAAAAGTTAAGAAATCGGTCATCTTGAGTAGATCTTATTTCTTTTTTTATACAAAAGTTCTGTTTTTCAAACATCCTGCTACAGATACGTAAGATGGATATGCACATAGTAAATGTAACTGTTACCAAACTTTGTAATTAATTCACAGCGTAATAATACATACATTATCACATTAACAAGACTAGACAGTAGCCGAGATTTGCTTAGCAGTTACGTATCACAACTGATTAGTCTATGCATTCAGGATAGGACAGAAACGAGGAACGCATTTCTGTTGCGCATCGCTACGGATTAATTTCTGCATCCATCTAGAATAGAAGCCGATGTTTGTATACACGTTACATACGGCTACAGAATAATCCAAGCAATCCGGATAAGACAGAATTGAAGGTTTGTTTATCCGTAACTCTGCACACCTGATTTGGCTATACAATCCTGATAGGACAGCAGCGGAGGTTTGTATATCCTTTGTGTATCGCACCAAATTAGCTTATACAATCAGCATAGGACGACCCTCTCAACAATGTAAGCTCCAAATGCAAACAGTGATAGAGACGTAATGAAACAGGGACAGTGTATTGAAATATGTTTTCTCCTTATTGATGTTTGCTAACAATAACTTATATCAAACAACATCTGACGAAAACGCTTCAGCTATGTTTTTGTATAATAAAACACCGATGCTAGACGTTGTTGCAGTCCAAGGTTTTTGTCTATACAACACCAGGCGAGAACAATTAGAAACCTACGAGAGGAGACGAAGTTAGACGTAACACACCATCAGCCCACGCCGGTTCCCGCCAACATCTCCCCCTCTCTGCCTCTCGTACAACTTTCCATTCATTAGATATCGTCTGCCCCTGTGCCACCAACGTTGTTTTCCCGCGCGGATTTGGTCCGGTGCCAAGGTAGGCAGTCGAGAGGCGATAGTCTCCACTCGGAAACCGTCTGCAATCATGGGGTGGTTTCGTTTGATGTTGAAAGGTGAGACGCTGGGGTATAGCAGGTATGAAAGATATATAGCTTGTAGTCCGGGTGTTTGTGGTGTACCACCCCTTCGCCTCATTAGCTAACTCCCTGCTCCATGGCGGGAACTCGATATAACAAAACATGCCACCAGACAGTACTAGAGGCCATTGCATTGTCGGGAAAAATGCTAGATTCATTTTGTTTGTAACCAAATTGTTTGGGGTCTGGTTGTCATGTATACAGTAACGATGGCTACTTTTTAAAGATTTTTACCAGCGGAAAGGCGATGTTACAAAGCTTGCACCAGACAGCACTTGGACCCATTGTATTGCCAGGAAGAATGCACGATTCTTTTGCAACCAAAATGTTTGGAGGTCTGGTTGTCACGTATACAGTATTATAGCTTTCTTTTCAAATCTTTTTAAAGACCGCTAAAAAATTATCACATTCGCTGAAGACGACATTTCGAATTATTGTGGGAAATTGCGTAAAACTAGAACCCGCTCCGTTTTCCAAAAACGACTCCTCTTCTTTAAAGAATACTCTCTTAACTTATAGTGATTTCATTTTGCTTTTGCCTTCCAGTTCTGATGTTAATACACAGTAAGTATCTTATTGTATTCCACAATTAGATACGTTATGAAAAACTACGATGCTTTCCTTTCATTCCAATCTTAATGATTTTACAAGCACCGTTTTGAATTTTGACATTACCCCTCCAGCAGGATATACCTTATACAATTGGAAATAACTTCAAACGTTGTCTGCAATAGACAAACACTCTCTAGGGATCGATTACTGAGGAGTTAATAGATTTTCATTTCCCAAAATACGAAGTTCAAACAATAAAGATATCACAGTCTGATGAATGAATGTGATAGCCGCCAATCTGTATGCACCGTGTGAGACAAATGCAAAAATGTGTTATTTATTACAGACCCTCCCCAGACGAAAAACAAGTTCGTCTATATTTTTTTTAACCCATTACCAAGCAACAACGACATTTAACCACTTTGTTGCAGACGACTCTGGAAAACATTGTTGGAAAAAGAAAAGATTGGTCTTACATTTTCCCACAAGGTTTTCTGCCCTATTAGAAGATTATTTTACAATTTCATCTGGTTTTGAAATGTCGGCTGCAATCTCTTTCAATCTGAGACAGTCGAAAATTTGGTGTTTGGAAAAGGGTTAAACTTTATCCTTTTAACATCCACATTGGCAAAATACTAGACATGATTATAGTTATTTGTTGTATTTTACCTGTTTTCAGAAAGTTTATCTGATTTAGATAGGATTACGGTCTCCTGAATTGGAAAAGATTAAAAAAAAAAACAAAAAAAAAAAAACCTAAAAACATACACTTATCTATTAAATCTCATAATAAATATAATTGAATGAAGGCGAATATGTTTAAAAATAAACGAATGGAATAAAGGTAACAGAATGAACTACATTTTGTTTAATACGAACGGTTTCTCTTAATGTGCGTTGTATTAAAACCGCGGAATAACTTTTATGGTTATATATACATATCATTATAACCCGTTGCAGACCTACGTTTTAAAGACAGTTCATGAGGCAAAAGCGTAGGTGTGTTAAAATACAGAGATAAAAAATCGAACAGTGCTTAAAATATCTGTTTTTCCCGACATGCAAGGTGGTAAGCACACAATTCCGTCTAGACAGGAACAATCTGGGTTCGCTCAAGTACGTTATTGGTTTTGTATACAAATTAGCCAAACACTGGCTAGAAAACAACAACAACAGCAATCGAGTGAAATGCATGTGAGGGTGGCGTAGCCGTAGATTAGTAACTTTATATTTACGTATACATAATTGTCGTATCATTTATATGCATTTAAAAGTGCGATAAAGACTTCACCTGTAGGATTCATGTTTCGTTTACGCTGCTTTGAGATAAATACATATTCTTTCCCTCTTAATGGAAGCGTTTGCAAGGAAATCAGCCATACGGACACTTGTTAGACAGAACAATTGCGCTTGAGTATGCCATTTTAACAAGAGCGGGGTATACGTACAGACCAGGTTGCTATTTTACTAAACAGTTTACGCTAAAAATTTTGCGTAGGTTCAAGACAAAATCCAATCTTATTTCAAAATTGAGATGGGCAATATCGCATAGTAACACATCATTGGAATCGTCTCATCGAGGCACCTCCAATGGCGTGCCATAATACAATGTTGTACTTTTATTCATGATACTATCCATGTAAATCTATTTCGACCTCTATGATAAAATGCATTACCTTATTTGATAAAAGTTTCATAAAACGGTACCCAGAACCCAAGGCTGAGGTTGGCATAGAGAGGAGGATTATATCCAATCGCCCGGGCTTGTTGCTATATATCATAGCTTATTTTAATTGGTAGACTATCAAGGCATAACTAATTCGTGAACGTATGAATTGCCGCCGAGATTTTACCCAAGAAAAAACTGATTGGAAGAAATCGATGGCTTTAGAACGCTGTATCTTCGAAACAAGAAAACGACATTGTCATGCGTTTGAGGTACGATCTTTCTTGAATAACACGTTTTCTACGCTTTCGTCATACCAAGTTATAAAGCAATGTATTGATGGTGCAATAGACAAGAAACAACAGGACGTTTGTCATTTTCAAAGCAAGGCACGAATGTGGGAAAAAGATCTGCTGATATCGTTTTACTAAACAGTTTACGCTTAAGATTTGCGTAAGTCTAAAACAACAATTCCTCTTATTTCAATATTGGACGAAGCAATATTGCAAAGTGACACATCATTGGAATCGTCTCTCCGAGGCGCTTCCAATGAAGTGCCACATTGCAACATTGTTCTTTCATTGAAGATACTATCCATGTTTATCAATTATGACTTACGCAAACATTTTCCGTAAGTTGTTTAGTAAAACGGTACCCTACTGATATCGTTGGAGTATGGACTATTTAATTGGCTTCAGTCAGATACTTTACATAAATAATGAGCTGGCTTGTGTTGCAAATGTACTTTGCATTTGGTGTTATTTGAAGCCACCAGTTTACTACTGATGATCGTTCGTCGAGGTCAAACGTTCGAGCAAACAACAACATAAATCAGGATACACTCTAACAACATAAACGGGTTCACATTAAGGTCTCAATGATACTAGACACGCATTTGCTGCACGTCTTAACCCTTGAAGAAAATCGCTTCATGCTACATGCTCTCTGTCTGCCTTCTGTCTGTCTGTCTCATTGTATCTCTCTCTATCTCTCTCTCTCTGTCTATCTGCCTCTCTGTCTCTGTCTATCTGCCTCTCTGTCTCTGTCTATCTGCCTCTGTCTGTCTGTCTGTCTGTCTGTCTGTCTGTCTGTCTGTCTGTCTGTCTGTCTGTCTGTCTGTCTGTCTGTCTGTCTGTCTGTCTGTCTGTCTGTCTGTCTGTCTGTCTGTCTGTCTGTCTGTCTGTCTGTCTGTCTGTCTGTCTGTCTGTCTGTCTGTCTGTCTGTCTGTCTGTCTGTCTGTCTGTCTGTCTGTCTGTCTGTCTGTCTGTCTGTCTGTCTGTCTGTCTGTCTGTCTGTCTGTCTGTCTGTCTGTCTGTCTCTGTCTGTCTGTCTGTCTGTCTGTCTGTCTGTCTGTCTGTCTGTCTCTGTCTGTCTCTGTCTGTCTCTGTCTCTCTGTCTCTCTCTGTCTGTCTCTGTCTGTCTGTCTGTCTGTCTGTCTGTCTGTCTGTCTGTCTGTCTGTCTGTCTGTCTGTCTGTCTGTCTGTCTGTCTCGTCTGTCTGTCTGTCTGTCTGTCTGTCTGTCTGTCTGTCTGTCTGTCTGTCTGTCTGTCTGTCTGTCTGTCTGTCTGTCTGTCTGTCTGTCGTCGTCTGTGTCGTCTGTCTGTCTGTCTGTCTGTCTGTCTGTCTGTCTGTCTGTGTCTGTCTGTCTGTCTGTCTGTCTGTCTGTCTGTCTGTCTGTCTGTCTGGCTGTCTGTCTGTCTGTCTGTCTGTCCTGTCTGTCTGTCCGTCTGTCTGTCTGTCTGTCCGTCTCGTCTCCGTCTCTGTCTGTCTGTCTGTCTGTCTGTCTGTCTGTCTGTCTCTCTCTCTCTCTCTCTCTCTCTCTCTCTCTCTCTCTCTCTCTCTCTCTCTCACTGTCTGTCTCTGTCTCACTCTGTTTGCCTTTCTGTCTCTTCTGTCTATCTCTATGTTTCTGTATGCTCCCTTGGCTCGGTCTGTTTGCCTCTTCCCTCTCTCCTTTTTTCCTTAATCGTCAGTGCATCATTACATACATGATAAAAAGAACATACGTTGTATATATCATGTTGAGTGTGCCGCTGCTTTAATGTTAATTCGGTCATTTTACTGTGGTCAGTGTCCCCTTCAATAGTCATTAGAACTGTAAAACTAAACGAATTGTGGAAAGTATTTTGCGTGAACGCATATGCGTTAACAAAGTTTGTCAAAATGTCCAAAACAAACGCAGTCTGACTACACTGTACAATTCGAAACCTATCATACGTTGAAATACACGAAGTTTCTTCGAATATCTCGCCTGTTTTCGAGCAAGTGCTGTTTACGTGCTCTTCTCATAAACAATTAGTGTGGCCAAACCCAGCTTCGAGATTTAGCGTAGACGGATGAGTAATTAATATGCCCGCTGGGCTTGCTTCCTGATCTGGGTAATTTGCGGAGCTAAGCGACGTAACACAAATTTACGAGTCTGCATCAGACTCCATGGAAGACTTCATCAATGATATATGAACTTCCGATTCATTGAGCAAAAGGATATTGCGCCTTTCAAGAGTATATCTACCATCTTATCAAAGCGTTGTTTTTTTTTATAGATAAAAAAAAGACGTTTATAACCGAATCATACGCGAAATCGAAATAAATTGTAATTGCGCAAACCTTCAAAACCTCCGTACGATTTCCCATTGAATTTAAACAATTCAACTTTATCTACTTACAGTTTGGGCATGAAACAAGCTGTGTCATTGTTGTGAGCGCAATGGTTTATTTCCCATTTAAGACTTCCTTAATGTAAGTTGATAAGTTCTAAAGGTGCTTGTTCACAGATGTCAGATGTTTGGAAGTTGAAAAATAACTTCTTTAAAAGAGCACAACAATGAAGATAGTCATCAAGCAACATACATGTGTATGATCCTTTTTTTTAATCTGCAAAGAGTGTAAACGGTGAATTAACGTGTATCTTAATCCAAAACACGCTTCCTCATATAAACTGTACATACTTGGATGAATTGACGATTCGTAAATTGATTATGCTTTCAATTATACACAAAACAATACAAAAACTTATTGTTTCAACGCAATTCTAATTTGACTTTCAAATATTCTCACTTGTGAACACACACCTTTAACCCTTTCCCAAACACTAACGACATTTGACCAATTTGTTGCTGACGACTTTAGAAAACATTGTGGGCAAAGGAAAGATTGCTCGTAATGAGCAATTATTCCTTTTCCCACAATATTTTTTGCCCTATCAGAAGATTATTTTCCTATTTCATCACATTTTAAAATGTCGTCTGCAAACTCTTTCAATTTGGGACAGTCGAAGATTTGTTGTTTGGGAAAGGGTTAAGAAATTGTCTACCCACGAACTGCGTCCGACTCCGGAGCGGATGTTACGGTGCGGAGTCCGAGGGGTGTATACCTGCCCGTTGATAAAACACGGATTTCATCATCCCCACCACCAGTCAGTGGACGTGCTTCAAACGCGAACGTCACCCTACTCGAAGAGACCAAACGCTAATTGAAATCGGTTCAGTGATTTATTTGTACGATTATTGTGTGCGCAAGACTGTATAGTTTCATTCGTGATTTCAGTAGTATCTGAAGACAAACAAGTGTGTTTAGCTTGTTGCTTGTGACTTAATAGCTGAATGTTTTATTAAATATTTTTGACTCAATTTCTTATTTAAACAAATAAAGTGTTTGTTACTTTTGTGCGTGCGAAACTGGTGACCAAACAAAACTTTATTAACTCACATCGTTTATAAAATAAATTGTGACAATTAATACATTCCTTTTATTTATTATTATTGCCTAACCAGGTGCCATCTTGTCGAGTTTCATTTTTACTCTTAACTTTGTAAAATCACCAAACAGTGACCATGGCGCAATGCAACCATTTAACATTAGAATTGACCATATTGTTGACAATGTGCTTCTGTGCGTTTTCCACCGTGATTCCCACGAATCCGCCCGTGACAACGACGCCAGTTTCCCAGACGTCTCCGCAAGAACTTCCGGAAAACCAGACGACGTCAACACCGACTTCTGGAAACCATTCGGCGACACCTACCCTGAACGACCGACTAGCACAGTAAGTCCGGGTTCAATCCTTTTTCTTACAGGACAGTTTAATTTAAATATTAATCTTGCATCGATTGTTAAACAAGTTCTTTCATTGTAGATTCACCACTCTTGATTCTGCTTCCTAAAAGATATACATAACCAGTGTTTGAGCAGAATGTGGTCTAATGAAAGGTCGCAAGGCAGATTCCGCTACCCACGGGACAGGACAATCGTTTGAATATTATTCAGTATTGTTTGAATCTTAGTTGTCTTAACCCTTTTCCAAACAATGACAACATTTGACCACTTTGTTGCAGACGACTTTAGAAAACATTGAGGGAAAAGGAGGAATTGCTCGTGACGAGCAATTTTAACTTTTCCCACAATGTTTTCTAGCCTATCAGAAGATTATTTTTCAATTTCATCACATTTTGCAATGTTGTCTGCAAACTCTTTCAATTTGGGACAGTCGAAAATTTGTTGTTTGGGAAAGGGTTAAATAAATTAATACATAACGATCATTAGAGAATTATATATATTGCGACATTCATGATTTATGTCAATGCTCCTGGTTATTTTCTGACCAGTTCTTCAAAAGTCCGACCCAATCCATGAGCGGTTCACCACGTGTGGGATTGTCTTGTCTGCCACGAGATTAAAAGTAACAACAGACGGAAATAAAAATAGAAATCAAAGATGCTATTTTCTTGGAAGAAATGATTCTACCAAACCCAGAAATTTAATCTCGTATTTTCTGTTATGTCTCATTTGTCAACTAACCATACTGTTGATACACAGACATCTTGATAAAAACACATACATCGGTTCTTGTTGCACAAATTTAGTCCATGTATGGAGGCTGAATAAGCTTATTGATGGGGTAAAAAGAATATACTTTTTTCTGACAATATTTAAATCATAAAAGTACATTTGATACAATTAATAAATGGACTGAGGTGTCATTAGTAGGGCTAGATATGTTTTAGAAATAATCCATAATAGTATGAAATTATGGAAAAAAAACACCGGAGTAATGGCCGGAAATAAGAATCTCATAGTTTCCCGATTATGCGTTAAGATAAAAAAGAAAACAGACGATCCTTAGGAAATAATAAAAATGAAAATTGGTCCAATTTTCATTTTTATTATTTCCCAAGGATCTGCTGTTTTATGCGAATATTTCATTATTTTCTTTTAAGGATCGTCTGTCATGATTGAATAACAATTAATACCGTCAATTGGATTGACCTTGGATTTCTCTAACACCATTCTATTAGGTACCTTAATTACTTACCAGTCGCGCTTTCAGAACTAATGATAAGTATTGCAATAGATAAATGTTTGGCGTATTTAATAAATAGTGAAATTTAATTTTTGAATGCTGAAAAAAAAGCAAAATATTTTAAGAACATGCTCCTTATATAAGATGCATCATTTATAAAACTAATTCCCATTCTCTAACGATTTTTTGTAATAACATGAATAAACAAACATTTATTGTAATCTATAATATTGTAAATCCGACAACTGTTAATAAAATGAAACGTGAACAACAATCAAATATAAT
The DNA here is from genome assembly GCA_947846245.1 of Cerastoderma edule. Classification (NCBI taxonomy): domain Eukaryota; kingdom Metazoa; phylum Mollusca; class Bivalvia; order Cardiida; family Cardiidae; genus Cerastoderma; species Cerastoderma edule. The sequence goes on along the minus strand of OX401414.1, from coordinate 14,371,305 downwards.
TTTATACTCTTACATTTTGGAAAAAAAGAAAAAGAAGAATAATTAAACATTATTTTATTTTATTGATGGAAATTGCACTTTTGAAATTAATTCCAAATGGAAGTGATGTAGATGAACACGATATCACGAAATGCCTTTATGTAAAGTATACACATATTCCTGCTTTTAAAGTAACTATATGTATATGTTTGTTTTATATATGTTGAAGAATTCGGTCGCTGATACACGTCTGTTCTATTTAGGCGAGGTGATACATATGCTTTGGCCAATCGAGAAAACCCATTAAATTAATATAAACAAAGCGATGACTTCCGTCGACAGAAAGAATTGAAACACGTTCTTGGTGAAGTAAAATAAGGTAATAAGTGGCTTTAGTTTTAGTAATTCGGTGATGTCACTACCAATAAATACGGAGTTTCTTTGGCTAATGAACAGACGACAATGCCTAAAGTAGGATATCATTTTTTGTCACAAGGGTTTACGTCTAAAAACATAAGTGCATGTGTTTCTTTATTCTATAAGTTGTCGACTAATTTCTTCTTCTTCTTGTCGTTCGCTGTCGACTAATTTGAACAGTGAATAGTTTCCGTACGAGGGGTTTGGTTCGGCTAAACTCGGATGATCTTGGCTAAATTGCCTATTTTTCGCTTAAAGTACTTTCGACCAACCAATCCTGCAATGCGAACCAAGTTGAACCCAAACCATGGACTTTTGAATTCCAGACCATCTTTTACAAACGCATATATGGTAAACTTTGGATGGGTTGGCACTGGTCAACACGGCTGAAATTGGCTAAATCATCTTATTTAGACCAACCTATTCTGCATTGCGAACCGAGGTGAACCCAAAACGTGCACTTTTCAAGCACTTTTCAATTCCAGACGACCGTTCTAAAGGCAGGAATGATGAAATTCTGGATTGGTCGGCACTGGTCACTTGACCAGGCGGTTACTGACATCCCAAGTGACCCCAAGTTAAGGTCAATGCACGGACAAGCCCTGTCTGTCCACCTGTGAACCCCTGTGTGCAACACAGACATGCAAACAGTCATGCCCGACATGCTTCATGCATTTCTCGGTAGTTTTGGCGCGAAATGTTGTTTGTCCCAGACGAAAGGTCGTTACCCCGTTACCCTTGGCACTCAAAAGAAGGCCAATAGATTTAACATCTGGAGTTTGTGAATTAAATTGGTGATTGTATAGACTTGACTTGATATTGATCATGCTGATTCAAATAAATTGATTTATTTGGAGGAAAAAATCAGCATAACAAGTACTTGTTGCAAATGCCCATCAATAAGACATCGTAAAGACATTCTAAAAGTATTCTCGCTTAGCACACCTTCATTTCGCCGTCAAGTTGGTTTTAGGCTTGATACCTTGATACCCTGGTCTTCGGAATAAAGGTTATAACTGTAGTATTTTTCTTTTTTTTTCGTTTTGAAAAAAACGACTTTCTGGTCAAAGTAACGACTTTCTAGTACGAGTTTTTTCGATGATATTCATTTTTCAATTTTTAGACGTTTTCACACGTATCAGATGAGGGCGTCACTGTCCTTATATACGGGGAATTACGTTCAAGTAACACGTGTGAAAAATACGACCACATGGTGATAGCTGCTGATGATTTTCGCATCGCTAACATGATACCCATGGGTGAGGTGCGTACACCAAGGGTTTGCGAAATCTGATTCGGATTTACTTGTCCGTAAATGCTTAAAGCTTTTCTGTACTTGTCCAAAGTCATTTTCAGTCCAAATTCACTTGTCCGTAAAGGGTTCTGGACAAGCTGGGCAACACGGATAATTCATTTTGCCACCTGTGTACCCAGAATCCTCACGTAAATCACAGGTCACTTACCATTATGCAAAGATGGTTGACGACTTCACACAGATTATGATAAAAGATTCAACATCAATCGTAGAAGATTTAGTATATTAGTATATTTAGTTTGCTATTCTTTAAGCTTTTCTTAACCCTTTACCAAACGCAAAATTTTTGACTGTCCCAAATTGAAAGAGTTTGCGGACGACATTACAAAATGTGCCAAAATCCAAAAATAATCTTGTGATAGGGCAGAAAACATGGTGGGAAAAGGAGAGCCATTTCTCCTTTTCCCAAAATGTTTTCCGGAGTTGTCTGTTACAAACTGGTCAAATGGCGTTATTGTTTGGAAATGGGTTAAACTAGCAATACCACGTGGTTATTATGCTCTTGTGCTCGACTAATGGCTTCAATTCGTCCTGTCACTAACAACTGAACGACGTAATCATTTAAGACCAACTCTGGGAGTATTTTGCATTAACTATATATAAGTGTAGCCTCCTTTGAAAAAAAAAACACAACTGAAAAAACATGTAAGTTATTACTTTGGGACAACCTAGTCCCTATTTAGACAGGATTTTCCACCCAGGCGAATTCAGACCTTCTCTTAGAATTCAGGCACTGTCTTAGAATTCTGATTAGGAAACAGTCTAACTTGTGTTAAGCAGCCACCCTTTTAAGCAGCCAACCTGCATTAAACAGCCACTACAGAAAGTCCCATTGTTAAATTTAGAGTGTACATCAATTTGTGTTAAGCAGCCAACCTGTCTTAAACACCCAATTTACTCTGTCCCATAGGCTGGCCTCTTAACACAAGTTTGACTGTATAACGCATCAGCGTATTGGTACTTGCTTTTCATTCACATAGGCCTATATGTGAACATACGACTGCTTACATAAATATCCTTAACCCACAACTATTGTGTTTTATTCTCACCTACCAATGTCCTTAAAAAAAACACAAAAATCAGAGACACAATCCTCATTTGAAGCAATTGATTGACGAAGGGTTTTACTCTTTGGTATATGGAAGTATTTCGAACAAGAAATTGGTATCTTTTTAAAAAACCGTTATGCTCGCGTTTGGTTTGATTTGGTTTGAACACGGTTTTGAATTACAAAATAGATGATTTTGTTGTTTTTGATGATGGATTGTTTGGTTTAAACACGGAAAATGCACATTGTCCCCGTCTTGTAAAGAAATAACAAAACATATTTCTTGTCTCAATTGAGTGTTGCCCATCCTAAAGCACATTACATCCCTGATAAACCAAAATGGGTTGTAAATTGCTTTGAATCACATCCCAACTCGTACGAATAGAATTAACCCATTACCAAACAATAACTTCCTTAAACCTCTTTGTTGAAGACAATTCATGAAAACATTGTGGGAAAAGGAGAAATTGCTTGTAACGAGCCATTTTTCCTTTCCATCAATGTTTTATTCCCAATTCAGAAGATTATATTCCAATCTCATGGCATTTCGAAATGTCATCTGCAAACTCTTTCAATTTGGGACAGTCTAAAATGTGTCATTTGGTAAAGGGTTACAAGGGCTCGACAGAAAAAAGTAATTCCGGTGTCCTCACCGGGTTGTGGCTAGTTGACCTCTCGTGACCCCAAATAGTAAGGGTCATGCCCTTATTACAACATCCGGGTGGTCATTTATCATGCGGTGAACCCATATTAAGGGCCATCCTCACCGCAATTTCACGCTGAAGGGGTCAGGTGGGGTCCAGCCCTAAATCGTTCGGTGTAAAAAAAAGGGGGGATTGCCCTCCATCACAGCCATAGGTTAATCGCGGTTGTCTGTCTTTAAACTTGACAGCATAATCGATACGCCATTGTAACCGAAGGTTGCGCATTCTTCATTAAAATGAAAAGTAAAGGGCGCGCCTAAAGGTTTCCTGGATGAATTAATGAATGGTTTTGTCCAAAAGACTAAGAGGTGCAGAACCACAAAATATCACCTAGTCTCAAGAAAGCGACAAACACAATGGGGTTAATTAAGTTACACATTGCGGACTGAAAAAGTTATCTGCTAATCCAGGGACTGCTTAAATATATTTCAGAAGAGTATTAAAGTGCCATCGATGTAATTTCAAATGTGTTACGAAACAAAGAAAATGCAAAGGAAATCAAAAACTAAATTTGCTGGCCAGAAACTGAACAAAGGCTTAATGTTGACATACAAGGGAACTATCCTATTGCATGAATACATTTTATATAAATTAAGGATGAATATCTTCTGCAAACATGTGCTCTTTGTCTTTTTGGGTCATAAAACATTGCTTGAATCGTATATAAGCAGTGTGCATATGTTTACGATAACCTATCGTTTTTTTTTATTACTGATGCATTATCTATATGCACGAATACGTTGAAATGAATAAAAAAATGTAACGCCATTCTAAATTAAGGACAGAATGATTTGGTAGACCAACGCTTTTGTAAATAAAATCTGATATACGCATGAACATGTTGTACAATACGAACAATAAACAATTAGAAGACTTGTCCTTCCACAAGGAATTAGTATTATACGTTTTTGTTGCACAAAGACGTACAAAGTTTGAGAAGTCTCGGGTCAGAATTTGAAGACCACACATGCTGCTACTGGATCACGCTCAAGTCGGTGGTCTTAACCTTCTAATTTGCTTATGTAGCAGTACGAAATTCAAAGGAACACCTGACGACAAAAATAGCACGAAAACGTCAAAGGGTTGACTTTATACTAACATATCGGCACCATCGTAAGTTGCTCATTGGGGCATTTCAATCCTCTTTTAGACTCGTTTCCGAAGTATGCCTCTGCATCATCAGACGTACAAAACTCGGATATCATGAAGTCAGCGGTTAAATAACTCCTACTCCAAGTCGTGACTCGTGACTCACTTCACGCCACGCCATTGCGGTCTAGGAAATTGGCGTGATGGGATGACCATTTGAAGATTGATTACCCTGGGTGTGATTGTCTATAGACCCGATGACCTTAGCTGGGTGAGGTCAATTTTACAAATACCTGCACATGAATGAAACGGTGTACAATTGGCCGCTCCCGAACTGACCTCAGACTCAAAACGATCCTGAAGGGGTCAGCGTAATTGCGGTTTTATCTTATGGAACGGCTAAACAATAAGGGAATCGAGCGGATCCCTTCGATAAATTCCGGTAGGCTGGATCAAACATGTTGACCAATCTGAACTCATCGGGTTTATCCGATGAAAACACCTCTGACATTACAAGGAAGCCGCCATATTGCTTTGTGCAACACTAATACCATTGTATTTGCGTTTTCAAATATAGATTTTAAATGTTATATCTAAATAATCATTTAATTTGATTAATGAAACAGATGTATATCACAACTTTGAATTTCACTGTTGAATATGAGTTACCGACCAAAAATAATGATTTAAAATAATGTTCAACATTTCCATATTTGTTGAACTACTTAATGAGGGTGTTCTAGGGAAACGTGTTATAAGACAGGACACATCAAACAAAGGTTGTAACACCATGAGTCAATCGGAACTAGTCGGGTATTTTCGTGAGCTGTGAAATACACCTCGGATATAATGTAGGGTTACAATTTTTCGGGTAAATCGGCATCAGGCAATTAACACATTTTCTAAGCGTGCACGTTAAGTAGTTCAATGTGTATGGAAGTGCTGGACATCCTTTTTATTTAGTTTTTAATCATTTTTTATCAGTAACTCGTACCAAATGGTGCAATTGTTGTGACATGTACAGTTGTTTCCTCAATCAGATTTAACGACTTTTAAGATTTCACATTTATGATCTATTTTTAAAAACGAAAGTAAAGTGACGTCATTCTCGCGGGAAACAATATGGCGTCATCCCTATTATTTCAGAGGTGTTTTCATCGGATAAACCCTATGTGCTCAGATTGCACCAAATTGTTCCGATTGTTAGGTGACCACGTGTTTTCTTTGCTAGCGGGAAACCACTAGCCGAAATCTCGGTAATTGTTCCGTAAGAATGAAAGCATGTGATTACGTTTCATCAGCATTTCGTAATTATCATAGCGCATAGAAGAATCAGTCGAATACCTCGGTGACAATGTTGAGCTTTCATACGAATGAATTGCCGTAGAATCCTTAATAACGTGTACTTTTTAAGGACACATATCTAATTCACTTTTGAATTATGAAGAGTTCTCTCGAAGATATATCCTCAGTATCACAGGTCAATAAAATGATTAAAACGAATGACAAGTGTTTTGCCCCTTTCTCAAAAAAAAAAAAGAAAGTAATGTCAAAACTTAAAAAGAGCCTAAATCCAAATATGTTCATATTTATAAATAAATCTGATATTTTTAACACTGATATCTTTTGTGAGAAGCAATTCCTCTTCTAGTCACACTGGCTTCCATCAAATAGCGTCTTATATATTTCGTTCATACTTTTTTTTTATATCTGCACTAGACTTCAATAGTGTCCATTCACCTTTTTCGAAATTGACTTACATATTTCTTATTGTTACTTTTTAAGCCACATTAACACATCACCAAACAACGCCACATTAATGCGTCTTGAAGCAGACGACTTTCAAAAGGTATTGTGACAAAAGAAGAAATTGCATGTCACAAGCATTATCTCCTTTTGCCACAATGTTTTATTTTTCAATCTTTTCACATATCACAACAGCGGAATCGAAAGATTTTTTCACGTGTTTACAAAACTTTTCTAAAGTCGTTTGCTTGAAGTTAAAAACAGTTTCTACATATGGTTAAGTATTAAAGACTTGTTGAGCTAATGGCAAATACGAAGCTACGGTTGCCTCGAATGTCATACACCACGTGTTTTCATGTTTGTGATCGAATACGGGTCCGTTTGTGATTCCGTAGTTTTCAGATTAAGCACTCTTCTTGAATCGGTGCCAACATTTAGCCTTTACCTTTGTATGATATCCGGACGTTTCAGGCAAAAATAAATCAACGGATCCACTTTGATTGGAAAATCTATTAATAATGGCATGTATACTGCTTTTTTTTTATCTCTGAAAAGGCCATTCAACCAACACCTTATAGTAGACCAGAGACTAAATTGTTTTAATGCAGTCTTAAAACATGTGCACTTTGTCTAATTTTGACAAAGAAAAAATGGGTCATTCACCAAGCAATAGCTTATTTATTGTACGTGATTGACAGGTTAAGCAGTCCTTTACAGAAAAAGTTAAAACAGAAAAGGAAAAAAAACCTTATCCTGTAGTTATTCTTCGAGATAGCAGCGCGTGTTTCTTAAATGGCTATTTCTCGTGTGGGCAATTCATACGTTTAGAGAGAAATTCGAATCCATCTTCAGTATACTCGTAAAACACCATTACATCGTATGAGAAAGGATCAACGTGATAAGCCAGTGCTCTGTACTCGCATACTCTCATGGTGGACAGGTTGTTTTGGTTTATTGCCACGTGGGAGTAACCCGCCAGTTATGATAAGCCAAAAGTGGCGGGGCTAATTAAGAGTTCCTAACATGAGGTGAGTCAATAGTGGGTTCGACTCGTGGGTATTATAAAGTAGGTCAGGCTGGCCTCCAGTACTAATGCAAGCTTTCTGTGGCTACGCATGTACAGATAGGACATATTTAAACGTTCCACAATGTTTCGGACATGAAACCGTTGGCGAAGCTTGTAAAGGTGCCCGAATGTGTTTTTTTCAGACACTTCTCAAAGCTTTGTGAGTAGTTCTACACTGTTTAAAACAGGTATGTACTTACATGAATTAAAATCAACAAAACTCAAAAAGTGCAAGGTATTTATGAATAAAAAGATCAATAAATGCATAATAAAAATAAGAAATAAAATGAAATAATGGATGAATAAAGTAAGAAAGAACTGAAAATAAATAAGTTAATTGATAAATAAGTGGGTAAGTAAATAGATAAACAAATATACAAATGAATAAATAAAGAAATAAATGAAGATATAAATAAAAAAAAACAAATCAAACAAATTGATAGATTTAAAAGCAAATTGGAATCAAACATACAAGGGATCACCTGAACCGGCTTAGGACTCTCACATTTATCATAACGATAATAACAAAATTAGAAAACAACAACAACAACAACAAATCAACACGACGCTAACACTTACATCACCACCACCAGCACAAACATCAAATTAACCCTAACTGATCCCATTGCTATACTTTCAGTTCTCGGATCCTACGTCTATTCACCCTGAGGCAGCACATACTGGACACTCTGGGTTGGGAAAATCCGCCAAACATCGACCGGGAAACTAAACAGCAACTCCTCCTTGGGATGAACACAGTGTTCGTGACCAGACAAAAGTTCTGCTATTACCCATTGTGTAGGTTTTATTTAATCACTATTTTTGTTTGATTGATTTCACATCTTTCCGACATTTATTCAGATGAATGAGTAAATTTTGTCTTTTCTCAGACTATATGGGGTGTTCAATATACAGTGTACGTAAATTGTTTTACAACAGTTAATTGTTCTCGTTCCTTTTCAAGGGAACACCATTGGATGCAAAGAACAAAAAGGAACAATAAGTTAGCATGTAAATTGTTAAAACGCATTAAATTGCTCCCCTTTTAGTGTATTGAACACGTTGATTTGGATCTTAGCAATCAAATGACTCAATGCATGTTTGAATATAACGACATTTCTGGAAATAAGTTACTATAAACATGACGAATTGTTTCCTGTTTTGGATGTAAACATTTACGCGATAAGTAGAATGAAAGCGACGCAATGTATGTCTGTTTGAAAGGAACTCAGAATGAAAGTAATATTATAAAGATGAAACATGGTTCCTTTTCTGGGATTTGAAAAGAACGACAACCCTTGAAGGAAGTAAATATAAACAGGCTGCATGGTTCCCGTTTTACTTTCAGGCGATTTACCGATGGTAGATATGCCGGACTACATGAACCGATCGATCTGGTTTGACACGAGTTCCAGGAACATCCGGTACTATTTCTCCCTGGAGGCCAGCGAGGATCCCAACATGGAGATAACATCCGCCGTACTGCGTCTCCATCTTAAACGGAGAGAAGGTGAGAAAACTATTTACAGTGGGTTTGCGCTTATTTCCTGTGTCTTCATCTCAAACGGAGAGAGGAGAATTCCGATACTGAAGCAATTGAATGTCATTGGGTTTATCCAATGAATTTCTCAGATTACGGAAATACCCGAGTAATTACGATTGATACAGAAGTAGAGATTGCGCTTTTTTTTCTTCACATTATTGTGGTTTAACATCGCGTCAAGATTATTACAATCATGTTGCTTACAAGTGTTGGTTGAAGTGGAGGGTCTAGACAAGATTTAGGCAAAACAATGATGATTGTTATTCAAAGCGATGTCGTATTGGCTAAACTGTCTTGTCTGTGGACAAATTCCTGTGATCCTATCTAATTATCTCAATATGCTATATATCTAGATATGAATTTTCGGATTCAAACCAGCTCCAAGGCTAAATTCGAAAGTTGTATGTTTTATAGAATCATTTCTATCCATGTACATCGGTCGTTCAAAACACGGAAGACTTTTAGAACAACCAATTCAAACACTTACATCTTCATAACCAAGTATATCTTTTAAGATCGATGACAATGTTTGTATTTTATTTGATTGGGAATTTTGCAACCCCTTCATTGTTTTGCAGGTTTCTTGTGTTATATGTATATGGTATTTGACCCATCCCTCTTCGTTTTAGACTGTCCTTGTGCCTTTGAAGGGGATCCAGCCACTTCTAGACTGCACATCAAAGTGTACCAATACAGGAAACCAGTCCGATCCGAATCCAGACGTAAGTGCCTCCTAATAACATCTAACATTATGCCATTCGATGCCATTAGAGTATCTAACCAAAAGGATATGTAAATTACTGTGGTCCTTAATAAGAATACAATGGATTGTTAAACATTTAGTGTTTTTTTTTTATCTCCATCCAAATGATTCAAATGCACAAACTTCTCGTATGGTAATTCGATATTGAAGAAAGGATTTTTACAGACAAACTGTTGACTCGAGTCTGGTCCGAAAAATATTACTGATGAAGTGCCTAGCAGGCTTATTCGGCTATTGAAGAAGTATCATACCAACACGTGTTGCAACATTTCTGAAGCTTTCTTGCAAAAAAGGGAGATTACTTATGAGATATTTGACAATTTATAAACGATGGCGTCCCTTAAATACAAAAGATGGACGATTGTTTGTTGTCGGTTTAGAAACTATTTTATGAGTATATGCAACATTAACGACCGGAATTGTTACGCCATCTGTCTAAATCACTGCTCCATTCATAATTAACATGATGATTGAACAATATTTTAGTATGACAGTGATAACAGTTTTGATTATCTTGGTTATGTTTACGTAAATAACCTCGATGGACTGTATTGTATCTAATTCATGGCAGCAATGTTTGATTCTATTTTGTTTGTGACTGCGCAACAGTTTACTGGTTCGGTGCTTATTTAAACCATTTATTGCATACAATTAGAATACAACATGAGGTCATTTATGGTCCCTGCCACCAATAACAAGGACTACAATTAGAATAAGGGAAGATTACATGTACCATGTTTGTGTTATCATTAAAATGTGTTTGCATTCATGATTTATCGACATAATTAATGCATTTGTTATATATCTAAACACCCATATCCTATAAACAATCTCCTTTCACTGATGCTTTTATATTAATGTTACCTTGTAACACTCTCCTTTCAGTGCGACACAGTAACATGCGCCTGATCGACGCTAAGATGGTCACGTGGAACAGTGACCGCTGGGTGTCGCTACAGTTGACGGACGCAGTGAAGCGTATTGTGACGCGGGGTCGACGTAATGGCGGATTCGAGGTACACGTCAGAGATATGGAGGAACACGTTCTGGACGCTAAAACCGTCATTGATCCTACAGTGTGTACGTCGACGCTTAGTAAGTATTCAAACAATCGTTAGTAAGTTTTCAAATGTAGAATGTATTCTAACAGTTTCAGACAATGTAGACAGTTATACAGCTGTAAAAAGTCGGCTGTTTAACTTATAATCCATTCCAGTAATAATAATAATAATAATAATAAAAGAGAAATACCCAACAACAACTTCAACAACAACGTATCAAATTGGGAACTGATCAACCGAAAACCAGTAACCAGAAACAGAGTAAAACGTTCATTTTGTAACCAAATGATTGTTCATTTCAGCATATGAATGTACGGCCCATGAAGACGCGGGAGCAATGTTAAACGAAAATGTCGAAGACCTTGACCCGAATTACTCACCCGTCCTAGAAGTAAGCTCAACCACGACACGCCGGATTCCAAGTAAGTATGGGACGGTTTCCTTTTAAACAGTGGCATTACCAACGTTATTGTGTGCTAATTATCGTGGACATGAAGTATGATAGTTTTCTCAATAAAACCCACTTCTTTCATATTTCATAAAATGAATATGAAATGGGGGGAGGGGGGGGGGTGTAGTGAGCATTAAATCGTTTTCTAGAGAGTAGACTATAAATGAACTCAAGAAAATGTGCGTCTTTTTTATGCATAACCATCCCTTGAGAAGAATCTTTTCCCGGTTTGTTTAGAAAATGATTAGTATATTTCAGCAAAATGATTAGAACCTAAAATAATTCACGTGTTATTTCATATAAAAGCATCATTGCTTGGATAATGCGAGCTAATGGAGTTTGGGCACCGCTCTTTTATTGCTGTAGGTTGTCAAAAACACACACTGACAGGTCCTGGTTTTACAGCAATATTAGCTCTTATGTGTTGTCTATGTGGGCCTCAAGATTGACTAAGATGCATATTATATGTTGTCGTTGCTACAAAACCACAAGGTATCATCTACTTTGTGTTTAAGTGAAAGACAATTTTGTTTATTTGTTTTTTGGCCTCAAAATTGAGTAAGTTTTTAGTGTAAATGATTCCCTTTTAAAAATTGTATTTTGTTTTCATTTCAGTTTCCTGATTACAAGGCCTTATCGCACATTGCTGTTTGGTCAACGAACATTTCATCACTTATAAACTTTGATCTCGAAATATATGTGTAGGACCGGTTACTTTAATGTGTTGTGTGGGAATCATCGGAGTCCGTGTAAGAGCATGAAAAACTCGTTTTCAGTAGCGGGGGGCTTGGGTTGGGGATAGGGTTGGGGCTAGGGTGGGGCTAGGGTTTGTGTTCAGCAAGAGAAGGACCTACTGGCCTCTTGGCCGCCATGGTTTACATCGGTCACAATACTTAATTGCCTTCGTCGCACGAAATATCCTATAAGAGAACACATTTTGGCTTTACAACGGCGCAATGTTTTACATGTTGTAAATACTTGATGCACGTTATTTTCATTAACATTATGCTTTTTTGTTTGAATATGATTAAACTCGTTAATGACGTCTTGAGCGCTGGTATTTTGGGGACATTTTCCTGGATCAACAAAAAAAAACAATGTGTATAGGTACAATTCAGGCGTTCTACTTCTCTAAACCGTTAGGTGGACGAACATCTCTGTATTTATTGACATCGAATCAGCTAAGACAGTCATGTGGATGCGGGGTACAAGCATGGACCGGAACCCAGGCTAACGTTGTGAGCGTTATTGCTTCCAGAATACTGATGAACCATTTAAGTTTGCCCAGCTAGGCATCAACGGTGGTTGATGCCGACTCTTTAAGTTTTAGGTTTAGAGTGTAAGACGGTCGATAATGATTTGGCAACGCTATCGTCTGTTTCCTGAAAATCTTGCTGGTCACGGAATTTAACGAAGACTCGATCGCGTTATACTACAAGCGCAATGCCTTACCTTAATTCAACCTTTGAATTACTGGAACCGACTTCATGCTTATGTAAACAGATTAGAACACAGGCTAGCCGCCAAGTGAATTGACAGTTGGCCTGTGTTCTAACCTGTTCGCTCATCTGAGTATCTTTACTCATCGGAATAAAGCAGATATTTAAGGTTTTGGAAAGCAGTCGACACAAAAATCCATTTTTTTTTAGAAAATTACACAGCATTTTAAGGGGTAAGAGCGCCTAATTATAAGGATGAATCGTGCTTCTTATGTTTTCTTTATTTCGATGCACAGGTTGTTTATTTATTGTTGTATTGTACAGTTTATTGTTTAAACTCTTCAGCTACCTCATTTTATCAACATTGCCATTGTGTGTACATATAGCTTTAATGTTAGTGCGGATATAGCTATCAACGAAACTCTGAAAAATGTTCTCAGTCTCCCAGTAGAAAAATTGCGATTTGAATACAGCCCTGTTAAATGTATCGAGTCAAGATACTGGTTCACAGTACTGTGTAGTAACCAGGAATGGATAAATGAATGTCGTCCGGAAATTATCGAAATGTATTGTAAAGTGGTGTTTAATCGGAAACAAAAAGTAGAATTTAGCCCAATCGTATAATTTCATACTCCTGATGTTTCAATAAAGCAACATTTTTGTTCTACTTTAAATTTTAGTAGAGAAACATCTCTTAACAGCCCCGTGTGTCCTATTACCAAATCTTCATTTAAAAAAAGAACAGGGTATCTTGGTAATTTGGTAAAATCAAAAGAAACACATTCTTTTTAAATTGTGTATAGATGTATCATAAATCATTGTATAACAAGACTAATTTAGTAATACTCCGATGTGCCTTTGAAATGTATTAAAGGGAATCTACAAGTAGTTGGACTATTCCAGTATAAAATTCTTCTTATCAAACATCAACTGTCTATCTCATTTTCAGAGTGATTGCTTTTTCCGCATTTAAAATGTAGCTAACGAAATCATATGCGTGAGAAAACAATTTAAAAGATTGTTGTCGATTTGAAAAGAAATAAAATGTTACACCGACTGGTATTGTTTTAGTTTGTTCTGTTGCCCGAAGTCATTTCAGTCAATTGTTGTAATTTGCACCCGGTGTTTAATCATATTCATGCGAATTTTAACAATGAGCAATTCATCCTATAGTTTCAATGGTTTCCATCTTATACCACAAGAAAAAATATATTCGTTACCTGCTTCTTTTACAGTCGTCTGTTTTTGCTTTGAAATTTGGACCAACCAACAGAAAATTGTAATAATTATTATTTTGAGCTTCTTTTTGCCGTTTGTCGTTGTTTCTTTCAATTCGGACCAGTCCAAAGAATATGTTATTATTCCGTGCTTCTTTTGCAGTCGTCTGCTATTGCTTTAAATTTGGACCTGTCAAAAGATGATGTAATTTATCTGTGCCACTTTTTGTCGTCTGCTATTGCTTTCTTGCAATTTGGTCTATTTGAAAACGTCCATTCCTTGCTACAAAGGGTATCAAAATTCATCTTATTTCGTATTCATCTCCACGTCTGCTCCATTGTTCGCGCCTGTCCCCTTCCTCTTGGTATAGGGCATGAAGGGCACATACTTCATGATCTCCATGTTGAGGAAGGCCTTGGGGAACAGAGGCATGTACACCTCGTATCCCTCGTAATAAAAGGTCCGGTCTAACTCCACTGTACCGTCATCATCGTCCGACTTCTGCCAGGCGGCGATACCTCGTTCTTCCCTCGTACCTTTATAGTAATGAGTTAAGAGTGTTTCAGTTACAAGAAATGAAAAGAGTACTGCGACCTAAAGTATTGTTTTGAGATCAAATGTTACGACAGGGGCAGTTTGCTCAGCAGTAGAGTATAAAGGTATCCCCTCTATACGGGTTTAAACGATTCTGATAACCACCTTGCATGAACGATGCACTTATCTATGCGATATGATACATCGTTTTTTGTAATAAAATGAAAAGGCGAAAGGCACACAATGAGCACATTTTTCTATAACTTGATGAAACTCTCTTACCGCCGATGGTTACAGAATAGATTGACTTACCTGGTACAGTATTGTCCAGGAAGCAGGCTAGGATGGTTCCCACTAGGTTAGGATTACCTATCAACATGGACATCATGCTGTCAAAGCCCTCCATACCTGCAAAAAAAAACCAGATTTATAAATCGGTGTTATCATTGAAAAGCAATACAGAATGGTTCATAGCACTGAGAATAATTGCGGAAAATGCATACAAAGGGTTGTGATGACTTCAAAACATAGCGAGCTTATTTTAAATTAGAAGTTTAAATAAATGATAATGAAAAGAAAAGAAAAAAACAGAAAAAACAACAACAAAAACCTCTCCACCACCCTAATAAAATCAACCAACAACACAATATAGTCAATGGACAAGCTGAAGGAACTTAATCGGGTCTTTTACACATAGTGTCTGAATAACTTGAAGGCAAACCCTATATTGTGGGTACATATTTCAATCATCTCGAGGAGACTATAAAAATGAGTTCTTACAATACAGGTTAAAGAGAAATAATAGAGAGACTAGCTAGTGAAATTCGCGTCGTATGTGGACCACTACATAACTGAATGATCTATCAAAACTCACCTGTATTGATTGGGCTACCGACTTTCTCCACCCATGTGGGTACCAGCAACCCTATAAACATGGAGAGGCCGAGAATAGCGATGTTCCTGGGTGAAGACATCGACGTAACCTGAAACGTGCCAATGATATGGATAACTTTTATATAGATAGTTCACATGTTAAAGCACTCCTTTATAATCCAAAATTGTGAATTGTGTGTATATTGGGCCAGAGGCCTTTATTACGAATGAAACATAATTTGTTACATAGCATTGTATTAGTCGTATTACTTCGGTTTTGGCAAATACTCTTTCATCTTGTATGAATCACTCTCGATTGTCATTCTTGGATGCATGACCAAATCTGCGACGTATGTTTGGACTAATGAAAAGCCTCAAAGGCATCGGTGCTCATTACTGAATTCGAAATTGCGACCTCTTTGTCACTGTTTTAACTTTTCTCTGTGTTGATAAACTTAAACTAACAATATGCAGATAAGTCTGTCTAATTGACATCACTTTAGAGTTTCTTTAATAATCGAGATCGTTTTCAGAAACACAACTCTCCAAACTAAATACACAATTGTGAAATTTATGGAAACATGTATGCGTTTTTGAACTGTAGGTGAAATCGGGTCATATTCGAATTAGCCTTAGATTTCTTTAAGCTTATATATTTTACATCGATTGTGACGGAAGCTTGATCAAATTCATTCTCGATGACCGCGTCCTTGATACTTAACCAGTACACTAGTCCCGGCAATTTTTACCTTGTCTAATGAGGATCGAACCCAGGACCTTCGGTAGAAGAGGCCGACGCTCCACGTTTTCACCACTGCCACAATTAGTATATTATAACATCCGTAAGGCAGGTTTGGAGGAGTACAGATGACATCATTAGATTGCATACCTCTAGATTAGAGACAACCACGCCGAAAAAGATCCCGTATAGCACTACGATAGCCCCTCCAAGCACGGGGTATGGAATTGTGATGAATACGGCCGATATCTTCCCGAATATACCGAATATAATGTAGATAACACCCGTACAGATAAACACGACCCGACTGGCCACCTGGAAATAAACAGATATGTGATTTACTGATTTTACTCCTTCATTCAGCTTGTTAGTTCATTAAGTATCAGCACCCAATTGTATAAACGTTGGTTAAACTTAACCAATTGGTTAAATCCTGGTTAACTGTGAATTTCTGGTTAAAATGTCGGTTAGCTCTTGTACAAACGTTGGTCAAAGTTAACCAACGTCGATTTTCTGGTTAAAGTTAACCCTGGTCCTGAGGTCGGTTAACTTTTTGGTTAACTTAACCAATTTAGAAAACGCATAGATAATAGCTTTTCTTGAACAAATCTTACAATGATATACACAATTTTAATGCCAGGACTGACAAAAGATGAGAGGCTGTAGTTATTTAAGTTATTTGAGATCTAATTTGACTCGGGAAAACTGTCATAATATGCATATTTTCCACCACCATAACTTCGCGCAATCATGTGTGCGTAACACACAATACCAAACTAATAATATCAATTTTAATTTGGGCAGTAAGACACATGTACTAGTAAAATATGCTATTATTCTAACACATTAATCAAACGTATACATGTTAACATGTGTGCTCGCTCTTACACACTATTTAAATGTGTTTGCCTTTTAAAATCACGGGATATTTTTGTCTGTGAACAACAAAATCCTTGGACATTGTTCCAATATCTAGACGAAAAGAGATCGCATTCCTTCAAGAGTGTTACAAATAAATCAATATTCCCCGTGTGATACCTCAAATACACATGTACATTTAAAGTGTGATGCGATTGGACGTTGCCTTGGTACGATGTAAACAATTATACTTTTATCGATGGTTCCAAATAAACCATGGCGAAGAATGGGATAAATCGCCTTTAATATGTTTTGTATAAAAGTTATTCCCTTGAATATCTTAAAATAGATATTGCTTTATTTTGTTTCTAACATTGTACAACAATTTGTCCAGTGTTTAATGTTAAAACTATCTTTAAAATAGCGAACTCAACTCTTTAAGCCTAGATTAAGATACAACGGCGGTTCAGGAAGAGTTTAGTCGACGAAAGATGATGACATTTCTGTCTTTATTTCAAATGACAAAGGAATTCAAGAGTTTCTTCATGCATCTTTACATATGCTTTAGATTTGTATGAATTAATTCTAAATCTCTTTGTGTTATAATCCCAGGCTTCTTTTCCCATATTGCGTCCACGGATAGTTTCGTCACCATTCATGCATGTCAACATAGACCGAAAATTGGAATCTCCATTTACTTGGAATACATGCTCACCGCAAGCTTAATTTCTTACATAGTGCAACTTATCTTTGTTTCATAACCAATTATGCTTTCTTTTTGGGTTGTAACTTCGTGTTCAATGAAGTAAACGAATTAAAAGAAGTGAAGCGGTGAAAGATTTTTGAGTTATTTTGTTGCATTATGGGATATATTGGTAAAAATAACTTGTGGTTAACTCTAACCAGTTTGGTTAGCTAACCACTTGGTTAAATACTGTTATACAAACGGGTTAACCAGATTGGTTAGCTAACCAAAATGGTTAAAGTTTAACCCAGGGTTAGCAGTTAACCGTGGGTTAAGTTAACCAACCTTTATACAATTGGGTGCAGCTAGCCATCTTCTGAAAGTCGTCGTTTCTGTATATTTCAATTCGATACGTAATCCTACGAATGTGACACAATAAGTTTTCATGACAAGCCTTTGCTGCAATTGCATTAAGATGACAAACTTGAAATGAATCGATTGAGTCAAATCTTAAACATATTTCACAAATGGAAACAATGAACTCCCCAGATTAACAAAATAGGTCATGCACTGACATCACAGAAAAATATAGTAAGCTATAGTTCATGTGACTTCTGCAACGCCGCAAACACCATCGTTGTAGCCTCTACACTACAGACACGTCTGTATATATTAGGGATGGGAACGATTAACTGTTTCATTAATCGATTAATCGGTCAGTGATTAATCGATTAATCGATTAATTGGTGAAAGAATGACGGTTTGTACATGTATACGTCCGAGGCCTTTGTTCAGTATCAATGTTTTCAGTTGTTTACTTCGTGTGCGCATATACTATATATCTTAGACTATACTACCTTTATCGCTGAATTCTTCTTTAACACCTGAACATAGGTCATAACTTTTAGGATTGATATAGACACAAAAAAGAAATCCCAAAAAAGAATAACAAGTACCTTAGTGACCCCGATGGCACCAATATTCCCGCCATAAGTGGATGTACCATGACCGCATCCAACTGTACCGGAAATGAAACTACACACGCCCTCTATCAGTATACCCCGATTGACAGCGTGACGGGGCGGCGCCGGAACTCGACATACCCGTGCGCATGCGTAGTAGTCACCGATCGAGTCCATGACGGAGATGAATGTTGCGATAAGGCAGGCTACGAACGCCGGCCCGGAAAATCTGAAAGGTCCGAATTGGCCTGAAATTTGAAATGCACAATTAGGATGACTTCTTCATTCAAGTATAATGGCATATTTTTTGAATGAGTCATGATAAAAATCACTATCCTTTTTGGTACTATGGGAAGCGGGAATTTGATAACGACATTTGACAGGTAAGAACTAGTTGCATTGGTTTAAATGAAATGAAAACCGTGATATATCTGAAAATTATTAAAATCGGCTGAAATAGAACCAAAATTTAGAAGCAAAAGTAAAAGACAAAGATATTTTCATTAACATAAAAAACTTCTCTTGATCCTCAAATCCATTCTAGTGTGCATCTTTATTACATACCTTGTCTCAGGTTCAAGCCCCAGAGGTGCTTTGGGATTTGTGGGCGTGTCCTTTGGTTGGCAAGACACTTAAGAGCTTAAGCCTAGTATTGATAAATCTATGGAAGCCCTAACAAAGCGGAAAGATTATTGACAATGTGTTAAACGTTTTATCAAAAACTAACCTGGATAGGGAAAGGTGAACCATGGTTTGCTGGCTATAAGATCTCCCGCTGCATCCGTCCTCGTTCTGTAACCGATATCGTTCTTATCGTCCGTCAATACACCCGATAACGTTAATATGGCACACAGTAACCAGTTAAACATGATCGAAATCAGAATCTAAACGAAACGAATATTCTTGGATACGTATTTTGAATCACAAAGCAACCAGCATGATCGACATCAGAATATAAACGAAATAAACACTCTTTGATACATGACAAAGTAACCAGTTAAACATTATCGAAATCAGCATCTAAACGAAATGAGCAAACATTGATAGCTCACATGGTGACAATTTAAACAAGTCCGAAATCAGAAGCTAAACGAAATGAAAATCATTGATAACGCACTTAGTGATAATCCAATCGGAACTATTCGGGTATTTCCGTAAGCATTATCGAGCATTATTTTGTTAACATTTAATCGGTAACTTATACATAATAGTCATTATAAGTTGTGATCTATGTAACTCTTTTCTTCATCAAAATGAATGGGTATTTTAAAAGATTTCAAATTCAAGAACTATATTTTGTAACGTTAGTACAAAGACGCAAGTATTGCAAGAAACAATATGGCGGCGGTCCTATTATATCAGAGGCTTTTTCATTGGATAAACCGGATGAGTTCAGATAGAGTAATAATCTAAACATGGTCGGGATCAGGATCAAAACACAACGAACAATCATAACTATTGCGCACAAGCTCACAATCTAAACATGATCGAATCCAGAATTCATACGGAAAAAAAGAAGAAAAAAATATCATTTATTCAAAATATTATTGGTACTACTGGAAGACTGTGGGAACCAATGCATGGGAACCGCTCTAACCGGTCAAGCCTTTTTAGCGACACCAGGCGCGCCATTTAAAACATTTCTGGAGTAGGATTGAAAAGAAACCCCTAAAAATATGAGAAACGCACAAATGCTGTTTCTATGGAAACTTGAAGAAATAGCGGTTTCTATCGAGCAGATCAAGGGACTGTACAGTAAGTGGGCAAGCTCATTGTCAAGCACAGGTGGTTGTTGTTGTTGTAAATTGACATCAACTATAATCTGATAGAGTAGTAAAATTGAAATATTATTATATGGACGCGCTTTAAAAACAAAATAAAACAAACGAACAAGGTCTTACCGCAAACACTTGATGCAGTGGATAGCGCACAATCCTGAAGCCGCCCTTTGGTGTCCACACCGGAACTGGCATGTTATATTTACCGAGGTACAGGAAGAGGATGACGGCAACCGCGATAGTACTATTAAAACAGGAAAGTGGTTTCAAGTAATAATTAGGATTTTGGTGAGTTTTATATTATGATTATACAGGTACATCATGCTTATTCTCATCTTCCTTTTAGGTAAATTTTTCTCCCGTGGTGGTTATTATTTATTATTTTCATTTTTGAGACGACGGTAACATGTTATGTAAAGTAATTGTAAATACGTACATTGTATTTTGTATATGACTAGAAACTGTACTAGCTTATGGCAATACAATTTGTCTATGTCTATGTCTATGATACATGTACTTCAAACAGCATCAATATTTTGCTTTAACCCTTTACCAAACAATAACAACATTTGACAACTTTGTTGCAGACGACTCTGGAAAACATTGTGGGAAAAGGAGAGATTGTTTGACACAAGTAATTTCTCCTTTTCCCATAATGTTTTCTAATCCTTCAGAAGATTACTTTTCAATTTCATTACATTGTGAAATGTCGTCTGCAAACTCTTTCAATTTGGGATAATGGACAATCTGGCGTTTGGGAAAGGGTGAAACATGACTACATAGACTAACGAGAATTATTTATTCTAGATATTAAGAAGATTGTTTAACCTGAATCAACGTAATCCCAATTCACATTATTTTCATTGATCCACCAAATTGATTTAAAAGTATAAATAACACTGTGGCAAGACTATCAATCGGTTATATTAATATACATTGTTCTTACTCATAGATTTTCGGTAAAATAAAAACGCCAGTATTTAGCATGGAAAACGACTTTAATGACTTTACCTTAATATGAGTTAATTGGCTCCAATAGTAAATCGAACCGGTCTACATTCGCTGACATGAATAACTAAGAAATCACAGATCGCACAATGTTCATAACCTCTTAATCAGAATACTTAAACTAATGTAGCTTTTACCTTTATAGTGCTTGAACCAACTTCATGCTTATGCAAACAAGTTAGATTCAGGCCAGCCGCAAAGTAAATTGGCGGCTCGCCTGTGATCTTACCCTTTTGCTGATCCGAGTAACCTTCCACATTAAAACTAAGCAAATATTTAAGGTTTTGGAAAGCAGACGATACAAAAATCTATTTTCAGAAAATTACCCAGCATTCTACGCGTAATAACTCACGAGAAAGCAATGCCCCAACTCGGCTCCACAAACTTTAACACTGTCCGCACGATGAAGATCCAGATTAGTAGCATGGTTGGTACGATCGTGAGTGGGCCGATAAATCGCACCAGAAGTCCAACCATTCCAGTCAGACCGAGCAAGGCGTGTAGCACACCGGCTACCATGAGGCTTCCTTGTAACTAAACACAAAATAATATTATAAAATAGAATATCAACATCAACGGGATGTTATGTTTTACTGAATACGATATCTAGATTTTTTTTTCTTTTTGGAAGCAATTGAAATGATCCATCCAAGAATGATATCCTCGTCAAAAGCGAAGTAACGTCAAGAAAGAAAATGCATTCGTATTTCAAAATTAGCGCCAAACATTTCCTTTTTTTTACTCTCCAAAAGGCTGAACTTAAAAGTATGTTATTCCGCTTCGACTGATTCGTGCTACGATGTGTCGTTATGAATGTACGGATACTGACCAACTCAACACTTTGTTTTGAAATAATGATGCACGTTCAAATGAAGCGGTAGATAGATGGAAATGATTAGCAAATATTTGATTGAGGGGATACATAAGCTGAATTAAAATCGGAAACATCAATTTTAAGCCAAAGCGTCAACAAACAACAGTGGTCAATGATAGCCAAATAGATAAAGTCGCAATAATTCTAATAAAAGTCGGAAACTCTTTTTGTCAAAACATTACTGTGTTTACAAGCCTTACTAGATGATACTACAGTATGGTATTTACCGATTGTACGTTGTACAGTATCCTGTCCATCGTGACTTCTTCCATGGCAGTTTCGTTCATCGTCATGTTTAATCCAACAGCCGACTCTGAAATACATGCATTTCAATATAATTTAAACCTGAATTCATACCGAATTGTTTCATGGAAGTGAACGTCTCTGGATGCATCATTGTCGATTGGCTGTCTTGCTAAAACCACGAAAGCGTGACTGGATAATTGAAATAGATTTTGCACTGTTTTCAATTGTTCCACTGTCACATAGCGTATGACATAGACTATGTCTATGCCTCTGGTACTGTCGTAAGAATGCGTCAACATATTGCATTTTATGATAACTTGAGGCTGGGGGTATATCAACAATAAAAAGAATAGTTTATTTTTACCATGGAGGCAAACATCATTGCAAAAAAAAAAGAGATCGATAATTACCAGTCAGTCTTTGTCATAGATATTTCTGTCATCTGCGTCATATACTTATTAAATTATGTTAGTTAAGTAAATGTTCAGCTTGGTGTTTTCTGCAGTATACAAAAGCATCTTTGAATCAACACAATTCCTGAAATTGTTGGTAAATGAAACACAGACCAAGTTCTCACAATATCAGGTATTTAGATAGCTTCTCATACAGTATGATGCCAGTAAACGTTAAACAGCATAGTTTGATAAATTCATGGAACTGATCATTTCCATTAATCAAGCAAAGCACAATTCATTGTAATTAGTTTTCCTTGAGTCACATTTCACCATCGTCGCCGGTAAACATAAGACAATAACCCACGTTTGGCGTTTGTAAGACTCGAACAAAAGGTCCCGTCGACATTCGCGATCAACAACAGAGGAACGACGTATTCTGATGAGGCCCCTTGGTAAAACGGTAATCTGAAACAGACAGAATGACACAATATCAGATACTATTAACTGTCGTGCCTCACAGCGTACTTGCAGTAAGTAGTTTTTTGGTTCTCGTTGTTCCTTTCTACTTGTTCATGGTGGTAGATGATTTCTACTGCTATGTATGGTAAATGCCTTTTAGTATTAGATGGCCTTTTTGGCCTAGCTGTTAGACCATTCAATACACATCCAAAATACACATCTGCTGATAAGCATTTTAGCTAATCACAAGGGACAACTGAACATTCTCCTTAAGAACTTGAATTTGGTCGCCAGGTCCGACTCACATCTGATTAAGCAAATCATACATAAACAAATCGATTAACTGCAAAAAAATAAAGTTTTGTAAAGCTTTATATTTGCGCATACACCCGTCCCTCGATATGCGATTTCAAAATGTTTTGGTGGGAAATAAAAGCAATCGCTCATTTTGATTTGATTTTTTTTAATGAAGTCATTTTGATTTGGTTTTATTCAGTGTCACGCATATAATCGACATGTTAATACGCAGATATTAAAATCGCCTCTATATCTCCCAATACAGGCAGGGAATCACGTGACCAATGTGTACGATCTTATGTTAGAATGATATGGCTGCACCACAGGTATTTTGCTTCTTTATCTACTTCTGCACAATGTGGCTATCATTGGCAAAAGTATGTGAAAAGGCAAACACACCTGTTTCGTCAGGGATGCGACCATCTTGTTCGGACATAATATCGTAAATATTGGTCACATGATTCCCTCACCTGCAAAAGGCAACACGAATATTAAATTGGATGAGACAATTAGTCCTGTACGCATTCGCAAAACATACCTAATTCCAATGACGTTCATTGCAACGGTCGTTACGCCGCTCATGAACAAGGTTGAACTGAGGAGCCGTGATTTAAACATGTCATTGTCGGATGCGCAAACGGCTTCTGCCACCAGCAAAGAGACGACCAACTGTGCGGAAAGCGACAGCAAACCTTGCTGAAATACCAAGAAGAATTGATATTAAATCAAGAACCGTATGAACAAATTTGATATTACTGTAGTTGCTTTATGATATATCGGCAGAGAACTTTCCGATATTTCCATTCTTCCAAAACTGAAAAATGTAGGTACGGCACTGACGAAGAGGACCCATATGGGACATGTGACAGTTAATGACTCTAATCTAATCTAATCTAATTATTTCACCGATACTTCTCTGCTAACGATCATAAATTATGACTTTGCACGAACGTCTTCACACATGCTATATAAAATATTTTGTAAGCTTTAAACATGCTGTTGGTGTTTAGTGTTGAATAAAATTATGTTATGTTAAAAAACAAAGAATAAGAATTTCAAAACTGTAAAAAGGGGTTATCACCAGCCATCGTTATACAATTGTTCAGACAACCGACGCATCTCTGGAAAGCAAAAATTAGTTTGTTTAGTTCATGTCCAAAATTCTTATCCCACAGTATTCCGCTCAGAAGGAATGTAGAGTTGGCCGAATGAGTTTCGAACACCTCGGCAGACCTCGTGAGCCGTTATACGTCCGTTAACTTGCAGATCCATTAGAAAGCGACCACCCTGAGAACAACGATAGTTTAAACCAAAAAGACGAACCCCACCTGAAGTCCGCAAACAAGCGTGATGTACAATGGCGGCACATCGTTTATTCCATAGATCAAGGCCTTAAAGGACCTTATTTCTACTTCCTGCGTCCCATCATTCTGAATTGGTGTAGTCTTATTATCACAATTTTCGTTTGATGTTACTTTCCCGCTTGCCATATCGGCTATATGTCTCCCGAAAGTTTCACATAGGGCAGTCGAATTACATGAAATACACGCAAGCCGCACCATCCGCTAAGTTTTCATTCTTATTTGATCGCACTTTCTGGAGTAGATTTTATAACGATTTTTTGTTGTCACGCTTAAGTTATTCCCCGTGGTCGTGTTAACATGCTTTAATTAATTGTTATTTCTCTATTCAGAATGCATTTCGTCTGCAGTCGACCTAATACAATCCACAGAATTCCACACGAGAGAAAGGTTAAAGGCATTACAGCGTAAGTGCAGTTAACGCATACGCCTGACCAGCCCTTATGGGCAGTTGAGTATGGGGTCTTCCTCCATCATTAATAGTCGGGCATCGCTACATAACTGAAATGATGTTGATGTGATGTAAAACCCATATATAAAAAAAGGCATACGTCACTTGTAATTGCACAGTGATTAATCAAGCCTTATAGTACTGGAACCGACTTCATGCTTATGCATACAGGTTTGATCCAGGCCAACCGCCAAATAAATTTGCGAAAGGCCTGTGATCTAACCTGTTTTCGACTCTGAGCATCTTTCCTCATCAAAATTAAATAGATACCTATTTTTTCTTTTGAAAACAGACGACACAACAATCTATTTATTGGAAATTACGCAACATTCTAAGGGTTAAGTAAAAATGTTGTTTTTTGTCGCATTATGAAATGTTGCAAGGATGTTGCTTTCATTATTTACAAGTTGACATTGATTTGTTTGCTACTTGACATTGTCACGTGTTTCAAAATGGGTTCAAGATGCAATTATTGTTTAAAGAATATTTACTCAAATTTGTGATATGCAATAAATGCGCAAGACAAACACTTTTGGGAAATAACCTAAATAAGTCCATTTTCGCAAGAACCTACTCGTATCTAATTTTTATTCTAAGTTGATTAGCATACTCGAGGGATTTCTTGTTTTTGGCTTGACATTAAGTGTCAAGGCGTTGAAAAATAAGCCCCAGCTGCTGGCTTATAATAATGTATGTAAATATGACATATCAACTACAAATGCTCACCCTTCGCCAAGAGGGATAATTTAATCTCTACGAACTGTTACAGACGATGTTTGATCATATCGTATTGTAATCAAACACCTATTGGTTCATGAAGAGCAAAGCAAGAACAAATACAAATATATACAAAAAGAAATACGTGGATCAGTTAAAACGAAGTATCCTTATAACATTAGTCTGTAAATCTTGTGGTATTTAGGTAAACCCCGTAATACTTTAGGGCCCATGAAAGGAGACAAATGCTATATCAAACTCTACTATTTGGTAAACTTTTGTTTAAATTTCAAATTGATATCGCAAGAAACCTCCATCAGCACAATTCAACGTGAAAGCCATCGAGAAATAACCCATATTAACCAGTTTGATCATTCAAATTGCGTGATTATACACCTCTGACCTGGTCATGCGATACAAAACTCTTTTAAAAAAACTTATCAGACTGTGGTAATTTCTCGGAGAATCCAAATTCTCGAACCTGGGAACCCCTTTCCAATATCCTACGCATTAACTTCTGGGCCTCACAGGATACAGATAAATAACTGTGGACGATTTCCAAACGGAGCGGTTAATTATAAAACACGTAACTACATGCTGTGCATCGTAATTTGCTTTGTTTTGCAATGCAAAAAATATCCCAATGTCAGCATGTGACATTGGGACGCTATGAAAGATGTTTGAATATCTTTACGATTGAAGAGCTACATGTATATTCTCTTTTCATGTTCGATTTTAATTCTATTTATAAGACATATCAGTAGCTTTGTTGGTAGTCATAACTGACCGTTAGTAAACAAAATGTTTTGAACTTGATGTATTTTACGGCGGACAAAACATGCATGAAAGATATATAAACGTGTGATCGCCATGTAACAAAAACTGGTATTTTGCGATGTAACATGAGAAAAAGCTTTTAGATATACGTTAGGGGGTGGAGGAAGGAAGATATTCCCAATGTGTAGAACTTACTTACTTGCTTATTTCTGGAATTTGAGTGGCTAACAGAATATGGTGTCACTAGAATATCCATTTTATCATTTTATGAATGAATGCACTGACGGGCATACTGCCGTTTGAATATTTTGCCATTTTATTACCAGTGAATTCCTGACACAAAGATTGGTGGATCAAGTGTAGAAATACATAACATTTTGTGACGGAGTGAGCCATTTTGACCATTGCTTACAGCGATGAAAGTTGTAAGTATTAACAGTAGAAATAGTAATACAACATGTTCATTTATATGTCCATACTTGATACAAGTTCAAGCACGATTGTAAAAGTTATAAATGAAGAAGGTTTAGAACTTTTTAGACAAAACAAGAAAAGATGGCTAGAACTCCTTTCTAACATGTTTTCCAAAATTATATGGATGTCTAATGTGTTGTCATTAAACAAACGGAATAACCACAATTGGTGGACTTTTCTTAGCTATAAAGGTGTACTACCCGTGCAAGCCTTTATTTATATCACAGCTTTTCATTTCCATCACGATAGTTGAAAACTATCAAGAAACCTTTCCACCTCCTGGTCGAAAGTGACGACGTCATAGGTGTCACACCAGAAATCATTCCAAACAGAAATTTGGCTTTTATTCTTACATCTGGGGCATAATTTTGCTAGTGAGAGAAGATTTGGTAGAACATTGATAAGTTTGCTTTTCTGCAATGGTCGTAGATTTTGCTTTTATTGCCTCATTTTAGGACTAATTGTCTGGGACGAATGAATATAAATGATGATGCCTTGACCAGAGTTGACAGCTTTTGTACTCATTTTCGGATGGTTCCAGTCCTCAATGCTACGTTGATAAAAATTAAACCCCTGAGTTGTCCATTCTTTAACAGTTCTTGTGAGTTTAAAGGAGCAACTCAATATTTCAGCGTACAACAAAGGGGAGAAAACACTACTCTACACTTGCCTTCAAAATGTATTATTTAACATTAGAGTCAATGGGAAATCAAGGTCTCAAAACTAACAGGGGTGTGACCAGCAAAAGGATAAAATCACCGCGATATTTTCCTCTGTCAAACTTTTATAACAATTATAAACTCACCACACCCATGTGTTTGCATGCATCAGAACATACCACACGACAGGTCTGATACCGCATTAAACGTTGTGTTTCGCAAAGCAATCCACGATCTCGACAAAAGTACAAGACTATTTTCATTGTAATGGCAAGATTGATCGTACCTAGTGGCATGACAAGGCCATCGTAGAACTAACCTGTATCCCACATATAATGGTGATGTATATAGGAGGGGTGTCGTTGATTCCATATATCAAGGCTCTATCGGCGTACCTCTCTATAACGACCTCTGGCTCGGCATCTCCCTCTGTTTCAACTTCCGGGGGCGTGGCCAGGAGCGTGTCACGTGGCTTCTTTAACGCCAGACCGTTACCCTCTTCTTTTGACATGACTGCTTTGGCGGGAGAATCTGTAAGGAAGCCTTATGTCAAGCCTGTGATATCATTTCATCCGCCCAAAAAGGAACTAAATGAAATACTTTGTTTCGTCTCTTAAAAATCCTACATTGCATTTTTTTTAATTAAAACAAAGAAAAGCGACATAATGGGTTAAGCAGTAACGTTTGATATGTTAGGTGCAATTATTTGAGCTTCTTAAGACGAAGGAAAACGACGAAATAATGAACAGTCAGGCTTGTGTTAAGAGGCCAGCAAATGGGACAGAGTAAATTGGCTGTTTAAGACAGGTTGGCTGCTTAACACAAATTGATGTACACTATAAATCTAACAATCGGACTTTCTGTAGTGGTTGTTTCAGACAGGTTGGCTGCTTAAAAGGGTGGTTGCTTAACACAAGTTAGACTGTATATGAGTCACACATGAGTTGCACATAGAATGCATTTGATATATATTTTTTCTAATTCTTTCATGCATCCGCTGTTTACCAACTCTTTATCACCAACAGAGGACTGCTGTCGGTGTGTTAATTAACGCGACATTTCGAAAACCGGCACGAGTAGTCTCGACTCTCACTTTGTATCACAACGTTGTCTCTCCCCCATCAAATATTCAGAACATTCTAAATGGTATATAATAATTTGATCTAATGAACATGATCTAATTGTAAATCAATTAAAGTGCCGCTTTTCTTTGGTATTTGTATCATTCTGATATCTTCATATCAATTTTTGCTGCTGAATATTGCATAAAACTGATCGAAAGGTTGGAATATGAAAATATTATAACGCTTCGTTATGAACTAACCCGCTTTGTAAGCATTATTAATTGACACAGACAGTCAAATATGCGACAGTTCTTATAGACTGTTTCAAGCCTAAGTAAGTTAAAATATAATGAACGTCAGCCAATACCTTTGTTTCTGTCATGTATATTTTTCCTAGGGTAGTTGAGCCTACAAGAAGGCAGAGAGTCAAATCGTTATTGAAAACATAGCAGTGTTTAATATTCGCAGTCAAATTTTATAGAAATAAGCTCTTGATTGTTATTGGTCAATTGTCAACAAAGTCAGCTTTTAACCTATCAAAATCAAGAGGAATGAGTCTCATTCTGAAGTTGAGATTGCTAAAAATCAGGGGAGTGGGGTGTTTGAATTAATCAGTCGAATACATTTACCTCCACACTGTTAATCCATCTACATCAAAACACAGTGTGACAATGGAATAACATCATCATTATTGACCGCTAGGTTGCATTAACTACATCCGAACCCAGGACTTATAAAACGATGCATTGTGATGATAGGCTGTAAAATAGAGAGGACAATCAAGAATGTTTACATGCTTAGCTGCTATATGTAACACTATGTATTCCTGCATATCAATATTTGGAAAGTTCAAGTTTTGGAAAGTTTCAGTTATCACATATACTTGGTTGATGAAACCGTTTAGAAACGATATTTACCATCTAGGATCAGACGCTTATGATACGTAATGTTAGACTGGACACTTGGCGAA
Source organism: Cerastoderma edule (assembly GCA_947846245.1). NCBI lineage: Eukaryota > Metazoa > Mollusca > Bivalvia > Cardiida > Cardiidae > Cerastoderma > Cerastoderma edule. The sequence continues at coordinate 14,341,285 of OX401414.1, read as the reverse complement.
GACGTTCTATGGTACGTTATTGTTAAGTGCGGGGCCTTTTGAAGTCATGCTTGGACATATGTAGTACTTATCAATTATACCTCTCCCTTGATGCAGGTGGCAATTTGAATTTAGGGTCAAGACTGAAGCAGACGGGACCCAGAAAGATACATAAGATGAGAATGTTTTCAGCATTTCCATAGAGCGTTCAATGTATTCTATCTAATAATACAATTGTTTTGCGGATAAGCATTGGCATCAATCTTTTTTTTTTTAAAGTTTTCTCCTGAAAATGATTCGATTTAGTAAAAATTCTCTTTATGAACAAAAATGTGTATACTCCTATTTCATCTATACTCGATTTTGTATAAATTGTCTTTATAGACAGCAATGCGTCTACTTTTATTTCAACTAAATCCGATGTTGTATAAATTGTCTTAATAAACAGACATTCGTCTAACCTTATTTAATCTATTACTCGATTCTGTATGAATTGTCTTAATAAATAGACATGCGTGTACTCTTATTCAATATATTCTCGATTCTGTATAAATTGTCTTTTTAAAAACACATGCGTCCACTCCTATTGTATATACTCGATTTTGTATAGTCTTAAAATTTACCTCTCTGTGGTGTCAGTGTATTACCTAGTTTGTACTTCTTCATGTTATACAGATACGAGTCGCGTATTCTTTTTTATAGTTATAACGTAAATCGTTGAGCTAAGTATCTGGAGCGTCAGCCTCTTGTACCGAGGACCCCGAGTTCGAATCCACGTTAGGTGAGGTGGAAATATCCGGGACTAACCCACAAATCGACGCGTGTACTGGTTTAGTATCCATGAAGCAGTTATTGAGAGTGGCTTTGAACAAGCTTTAAGCTTCCTTCACAATCGATGTAAAACAACAAGATAAAAATACATGTTAACAGGAAATAAAGGCAATCGATGGTCCTGTGGATGAAAGTGCATGTAGTATACAACCAATCTATCCAATAGACCAGAAAGAACGTACCTGGACCATGGACACTATTTTGTGCTTCACTAGGCTAGTTCAGAAGCCTTTTTACTTGTTGCGTAAGAAGAAGTGATAGCTTTCTATATGCTCTTATGTAAAAAGTGCAATGTCGTCCGTTCTCATAATAACACACTTTGGTAAAAGAGATGATTTGCTGATTCACATGTGTAAATTGCTATCAGAGGTCATTGTTAGTTTCAGAATACAGAACGAATGCTTTGGGAAAGGGTTTAATATTTACACACACTTATAGTGCATGCATACGCTGTTCTCGTAAAAGTGACCCCGCATAATTACCTGGTTCAAGCTTTCGTCACCATCGCATCATTTACAATGCCTTTTGTTGAAAATTTTCCGTTTGATTGTTAATGATAAAGCTGAACTAAAAATAAAGAACGGTTGACTTGAGATAGAGTTGAGCGTCATCATACACTGTGTACGCTGCTGTTCTAAAAGTGTCCCCGCACAATTACCCTTTTCAATGAACCTTTCGTCGCATCAGCACATGGTTAAACAATGCCTCTTGTTGAAAACTTTCCATATACTTGTGAAAGATATAGCAGAATTCAGTATAAATACTATATGTTTAGGGAAAGGTTTAGTATCTTCACACACCTATAGTACATATGTTCGCTGTTCTCGTACGAGTGACCCCGCATAATTACCTCGTTCAAGCTCCGTCCCACCATCACATCGGATATCGGGTCTCTTGTAGGAAACTTTCCGTGTGATTGAGAGAGATAAAGCAGAATTCAAATTAAAGAACGGGAAGGGTTTAATATCAACAAAGAGTGGTAGGGCGTGTATAAGCTGATCTTGTAAAGGTGACCATAATCAACTCGTCAAGAAATTCATCACACCATCACATCGTTTATCAGGTCCCTTGTTGACAACTCTCCACTTGCTTGTAAACAAACGGGAATTTCTTTTGAGGGTGATATCTTTTTCTTATTAACTTTTAATGGCTACAATACAAAATGAATATCCTCCAGTGAATTATGAACTTTTTTAATCACAATGTAGGACGATAAAACATGAAATCTGAAAAGAAAAAATAGAGAACACGCTCAAAACCAACACCTTTCATTTAAACAATTCTATACACGATTAAATGGGCAAACAAGTTCATTAAGAGTTACAGATATACATTCATACATCTCTTTTATTACTGGACATTAGATTATCCCATACGTGAACTCTGTGTTCGACAGGTGCACTTTGCACAAACCTGTTTTCTATCGTTTAACGGATTGTGGGTAATTCGATCTACAAAAAGATAATGTGTTGTTGTTGTTGAAGTTGTGACGTGACGTCACAAATTAGCACTCAAACCGACATGTAAACGTTTGCACCGATTATTGTTCTTCTACGAAAAAAACGCCTTTACATTTTTCTATTTGCTAGCTGGATACTAATTCAAATGTAAAATTAACATGTTTTTTAGTTTTTACACGTCAAAATCAATTCCTGGGGTTATACTTAAAAAAACCTATTTCTTTGTGTATGTTTCTACTGTATTGCGGTGCTTAGGTACAAAAAACGTCATATTTCACTATAACGTAATACAGGGGTTGGTCGTAGCTGATAACGTGGACCCCTGAACAGGATGTACGTGAATCAGGTCAATCCCTATCCGTGCAAAACTCCTGCGACGCTTCCAGTATGTGAGGAACGAACAGTACCTTTGTAAATCCGATTGGAATCGGGGTCATTCCGATTTAACCAAAATGGTACATGTACCTTATACAAATATGCATTTCTGTCTTGCGTTGCTTGAAAATTATGCATGCAATCCTACTCTGATTCTTTATTTAAATCTTTACACATCTTTTTTTTTCAACACAACTGCAGTCAGTTATTAAATAAAAAAAACCCTTCTTTATACCGCAAGGACAAATGTTATTATACTTTATGAAGTAATGGTTAAAGTCGTTTGGCATGACACAACTAGAACCAGATAAACATCATGCAAAGAGTTTGTATGGGGATCAAATTCAATCAATTTTAACTTCATCAAAGTGTAGCTCAAAGCACTACGAATGAATGAATACAAAACATATCAAATGGGGTTAATTTCATAATTTTGTGCAGATTTGAAAAGAAATCGATCAAACACAAACACACTTACACAAAAAGAAATAGGGAAATATAAGGAATTGAAGCAATATGCTCATGTATATAATACTTTTTGTTTACAACATTTAAGAAATAACATTTTTATTTACTTGATAGAGAACCCTCCCATTTACCGACAAGCTAAATCCATGCAATTTTTATTTCAACAAAAGTAAAAAGTATGACGGAGACGTTTGCTTGAATATGAGAATATAAGTAACATAGATAGTATGTGGTTAATATCAACATAGTGAGTCGTAAGCAATTGTCTTCCAAACAAATAGATGAATGTTTTTTCCCACTTCAACTACATAAGCAAACAGCACATTTCATAACAAATACATCAAAAACAGTTTACATCAAATATCATATTGATGCTAAAAGCTGCTTGTTCACATGATGTGCGGAAATCACATAAACATTGTATATAAACATTGTTTTTGTTTTAAAGCATATAGTACTGTTATATGATATATTTTCAAGAATAGTCATTGGATGTAAAATGATTTCGTATCTTATTACTAAGAGCATGTATACAATGGATAAATATGCATCCATATCTAACAACGTTGTTGCAACAGTTTTGAAAGCCATCGCCTTGCGTCTGTACATACCAAGATATACTGACACATCCTAAATTCATTTTACATCAAGTACATATTATTCATTACATAGTATACTACCATACACAAACTCTAATTGTTTAAACAATAATTTATTTTGACTTGTAAAATGTTTTAAATTGTTTTATGTGTGAACAAGCACTTTCAACTAGTCAGGGTCTCATTTCCCCTGTGCGATTCCCTTAATAATGATAGGTCCATCCTTTGTAAGCATCAATGTCGGCCAGACAACATAGTCGATGGTCTCCCCTGATTTGGTGTAGGATCTGTACCGACCGCCGTCGAATCGTTCTTCCGCTTTCGGTGGTTGTAGAAAGGCCATGGGCGGGGATTGGACAGTCATCAACCATGTGAGGAATACGCATTTCTTGATGAATGGCTTCATGCCTTTGATACAGTCTGCGTCCCAGCGGGTCTTGAGATATGCCTAAAAAGAAGCGATGATTTATACATGAACGACACAAAGAAAATATAAAGGTGTTCCATTTTCGACTTTTCTCTCTAATTACCTGTCCTTTTACAGCAACTGTTCTCTAGTATGAACAAAGTTTCCTGACGAAATTTCAGCGAAATCGAGCCAGTAGGGGGTATCTAAACATCGAACGATTTCACTAAAATTGTGTCAGGAAACTTTGTTCATACTAGAGAACAGTTGCTGTCAGAGAAACTAGTCGAAAAATGAATCACCCTAATAAATAGTCCACACCCGATTCTTAGTAAGTTTTACAGACTCGTTTCCCAAACGAATCATTATAAACTAATAAAATTGTTAATCTATATAAAAGAAGCAATGGAGAAAAACAAAAACATAAATAGAAATAATAATAGACTGACTCTGATTGAATTCAATTGTATTTTTGACACTCATAATTACCCATTGTATTGGCATTCCTATCCACATTTGGCACAAATACTAGTAATATATTCGTATTATGTATCGGAGAGCGTAATTGAGAATAGTTTATATAAGCTGTAAGAACCAATTTAACAAATGATTAAAAAGCAATCCAGTTTAAACTAAAAAATTAATATCTTTTTCATCGAAAAAAACCCGACCCATACAATGTGTAAGGGTGATTATTTAAGAAATGATTGTATTTCATAACGGCTCATAATCCAACCTGGCATGTTCTAAACTTTTGATTGATGAAATATGGACTTACCTTTTGAATATAAGGAACCATGTGTACAGCAATCTCCTTTCTCAACTTCTTCATTTGATCTTCAAATGCCTTCATTCCTTTCTCTCTCTGCAGGATGGACGGTTTTTATAACATAGAATAGAATAGAAATACCGCCAATTCGTTAAAAAAAATATCAAATGTAAACAAAACGAGTCAAATCTATTTTACTTTTTATTGATATTAAGAGCATGTGACAATTAAGTTTTCAAACAATGAAACGATTTGAATTAACTCTAGATCCAGATCTACGTCGAAACGAAATTTAACCGACTTCAAATTAAAGATTCAGCGGTGTATTGGCGTAAATTTAGATTTCAACTATTGATAAAACATGATTTAGGATGAACACAATTTTTCCCCACTTTTGTGAATACATTCTACTTTTGACAATGTATACGAAACGTTTGAGCCCCTTTATATCTACAATGACGCAACGAAGCAAATACTTCAAAAGCCACTATGACTCAAATGCAATGTATCGCTTTGTTACAATTTGTTTTCTTCCAAACAATACTATGGAAACCATTTTTGTTCTTCTTGTTGCTGTTCTCTGGCATTTGGCGTCTAATTACGACCATTTATCAGGATATAAGGAAAGTCTTATAGAACAAATAAATATTATCAAAAATTGCTAATTAAAATCCCTGCATATCCAAAGCTCTCCTCTCACCAAGCATAAATTGCAATTTTTGGTAAAGCAGTCCTAAACTATATACAGTGATGTCTCGTTAATCCGAACATGTCCGTTCCCAACAAAATGTCCGGATCATCGGATCCGAATCATCTGGACTAATGAAGCAGATCGAGTTCTTATACACATTAAGACGTAAACGGTCAGTATGCACGTGTATACTTATAACCCTTTAGCAAACGCCAAATTGTCGACCATCTCAAATTGAAAGAGTTTGCAGACGACATTTCAAATCGTGATGAAATCCAAAAATAATCTTCTGATATGGCAGAAAACATTGTGAGAAAAGGAGAAATTACTCGTCACGAGCAATTTCTCCTTTACCCACAATATTTTCAAAAGTCGTCTGCAACAAACTGGTTAACTAATTCGTTCCCTTACAATTTTGTTCGGATTGCGAGACATCCGGATAATCTTTGTCCGGATAAACGAGACTTCACTGTATTCTGATAGGAAGCTGATTAAACTTCCATCATATCGACAATCCTTACTCACCATACTAGTTCTCTTCTCGATAAGCTCTGACTGACCCATTTCTGATTTAGCCTCGCGATCTTTCGGCTTCCACTTCAGAGCAAATTGTAAATCACCAATGTTTGTCAGCTCGCGTGCTAGATACTTGCCCTGGATTTTATGAGAAAACATTGAGATACACAAAAGTGTCGAAATATAGAATCATTATTTTTCACAATTTTTAGCTGCGAAAAAATTTGATACATTTAGTTTTATGTTCATAACTTTGTGCATCTGATGTGTTTTGTCATTTCGGAGCTTATCGACATGGGAAGACATCGTCGTTAACCAAAAATATTTTTTAGGTTTTATAGGCCATGCTTGTCCCAGGTCCTCATATGATACAGGAATCATGTTTCAATATGAATCAATATTTAGAGATGCTTGTTCACAGACGTGAGGAAGTTAAAGGTAGAATTCTATAAAACTGCGCTTCAGATGTAATGTTGTATGATACATACTGAAGAAAAGTCATAAGAAGCAAAATAAGATGAGTTTTATTCATTTGTATACAGTGAACAAACAAGTATTTAAATCCAAAAGCGTGGCATTGTTTTGAAATCTACCGCATATAATAACAATACAAAAACCGTGCTATTTTATTGACATTTAATTCTGACTTGCGGGCTACCTGTTGTGCTCAAAATGGCAGAAATTTATTGTCCCATATCTTCATTCTTGAGTGATCTAAATCAAAAGAGACATCAGACGACAAAAAGGACAAACAACATTCTCTAACAGACATAAGATAGGAACCATTTTGACAAGGTAAATTGCTCATGAGGAACACTTCAGCCTTTTTTCAAGGTGAGTTCTAAAATAGGCAAACCTTGCAGCACTTTATACATGCAATATATTGCTTGTGTTTTCATATTGATAGTGAATACTTTAAATGGCATTTCGATATATTGCAACTATATCCTACTTAAAGCTTAGCACGATACTGGTTTGTCTCTTAAATGTTTACTTCTTGTTTATTGATGGGCCTATGGCCTTATGTATCAATAAAGTATCTATATATCTACATGCACATGATTTCGGGTGCGACAGTGCATACAAATGAACAGTGTTCAAGTGCTCTTTTGTTTGGTTAAAAAAGCTCTTCAAAAGGTGCCTTTAAAACACACAAATACTGGCTAGAAAAGACTATTTCGACACTTTAGTCTTCACATCTTGCACCTTTGAGATACACAGAAGTATTCCTTGTTGCAAGGAATGTTTTAACAATTTTTATTTTAAAAAACTTTTATTTTCAAAACTACATAACTTACATTCTGTGATAGTGTGTAGTCTCTTTAAAGATATGTACAACTATTTAGACTTACCTGTCCTGGAGTTAACGTAGCCGGTGTCTTACCTCGATGGGGATTGTCACCCTGTTTAAGATTTGTAATAGGTAAATAAAGACGTATTGTTCACCGACATTCACCGTCTGTTGACCTGCTGTCTCATTAGCATGAATAACACGCTATATTGAGTATCTGAAAATATCCTCGTAGCCGTCCGTAATGTTCGACCACGTGGTTTGTTCACGTGCATTATTTGACAAATGCTACCAAGCTTACCTGTTGATATATAATGCATAGAGCTCTATTATCTATCGACTGTGTTCGGAAGACTGTCGAATATTCAATATACCGCGTCATAATTATTCATGCATAGAGGGTAACCGACGGTGAATGTTGGTGAACAATACCAAGCTTACCTGTTGATATATAATGCATAGAGCTCTACTGTCTATCAACTGTGATCGGAAGACTGTCGAATATTCAATATACCGCGTCATAATTATTCATGCACAGAGAGCAACGGACGGTGAATGTTGTTAAACAATAACATTATAACATTATGTAGAACGATCACATGGCTTTATATATGAACGTACTAACAATTCACTGTTTTCTGAAAATAGTCTTTTCCTTCTATAGAAATTACTTTTTCACAAAATGTAACAATGCATTATACAACTGTATATTAAAAAGACATATGGTAGAGATTGCTTTACTTATTCTTTTCCACCAAATAATTCCGGGTTTTTATATCAAGATGTTCCTTTTTATGATTAATGTAAAAACTTGTTTGATTATTTAAATATTCATATAATGATATCGTGCCTCTCATAATCTCACCATGTCAGTACCACTTACGCCATAATACATCACTGTTGTAAAAACATAATGAACAGTTTACCCTTGAAATACAATGGTTTATACCCAATATCATAAGAAAGTATATTTCTTTCACATCTTTTTTCTTTCAGCTGATGTTGTTAATTTTGAGCAGAATCATATATCATATATGTCATAGAAGGAAATTGATTTAAATAACTTTACATCTTAGACTAAAATTAACATAGAAAAAGGAAAAAAAAGGTCCAACCATTCCCATCGGTTCCGATTCGTCAAGAAACAGGACCTTTAGCGCGTCTTCTGTCTTGGTAAGGAACTCTGTGGACTTTTTGGAGCAGAATTCAAATGTATTCTGGAGAGATAAAAAAAAGAACGGACGGAGGTTCAAAACGCCACTTAACCAAAATTAGTACACACTCTTAACGCAACTTAAAGTATTGCAGACTCAATGCCACACAAAATATATAAATTATATGGCATGTACAATTTGACTTCTACATGTCCATGCCTTTACCAAGTATGACACAGTCAATGCCAAACGCCATATGCTAATTATACTTATTCTAATGATATATGTGACAAAGTAGAATGTCAATCAAATTAACGATCTAGAATAAATACCACAATTGACTAGCTTAACTATATACCAAAAGGGTTTCCCTAAGGATGTCCACAGCCTCTATTTCAGTGTAGCCAGCCTCGTTTAGTTCACTAAACGCGTCCGTATATTCATTGTCATAGGCTTCAGAATAGGCTTCACCAATTTTGGTTGGTCTGTTTGGATCGCTCAGGTCAGCAATGTTTGGGTTGCTTTTCAGGAGTCTGTCAGAAGCAACTTTACTGAGTCTGTAAATAACAAACATTTGTTGTAAACAAAACCTTGCCAAAGATGTAATGCATGGAAAGAGACTTTTTAATCGATGTTTTCATCTTTTCGGGAGATCGCGGCGTGCACTCACTCTGGAGTTTAAAACAAAGTCTAGTCCTGCGTATGGGTGACATTTCCACTTCTTTGGTGGTGTCTCGTTTATAGAATGAAAATACGTGTGCAAATATGATCGCTTACATATCTTTGTAGAACACAAATACATGTGCAAATATGATCGCTTACATATCTTTGTAGAACACCGTGTGTACTGATGTAGAAACAGAGATATTTAAAAACTCCATCCGAACTGATTGGGTTTATTCAGTGAAAACACCCTGACGTAATATGGAAGTCTTCATAGTGTTTCTCGCAAGATTTCTTTCATTTTACATCCCAACTTATACCTTTACTATAAGGTATGAGTTCCCGATAAAAAAGATAAAGGTTTGAAATAGTTTTCAATATTTCCATATAGATTGAGCTACTTAAAGGCCCATAAAAGAAGATAAATGCTATTTCAAAACTGTATTATTTGGTAAACTTTTGGACAGATTCAAATAGTTATCACCAGAAAACACCATCAGCCTAGATAAAATGTGAAAGTAAACCAGAAATAATCCAAATTAGCAAGTTTTATAATTCAGTTTTATGATTCTTCACCTCTGACCTTGACAGTTGATACACACATTTTTTAACTGACCAATCAGAATTCGTTATTTTGAATATGTAAACAAACAGGTTGTTGATAAACATAATTGAATTGGAGACAACTATATTTCAAGCACAAAATAACTTATTTTAAATGAGCCTATTGAATAGGGTCTTAATGTTTTTTTAAACTAATTCTCATGACTTTTATAAACATAATAAAAAAACTCCATATATTCTTTCAGTTATATTTCAGTTTTTCATATATATTTCTCCTTTGATGTGCCTTTAACGTGGACACTATTAGGACATGTGTTAAAAGCCGGGGACGATTCACCCGAAATATTGTAATCCTACACTTGTATACGAGGTGTATTGCTCAGCTCAAGGAAATACCCCAGTAGTTTCGATTGATCAACATCATTGTTGTTTAGTGAACGGATTAGGCTGTGTGTTGAGAGGTCGCTTTGTTAAAATGGTTCGGAATGGCTCATCTCTTGACATCCCAATACAATGTAGTGTTGTTATTTGTCTGACTTTATTGAAGTTTACCTAACTTTTCATGATCAGACACTTGAACCATGCTGGTGATCGCTTAACCGCACAACCGTCGTGCTGACGACGAAATCGGTTGCGCAACTTCCGGTTTAGCGTTTTCAGGATATATCTTTGCTATTTTTCTGCATTTTTGGACAAGTAACACAAAATATAGAAACATGCTTCAACCCTTATTGAATCAAACCGCATGCATATTAAGTTTCAGTTTTGAACATGTGGAATTGGCTGAGATTTCGTAAATTGCCAACGCCGAAGAATTTCAAAATTGCATCCTCCTGATAACGTTCGCAAAAAACAGTAAAAGAACATGCAATTTGCCATTTTATGACAAGGTAAAGAAATACTCTTATCAGTAATGAAACTCAAAATAATGATACTCAAAACTACCAAGAGGTAACATTGTCTGCACAATCGGTTTGTTTTGATAGAGTTTCGCATTTTAAAGATGGTGGAGCGTTTGCGGACTTTCGAATTGTAATTTTGAATTGCATCGGCGAGGAAAAATTATGAAATCTTAGAGAATTCCACAAGAAACTTTACCCCTAGGTGGTTGAATTCAATAAGGGTTGAATCATGTTTTAAGATTTTCGATTTCATGTCTGAAAACGCTAAACCGAAAGTTGCGCAACCGATTTCGTCATCAGCCCCATGGCGTTGCGGTAGAGCGATTATCAGCTGTGTTGAATACAGGGCACGTGTATAGGATTATTCTGTAGCAACACATAAAGGAGATTGACTCATCTACAATTGTCACATTGATTTAATAAAGATTACCTTAGAAGAAGATTCTCATTTTCTTCTTTCATGTGGCGCAATTGCTCCCGGAGCCTATCATTTTCTTCAAGGTGTATCGCGAGGCGTTCCTTTTCTTTGGTTAGCATCTCAGATAGGTTTTTTATTACATCTTGATGCGACTCAATACTTCTTTCATATTCTGCATTATTTTGACTTTTAGGAACAGGCCTCCTATTTTTCTTTGGAATCGCCTCCCTACTTCCATGATCCTCGCTTCGTTCGATTTGTTTTGGCAGCAACTGTAGTGTACAAGTACATGAACAAATGTTAAGTATAGCATCATGCTATGTATCACTGCGATCCCGATGATTTGTTTAACAAAAAGCACGGTAATAAACATTCGGGTATTCATTCTTCCCTCCGTTATTTCTCAGATTTAGAAATATGTACTGAATGTATCACTTGGGAAACGCCCAACAAGTTATGACCGCTTTTCGAATGTTGGTAATATTCATCGTACGGAAAGGCCTAATAGACATGTCCACAATTTCTCATTAACGCTCATTCCACAATTCTTTATGTTGAAATCAAATAAGTCAATATTGAATCCAATTTACACACTAATGTCTCTCACTAAAGCACGAATGTTGAGGGATTTTGAACTATATAAATATAAAGGAAGAATTGACAGGGTATGGTTTAAACAAATCCTATTCTTACAAGGTCTCTGAAATTGTTATGATCAAATTAAGTAAAAAAGAATGAAAAAAAAAATATAATAAAAAGTAAACAAAAAAAGAAGTTAATTCTCGCACATCTTTTAGAGTGACCCAAATACATTTGCTTCCTTTTTTCACCCAATCAAACATCTTTATCGAGAACAATTTCACGAGTTCAAAGACCAAAGTCCTACTAATGATTTGAAAACTAAGTCTACTCTAACAAAAAATGTAACACACAGGATAACATTATCAAACAAGGCATAAACACCATTTCGTAAAATACGATGAACTCGTTGTTTTAATTTCCATGTGCGTTGTTGAGATAGTAGCCGAATAGTTCTATTGGTTTACAAAGCCAGTGCATTATTGAGAGGTTATTCAATGAAGACTAATAAGTCACAAAATAACCCAATCATATGGACTTTATAAGGGGAATCACAAAAGGACCAATTTTCAGATGGCGTATCCCTGCTGTAATTATGTTTGAATTATTTCAATATACATGTATGAAAATTATATATATTTTCCTACCTTTATGATGTCGTGCCATTCAGTTTCTGTCTGATGCAATTCGAAGCTCAAGTATTGTAAAAAAGATAAAGAGAAACCCTTTTTGCTTTTGAAATCTTCTTTAGAATTCTTTATTATTGGAGACCAATGGACTATCGTTTTTTCAATCCGCTCCAGGATTTGTTTAACATCTACGTGTACTCTTGGCTGAGGCATGGGCTGCGGTACATGGGTTTGATGGTACATGTTTTGTGGTCGGGGTTCTTGTGCTGCCCCTTTAGGTTTAGGTCTGGGTCCGTTCGTAATTGGAAAACTCCCTGGATACATCGACGGAGAGCCTCCCATTACAGTCAGGTCCCTCTACTAAACGAGCTTCTGTAATCTACATAAAAGGCATAACATGAGCATAATGGCCACTATCCATATAAAGAATATTTCAATTTATCTGGTTTTATTTTTAAAGAAATATTTTCATAAACATTTCTGTACATATCGTTGAATAGCTTATATCTGATGAAAAATAATCCAAGGTTTAGAGCCTGTCAACATGTGCTTAGCTTGAACATTTATTTTACGTCAATTGTTATAAGATCTATAATAACGTATATAAATATATACCCCTTTCCATGTAACAAGTTCTTGGACCAAATGTGGATTAATGAAAAGACGCAAGGGCTACTCCGCTTCACACGGAACTCGAACTCACGAAGCTTGGGTCTCAAAACTTACAATACCACACTGGTATTGGTGTGGTTCAACAACGTGCTGGATAGCATCATCATCACTCCGTTAATCATTGAGGATACCAAAATCTCATTAAAATCAAAATTTGATTTAAATGGATTTAAACCGACGCCGAGATGGTGTAAACATTCAAAGTTCTTTTTCATAAATTCTGCAACATAAAATACATCGCACTTGTCTAAAACGTATGTGAAATAGGCATAAGAATGAATGAAGTCGCTTAAATGCTTAGTCACTTGAGAAAACGTGCAGTCACGACATATGAGCTCACGGCGTGTTATAATGTGCACAAATAACAAAGCTGTCATTAAGATGTACGAGGTGCAGTCAAAAGGTTCATGGACTGCTTCTGCTTCAAGTATATTTGACGTCCGATTGAGCTAAAATTTGCCACAATCAAGTAGCTATTCAATTTCTCTAGACATGTATAATATTTTAATTGTACGCCTATCATTTTCTTTCATTAATATGTTTAAAACGATTGACAGATAAGGTTACGGAGCACGTTGGAAACATTAGAATGGCACATTTTCATTCAGTTTTGAAACACAAAAATTATTCCTTAAATGGCGCCAACTCGATACGAAAATTCACATGAACTCATTTCCACGTTATCTCATAACAACTTTTTAAAATCAGCAATATCGCGCTGAAGAACTCATTTAATTAGAGTTTTAAAGAGAAATGGATTAAGAATAGTGGAGAAAAAATGCCGACGTCATTTGAGCATACGGAGCAGCGGACAGTCATTAAATTCTGTGTAAAGACGGATATGACACCGATGAACAATTTGAAATTCATGAACAAGAAGGAATGCTCGAAGAAAGTATCCAGAACTCTCGTGTTCAACTGGCATAAGCGTTTTAAAAAGGGTATAGATGATATAAACGATAATCCACGTATCGGGAGACCAAAGACAGACAGCTTGTAATCACTAATCTATAGTGTTATAATGAAGAATAGATGAAAGTTCATAGAGGATATTTCGGATACAATGGAGCTAAGTCATGGAACTGACCATAGAATATTATCTCAAGACCTAGAAATGAGTAGGGTATGTGCACAATGGGTCCTTCGGCTATTATCCGCAGATAACCATACCAGGATTGAAGCGTCAACCAATGAAACTCTAATTAGTTTTTGATCAGGAAACAAAGAAGGACAACAGCATGAAGTCTTTGTGAAAAATCATGTTTATTTTCTTCATGGACAGTCAAGGGATGCTCCTCCAACATGTCGTACCCAGTGGTCAGACAGTGAATAAAGAGTCAGCTGAGCTTCGAGGCCGCAGTTTCGAATCCGAAGAGGAACTCAAACCCTCTGTGAGATTTGCAGTACACAGCTTCCAAAAAGAGTGGTATAATACAATTTATCACAGCTGGGTGAAACGCCATGAAAAGTGTACCCGATGCAAAGGGGAATACTTTGAAAAACAGTAATGATTTAAGTGATCAAAATTGACGTCAGATCTGTGTATAACGTTACATTTTAACGTCAATGTGCTCCATACGGTATAAGTTGAACATGTTTAAAATATAATATATTTTTCAGTATGTTATTTACACTGCCTCATGTTATATCATTGTATAGGTAAATGATTTCTTATCAATGATATATATATTTTAAGGCGCTATCCCATACCACATTAAATTAACAGAAGCAGTCCGGGAACGTTTTGACTGTACCTTGTATATGTCAGTTCGTTACAGATATTTTAGTATCTACAACTTTTAACACTGCTTGAATATTAACTGTATTATGATTCGAAAGCGTTAAATCGCATTTGAGCTATATCGCATATAAAATATACATACTTAGATCTATACACTGACGCTCGCTGAATTAATGATGCTTCCAATAACACATTTCAATTGTATATCAAACAACAATACAATATAACTGTATTTTTTTCAACATTTCATTTCGACTTTCAAATTTTCTATTCTGCGAATAAGCACTTTTAAATGACATTGTATTTGATAATTTGTTTCGATAGTTAACCCATTATACTGTTGTATCGACTGATAACAACACATTCACGTATCTATATAAATAAACAATTAGCACTTACTGCACAGTATCAATTTAACATTTACCGCATGGGATTAAAAGAAAAACGGTGCAGATAAGATAAACATATTTCCCAAGGAAAACTTTTATATTTGTTAATGAAGCGCTCCTTATTCATTGTGAAGAAAATTATAAACTTAAGAAAATAAAGCAGTTTAATCAATTATACATTTTCATGGTGAACATGTGGCATATACTCCTCAGTCTATATTAATATTTATATCTTCAACAACATTTTTTTGTATAATATATTCTTTGTTCAGTAGATGTTTTGCTTTAAATAAACTAGCGGCTAGAAAGCAACAAGTGCCTTAATAAGTAAGTTATGAATACAATCACAGTGGTTAAGGTGGTGGAATTGTTACCCGTAGGTCCTGGGTTCGATAGCCAATGGCGGTTCTTGATTTGTGGGATATTCCTTCGACAGTACACTACAGAGCCTATCTTAATATTGATAACCCTAGTGAAGTCCTTATACGTATAATTGAATAGATGTTGAGACGATGTTAAATCCAAAAGAAATCACTTTCACTTTCAAAATTACTCCTTGTATATAGTTAATATGATCATGGGCTTCACGCTTTCAACAGAGCCACACTTTCAGTGAGAAAGGATATTTGTATGTCGGTTACGTCTCTTCGTGAAGTGTCAATACAAACCCGGCCCAGGCTGTAATAAATCGTGATCTGGAAGAGAATTTAAGCGCAAGGGAGTGGTTTTTTTTTCATGGGGATTTCCACTCAAAACCGAAAGTAGAAATAACACTCGGTTCTTTCTATTGATACAACGTAACAATTCCTGAAGCAGTTATTTACATTATAAAGATTGAAAACAGGTTATATATAAAATGAATTTAATAAATAAATTAAATGTAAATACCTTTAAAAGCATGAACAAATAATGTAGTTGTATATATCTACCAATCTCTATGCTGTTTATCTTCAATAGAGTACTCGAGTAAAGTCAACCCAATTTTATCTGCGTTGTTATATGTATTGTATAAAGCGGGACGTTAATTAGAAGTGGTGTGTATTGTCAGAGACATATGTCTCTGATATTGTTAAACCTAAAGGTCAGATATGGCTGTTACGCACAATAATTCCTTATTCATATTATTAAACAAATGTCATATTCATAAACGGTTAAAGTCGAGCTAATCCCAACACGCATTATTTAAAACACACAATAGATATCAGATACAATAGACTTTCTACTCCTACTTCTACGTTGATACGCTGTTCTGTCATAGTTGACAATAACACAACAGTGGCTCGAAGAAAATATATGTAAAGGACAAAGTGAAATGATAGGAAAGTTAGAAGATTAGCAGACAAGATAATCATGCAAATGTAATCATGCAAATAGTAAAAGAAAGGAACAGTAGAAAAGACAGGAAAACAGATTTAGTTACTGGCTCATTTCTTAAGCGCCTGTAAATGGCTGTTATAAAGTATAAGTTATAAAAACTGCATTTCCATCGAAATGTGTGTAGAAGCCATTGCATAAAAGGTTCAAATTCGAAGTTTATAGCGTAGACCCTTCGAGTGATGATGATCCTAGATTCAAGAAACAAGACAAATAATGCAGCAGTGATTTATACAATTAATGACAAAATATTGAGATATCAGACAAAGGATTCAGAAACAGGGATAACACTGTGTGTGTAGGCATTTTTTTTCAGGACGAAATCAAGATTTTAGCTGGCTGTCTGGCTGCATGTTTGTTTACAGCTATTTATCATGACGTTGTGTGTTTGAACTCATGCATACATCATTTCTAATGATAATGTAAAGTAGTTTAACTGCCTAAATCCTTGGGTGGATTGTCTTGTAATTTTTTTTCCAGGGCGAATCTGAGGGACAATCCTTTCTCTTTTTATGACTCATTGACTCTGTCTCATTGTTAAACGATATAAATCAAATTGCAAATCGTGTTAATATGATTGCCTGTGCTTGTCTCCATGTATTCATGCGTCTGTCTCTTTGTTTACCAAACTCATTTGATTTGTCGGTTTTCTTTATATAAAAGCATAAATAAATGATTGATAAATAAATATATATACTACTTTGTATGCATGGATTTATGTGGGTATATTTGTGTGGATGACTAGTTTCAGTGTTGTTTTTCTCACTCAATGATGAATTCGAATTGATCGACTCCCTTAATTGAAATGTCACAATTGGATCAAATCCAAAGTAACAGCAGAAGACAATAATAAAAAATATATATTTGTAATAAAACCCAAAATGAACTGTAGGGAAATTGCTTGTCTCATATCTGGCGTTAGGATCGACAAGCATGAAATCAAATAGGCATATTAAAACAATGTATTTTGAAATGCAGTCATACCCATTTCCCAGTAAAATAACGTATCAAATATTTTAATGAAATCCTTTTCTGTCCCGGTCCTGCGTAATTCAGAGATTGAGCTGGTGGACTTAAAACTCGGGGGTCTCTGGTCCCAGGTTCAAACCCTACCGGCACCACTGGTTTCTAGGAAGTGGTAAGTCACTTTAGAGCCCAAGCCTATCACTGATGGATTCAGGAAAGGGAAAGGAGTCGCAGGCTTAACCCTTTATCCTGGGCCAATTTGCTATACGGTGAAACGGTTTTAGACTTAAAGTATATGCACATCTTGATACTGTGGGACTTGGATGTGCCAATTATGATAAAATACAAGGAAGATAACCTGCACTTAAAAAACAACAACACATGTAAGATTGAGCTCCCTTTATCAGAAAATTACTTAACTATTAACTCATTTCTTGGCTATAACAATTTACAAAATAAACATGGACATTCAATCAGGCAGATGAATCATAAGGCAAACGGGTAATGCCACAACATCTACCAACTTATATTCGGCTATCAACTTTGCAGGTAATTACATATTGTAATTGTCCATAATGTTTTCACATGTCCAATGTTATAGTTAAACTTTCGATTCATTAACATTCCGGTTTATATGAAAAAAAAGCTCTATGTTAAAGCATATAAGGGCAAATGATTGAAATCTGAATAGGTCATAATACAAAAAGTAGAATAAAAGAAACAAGTGATGTGAACTATGTGGTAATGGGGTTCAGGTTGAACAACCGTAGGCATGAGTTATACTTAGAGTATACCGTACATGAAGTGATTCACAAATGTGAAGATCTTATTATAGTATTGCGTCGAACCGTTGATACTGTCTTATAGGCTTCAGTAAATATATAAGGCATAGCAAGTCGGAAACAAACAATTTTGGATATCATTGAAAAAGAGGCTATTAATTGACCAATTGCCATAAGTGATGGATAGGGTCAATTTAATCAAGTAATCCGACTTGAAGATTGCCTTTTATTTTCTGATGCAGAAATATCTCAATACTTACAGATTGCGTCAAATTCGTTTTGTCTAGAGTCTACTTATGATATTTCTCTTGTTTCGTTGGGAACTTTGTTTAAAATGTAAATGTGAAATTTAGTTAATTCTGTATCGATTATTCCAATTTTTCATCCGAAGTAAGGTTTTTCGCTAACATACAGCTACAGGCTTAATATCGTTTCAGTGCAACTTTCAGATGACGACACATAGAACAACTGTCAAATGATATGAAATATCCATGAAAAAGCACTTGATAAATCCGAACACTTCGCTAGAAAACGTTGTGGCAAAACGATCCATTGATATAAAATAGGTAAGTAAGATTTTTTCATGAATAAAAGCAAACCTAATAACAACTAATTTCAAGGCGTTTTTTTTTCAACATGTATTGATTCGGTTGTGGCCACGTGCACACCGTTGTGAAAACCCGATTAATTTATTTAAAGGAGCTATTCATCCGTTTGTCACTGTTAAAAGCAATTTTGAAAACAACTTGATATATCCCATTGATAGGGGTTCCAACATGAGAAGATTCGGTTATGACCAAGTGGGTCTCCAGGTAGCGATATGATAAAACAGACGACCTTTATGGAATCTTGATAGCTTTACATTTGATATATTTCCGTAATATCCAAGAGGTCAGTGTCTTCATATTTTGACAATATTTAATCCATGTAATCAGAAGGATGTCGTTGTAAAAATAAGAAAATGATCACTATAAGCACTGTCTCAAAAATAGTTGACAAAGTCTTTCAAAAACTGTTTATATAAGGATCAACACTGAGAGTTCATAACACTTTTTCAAACGGCTATGATGGTTGTCTTCTCTCACCACTGATTGTTTGTGTTTATATGGGAAAGCAGTCATTGACTATGTAAGGTTATCGTTCAGTATTGGTAAAAAGTCATGAATAGGTGCACTGACGACAATACTATGCGTAGGAAAGAAGTGTAACGGCTATGTGAGGATAACCAAATAAGCCGTTCTCTCTGTTCCTACAGTGTTTTATTGAATAATTGAGTTATTCTACACATTATCTTTCTGACTGCTAACCCTTTACCAATAATCTTGGCAAGGCTGTGATTTTATATCCACATAGAGCCCAGAGCCCTCCCTCCCTCCCCTCCTCTCCACCCCCCTCCCAAATCCAAACCCCGCCCGATCCCCTTCTAAAGCATAGATATGCTCCTTATGACCGAGCCATACATTAAAGAATATGCCGTGAAAGTCAGAGTAAGGGGATCAATTGCAAGTTTTTTCATGGGGGAAAGATGTGCACAGTTGTCTCCCTTTCTTCATTGTTATTGTTTGAAATCATGTATAAACAGCTCACATTACTCAGTACACATGTCCTTTCTGTCCACTCCTTATATCCATCTTTGACCGGTCCTAATGGAGAGATAAAGCATACATTATTGTTGAAAGGGTTAAAAGAGTTGAGCATTTCCGATGAAAACCATTGCCTTCAAATGGGGTAGGGGTGGGGTGGATCCGTAGGTTTGACTTGGAATGTTGGAGTCTGAAGTTTGAGACCTGGCCAGAGCAAACTCTTGAGGCCTTTTGTGTGCAGTGTACACATCTCGCGTAATGGATGAATTTGAAAGGTGGGTATTTTGTTTTACTCATTTGGACAAATCGTCAGTGTATAACGAACCTGCAGTAAGAAGAAACAATCCACGAATGCTCCTTCTTGATAGAAGGAAATTATGTAAAAAGACCTCCAAACAATGAACTTTGAATTGAGGCTTGTTAAAAATTGGTTGATTTCTTCTTTTATCCAAACCATTATTTTGGGAAATAAAATTCGAAGAAAAGAACAACATTAAGTTGCAAGCTTTGATTGACTTTGCTTTTCATCGCATTTATTTTACTTAGAATTTGGAATTACCGTATGAGGCAAGAGGTTAATATGAAACGATTCAACCATGATGTAATCTGGAAGGCCACAAAGCGCATGAGTGTCGTTCAAGGATAAGTGTTGCAACACGCTCGACATATAATTAGCGGATTACCCGTGCTGATAGGCGTGGTTACATGAACTCACGATATTTCACGATGTTTCTGTTGGCCAAAATTGAGACTTGTGTGCCGTAATTATATATTATGTAATTTCACCTTTTAAAAGCCGGGTGTTTTGCAGATATACGCCAAACGACTTTAGCCACAGCCAGGAAAGGACGTATGTTTGAAAATACGTCTCTTAATTTGGATTTTAAAACGAAAAGGTAATTCGTTATTCTGTCTGGTTTTAATTTCCCCCCAATGTCATTCCGTAAGTTGAATATACTTTTACCAAACGCAAATTTTCTACTATCTACTGATGTAGTAGAAAACATTGTGGGAAAAGGTGAAATTGCTCGTTGTGAGCAATTTCTCCTTTTCCCACAGTGTTTCTTCCAGCGTCGTCTGCAACAAAGTGGTAAATGTGTTGTTATTGTTTTGTAATGGGTTAATTTCATATTTCAAGATACTTTCGTAATCCTCAGCCGTATTTACCAATACATTCTGTAAGTTGTGTATACTTTGTTTAACGTTATTTGGTTCGAGTCTTCAGCATTGCTGTTTTTTACAGATCGCAAGTATGGTCGAAGTAGGTCAGAGCTAGATGAATGGTGGCATCCAATTGCATACAATGACGACCGACCCAAGGTATGTTTCGATTCTTTCCATATTTCTATATTCATATTTCTTTCCATATAGATAAGTAGCTTATTTACCAGCAAATCAAACAAAGTATATGACGTTCGCATTTCTTTATCTTATATTTCAGCAGCGATAGGCCTACATGTGCCGTGATTTGGAGCCCACCGTAGATAAGTTAAGTATTTTTTCATTGTCGATTTGCAACGTTATGTATAGGTTTATTGTATATATTGTAATGTATTGTATTGTATATAGTTTGTAGCGTAATTGTTTAGTTGTTAACATTGTATTTCTTTATCTTCTCCTTTCTTTTCTACTCTCCACTTGTATTCTTTGTACATTTAACACTGTCTTGTTTTTTAACTTTGTATGTTGTTCCCTGTCTAATAGTACACAAAGTAATTTATAAATATACCAAACGGCCCTTCTAAACACACTGCATCTTTTTTCTTTAAATCGCACCCTCCCTATATATACTACCCCTTTAAAAATGAACAAAACTTAAAATAACATTAAACGCATTGTCATTTTTAAAAGTACAGACACACACACTCCGTCCCTTGTTAAACTTGTGATAAGATTTGTCTGATATATAGGTGGTCCCTTTTAAAACGCTTACAACCGAATAGTACACCGCCCTTTTAAATTTGTGATAAGAGTACTATTTGTTGGTAAGCTTAGAGTTTAAGGTATATGTTCATAGATGTTTCAGCAGCCACACGATCATGATTTAACTTCAGCCACTTTTAATTTATTTCAGAGGCTCCCTTCCTGTGTAGAGATTTCAACACTTCGGCCATTTTGAAAAATTTGTTTTGCCATCTTTAGCAGTTTTTATCATTTTCGATTTGTAACGTTATGTAAGGTTAATTGTATATGTTGTAATATATTGTATTGTATATAGTATGTAGCGTGAATTTATTGTTGTTTACATTGCATTTCTTTATTTTCTCTTTTCCTTACTACACTCCATTTGTATTCTTTGTTATTTTATGTTTTGCATTTTGTGCCCTGTCTTACCCATCATTTTCAAAACATAACACAAAACGACCCTTTTAAAATTTTTCTCACTGCATCTTTTTGAAACGCACCCACCCTGTTTATACTATCCCATTAGAATTTAAACAAAATTTAAGATAATATTACACGCATTGTCCCTTTTAAAAGTTCACACACTTGTGGATATAGATAGTCCCTTTAAAAAACGCTTACCATAAAATAGTACACCGCCCCTTTTAAAATTGTGATAAGAGTACTATTTGTTGGTAAGCCTAGAGTTTATGGTATCTGTTCATAGATGTTTTACTCATATCAATTTGCTTTCTCCTTTCAGCAGCCACACGATCATGATTTAACTACAGCCATTTTGAATATATTTCAGAGTAACACTTCCTGTGCAGAGATTTCAACACTTCAGCCATTTTGAATATATTTTCGCCATCTTTAGCAGTATGATCTACCAGATATTTTTTTGTTTCAGAGCACCCTTTCTTTGTAGAGATTTCAACGCTTCATGAACAATTGCAACCCAGTGCATCTACGGATGACCGATGGTATGTGAACATAGATTTGATACGAAATCGTATGACGTTGATGCTATTTAACCAAGTACCCAATGCCACTTTTTCTACCCTATACTTATATATTAGAAAACATTGTGGGAAAAGGTGAAATTACTCGTTATGAGCAATTACTCATTTTTCAACAGTGTTTTCCAGAGTCGGTCTGTAACAAAGTGGTAAAATATTGTTATTGTTTTGTAATTTGTTAATATATCATTTCAATATACTTTCGTAATCAAAACATCTATCAATACATGGATTATTCTAAGCATCTTTTTTGTTTCAGATAATCCTGTCTGTGCAGAGATTTCAACGCTTCATGAACAATTGCAACCAAGGGCATCTACGGATGACCGATGGTATGTGAACATAGAACTTGTTGACTCATTACCAAGCGCCAAATTGTCTACTGTCTAATGATATAGCAGAAAACATTGTGGTGAAATGTGAAATTGTTCGTTATAAGCAATTTCTCCTCTTCCAACAGTGTTTTCCAAAGTCGTCTGCAACAAAGTGGTACACTGTTGTTATTGTTTAGTAATGGGTTAATATATTTCAAGATACTTTCGTAATAAACAGTAAAATCTACCAATACATGGATTCTTTTAATCAGCTCTTTTTATTTCAGACAGTCCTTTCCATGCACATATGCCAACGCTTCACGAACAATCGTAACCCCAGTGAACCTTAAGCTGACAAATGGTAGGTGGACATAGCTTTGTTTGATTGATTAGTACTTTTCACCTTGTAGACATTTAACATGGTTCCACGCCAGCAGCAAACGCCTGCTCATGATATGCTCACCGATTCATTAATATTACATTGAAATGGTAATTGCTTAAAAGTGCTTGATCACAAAATTTGAAAGTAAAACAAAATGTCATTGAAATTATAGAGTTGTTGTATTATTGTTTGATATACACCTATTGGTATCGTATTTAATTCAGGAAGCGTCAATTAAGTATCTACAAGCCATGTTCTGCTTATTGATTTCTAGAAATCATCTTCCAATGTACCTCAAATCTGTTAACACTCACTATATAGGTGTTTTTAAGATTGAATGTAAATTTCAGGTCATCTTTATGGTTGATCAAAGTCTGCAATGATGATCCAAGGTAAGATTTCATTATATTCATATATATCGTAACACAACCATTTATTCCAAAATTCAAAATTACTTTCATGACTGCATTACACGTCGCCATAAACAGGTGTTGATGATCAATTCTACCAAATTCTACCGATGTTGGTTCGTTTGCTGGAAAAGGGCTATATCGTTAAAAACTGAAGGTACTTTGCAATAATCATACAAAATACATTGGTCATTCATGATTCTTCATTGAATTATTCAAATTGAACGTAATGTGACTTTTTTTCTATATAAAAACAATGTAACAAATGAT
The DNA here is from genome assembly GCA_947846245.1 of Cerastoderma edule. Taxonomy (NCBI): domain Eukaryota; kingdom Metazoa; phylum Mollusca; class Bivalvia; order Cardiida; family Cardiidae; genus Cerastoderma; species Cerastoderma edule. The sequence goes on along the minus strand of OX401414.1, from coordinate 14,317,205 downwards.
GTTTGTTTGCACATTAAAACCCTTCTGTTGTGATTGTGGAACTAAAGGGTAACTCAGTATTGCTCATTAGGGCAAAATGTCAGTGTACTGAGAGTAATTCAACAATTTTACCCGCTTACCATATGGGGTAATGGTTAATACGAAACTGTTCGACCTATAAAAGCCGGGTGTTTTGGAGAAATACGCCAAACGACTTAAGTCACAGCCAGGAAAGGACGTATGTTTGAAAGTACGTCTCTTAATTTGGATTTCTAAACGGAAAGGTAATTCGTTATTCTGTCTGGTTTTAATTTCCCCCCAATGTCATTCCGTAAGTTGAATATACTTTTACCAAACGCAAATTTTCTACTATCTACTGATGTAGTAGAAAACATTGTGGGAAAAGGTGAAATTGCTCGTTGTGAGCAATTTCTCCTTTTCCCACAGTGTTTCTTCCAGCGTCGTCTGCAACAAAGTGGTAAATGTGTTGTTATTGTTTTGTAATGGGTTAATTTCTTATTTCAAGATACTTTCGTAATCCTCAGCCGTATTTACCAATACATTCTGTAAGTTGTGTATACTTTGTTTAACGTTATTTGGTTCGAGTCTTCAGCATTGCTGTTTATTACAGATCGCTCGTATGGTCGAAGTAGGTCGGCGCTAGATGAATGATGGCATCCAATTGCATATAATGACGACCGACGCAAGGTATGTTTCAATTCTTTCCATATTTCTATATTCACATTTCTGTCCATATATATTAGTAGCTTATTTACCAGCAAATCAAACAACGTATATGACATTCGCATTTCTTTATCTTTATAGTTCAGCAGCGATAGGTCTACATGTGCCGTGACCTGGAGCCCACCGTAGATAAGTTAAGTATTTCTTCATTGTCGATTTGCAACGTTATGTATAGGTTTATTGTATATATTATAATGTATTGTATTGTATATAGTTTGTAGCGTGATTGTATAGTTGTTTACTTTGTATTTCTTTATCTTCTCCTTTCTTTTCTACTCTCCACTTGTATTCTTTGTACATTTAACACTGTCTTGTTTTTTAACTTTTGTATGTTGTGCCCTGTCTAATAGTACACAAAGTCATTTTTAAATATACTAAACGGCCCTTCGAAACACACTGCATCTTTTTTCTTTAAATCGCACCCTCCCTATATATACTACCCCTTTAAAAATGAACAAAACTTAAAATAACATTAAACGCATTGTCATTAAACGTACACACACACACACACACACACACACACACACACACACACACACCCACACCCACACCCACACACACACACACACTCCGTCCCTTGTTAAACTTGTGTTAAGATTTGTCTGAAATATAGGTAGTCCCTTTTAAAACGCTTACAACCGAATAGTACACCGCCCCTTTTAAATTTGTGATAAGAGTACTATTTGTTGGTAAGCTTAGAGTTTAAGGTATATGTTCATAGATGTTTCAGCAGCCACACGATCATGATTTAACTTTAGCCACTTTGGATTTATTTCAGAGGTTCCCTTCCTGTGAAGAGATTTCAACACTTCAGCCATTTGAAATATATTTTCGCCATCTTTAGCAGTTTTTGTCATTTTCGGTTTGTAACGTTATGTAAGGTTAATTGTATATGTTGTAATATATTGTATTGTATATAGTATGTAGCGTGAATTTATAGTTGTTTACATTGCATTTCTTTATCTTCTCTTTTCCTTTCTACACTCCATTTGTATTCTTGTTTTTTTATGTTTTGCATTGTATGCTCTGTCTTGCCCATCATTTTCAAAACATTAAACAAAACGACCCTTTTAAAATTTTCCTCACTGCATCTTTTTAAAACGCAAAATTTAAGATAATATTACACGCATTGTCCCTTTTAAAAGTTCACACACTTATAGATATAGATAGTCCCTTCTAAAAACGCTTACCATAAAATAGTACACCGCCCCTTTTAAAATTGTGATAAGAGTACTATTTGTTGGTAAGCTTAGAGTTAAAGGTAGCCGTTTTATGTATTATACCGGTTTTTTTAATCAAACACCCTGTCCTTTTTAAAATAGAACATACACACCCTATCCCTTTTGAAAATGAATACACACCCTCTCCTTATTAAAATTGAACACACACCCTGTCCTTTTTAAAATTGAACACACACCCTGTCCTTTTTAAAATCGACCACACACCCTGTCCTTTTTAAAATTGAACACACACTGTCCTTTTTAAAATTAAAAACATTATTCATTTAATTTCACACAATCATTACATCTATCACTATCAATGTTTTTACACCTTTTCTATCTACTTTTATTCATCTTATACATTTTAACCTGTCAATATTTTTAATATGCATTTATCCACATCATAATGCGCGCTAAATGACCTTAGCTGTCGATGCTCATTCATTCATTCGTGTCCGTATATCGTCTCCGTATAGCATGCTCTCGTGGCCGTATATCGTGAATGGCAATGGCGAAGACTGAATAAGACTGACTGGCGAAGACTGAATAAGACTGAATGGTGAAGACTGAATAAGACTGAATGGCGAAGACTGAATAAGACTGACTGGCGAAGACTGAATAAGACTGACTGGCGAAGACTGAATAAGACTGAATGGCGAAGACTGAATAAGACTGAATGGCGAAGACTGAATAAGACTGAATGGCGAAGACTGAATAAGACTGAATGGCGAAGACTGAATAAGACTGAATGGCGAAGACTGAATAAGACTGAATGGCGAAGACTGAATAAGACTGAATGGCGAAGACTGAATAAGACTGAATGGCGAAGACTGAATAAGACTGAATGGCGAAGACTGAATAAGACTGAATGGCGAAGACTGAATAAGACTGAATGGCGAAGACTGAATAAGACTGAATGGCGAAGACTGAATAAGACTGAATGGCGAAAACTGAATACGACTGAATGGCGAAAACTGAATACTGAATGGCGAAGACTGAATACGACTGAATGGCGAAGACTGAATGGCAATGGCGAAGACTGAATGGCAATGGCGAAGACTGAATGGCAATGGCGAAGACTGAATGGCAATGGCGAAGACTGAATGGCAATGGCGAAGACTGAATGGCGAAGACTGAATGGCGAAGACTGAATGGCGAAGACTGAATGGCGAAGACTGAATGGCGAAGACTGAATGGCGAAGTCGAAACGGTGGTACCAGCAACGCACGGACTGATAAGCTAAACATACAATTGCTCTATGGTGAGTATAACTTGACTTTTCGTGAAATCATTGTTTTGCCAGACCTGTTATCTTTTACCAATATACTTTAAGTGGTCTGTGTAATACTTTAAATGTCACACCACTTTTACAGGGACTAACAGAAATGCCTTTTTTCGCCAAATAAATGTTAAATTGGATATTTATTATCCGTTTTGTTTATTTCCAGAAAAATGAATCGCCTTGGCAAAAGATCAAGCTACACCTCGGAAACCATACTCATGAACAGACATGCTGGGTTCGACTCAAATCCAGCGGTTGTGTTAGACTGCAAACCACGATATAATAACTTTGATCGAAGTACCTTCTCCGTGATATTAGCCATCAGACATTTAATAAACACCTCTGTGTGTGTGTGTGTGTGGGTATGTGTGTGTGTGTGTGTGTGTTTGTGTTAGGTGAGCTTTTGCTTTACAAGTTAGTCATACCTGATTTTACTTTAGATTGAATCGATGGAATAGAATGTAACAAGATTGAATTGATGGAATAGAAGGTAACTTTGAAATACAGATTAGTAGTTCGTTCGAATACTAAATGCGTTTCCAACATGTTTATTTGTTGTTCATCAAACGTAATGAGGTCCGACATATCACGCGATCTGACACTGACAAACGGACAGAGGTTTCCCAGACTCTGGGTTTTTCCTCGGCGAGACAGTTCGCATACGTTGTCAACATATATCATGTTACTTAGTCAATTATTAAATATGCTGAATATTTTTGATATAGTAATTGCTAAGGTTTTTACAAGTCTTCAATTGTTGTAGTATTAAAAGGTTTGTAAATGTTAATACTCAATCAGTGTGCTCCGCATTTAGACGGTCGATCTTAATGATTATTCACTTTAAATGGTATAAATAATGGGCTTTGTATAAGGTGTCCGTCATGATAAAAATCATTCTTTTTATACGTTAAACCTTTATTTAAACATTGTTTTGAACAATTCCATTTTTTAAGTCTTGTTCAGTTACTTTTACAGTTATAACGAATTTGTTGAGTACGCGTTATAAAACATTGTTTTGAACAATTCCATGTTTAAGTCTTATTCAGTTACGTTACAGTTATAACAAATTTGTTTTTTACACGTTATGGAATAATGTTTTGAACAATTCCATTTTTAAATCTTATTCAGTTACTTTTACAGTTATAGCGAATTTGTTGTGTACACGTTATGAAATATTGTTTTGAACAATTCCATTTTTAAGTCTTATTCAGTTAATTTACAGTTATAACGAATTTGTTGTGTACACGTTATGAAATATTGCTTTGAACAATTCCATTTTTAAGTCTTATTCAGTTAATTTACAGTTATAACGAATTTGTTGTGTGCACATATAAAATATTGTTTTGAACAATTGCATTTTTTTTCAGTCTTATTCAGTTATTTTCCAGTTATAACGAATGTGTTGTGTACACGTTATAAAATATTGTTTTGAACAATTCCATGTTTAAGTCTTTTCAGTTACTTTATAGTTATAATGAATTTGTTGTGAACACGTTACAAAATATTGTTTTGAACAATTCCATTTTTAAATCTTATTCAGTTAGATTCTTTAGATTTTCCACGATCAGTTATAAATGTGTTCAAAACCAATACATATATCTACCATAGACATTTTTATAACATCCACAAGAGCGGACTGTCCAAAACTTAAGTCTTGATAAAGTATGCCAATTCTGCACAAACTGGGGGCTGGGAGTAAATACAGAAAAACTGAGATAGTGGTACTTAGAAAAAGGGGCTGTACATTTGAAGATGAGAAATGGTATGACAACAATGATGAAATAAAAATAACCGACAATTTTGATTATTTAGGAATAACACTAAATCATACTGGTTCATTTGTACTGAACAATCAATATTTAAAAGGTAAAGCTTTAAGAGCGATTTATGTTCTGTACAACGATATTAAACTACACTAAGTATTACCGGACACTTCTTTACAATTGTTTGATTCATTTGTCGTGTCTATTGAACTATGCAAGCCCTATATGGGATTTATATAAAGCTAAAAATCTTGAGCAAGTTCACCTTAAGTTCTGTAAATGAATCTTAGGGGTAAAAAGCAATGCTTGCATTGCAACAGTATATGGCGAACTTTGGCGATATCCATTATATATAAATAGATATGTTCAAATTATCAAATATTGGCTTATGTTATCACAAACGGATAATATTATATTGCATACCATATTTAGGAATGCACATGAGATATATTTAAAGGGTAATAAAGGTTAGATTTATAATGTAAAACAACTGTTCAATGAGTATGGCTTCTACGTTTTTGATACAGTAATGTTGTCGACAGAATAAATGTTTTTATTGGAATTCAAACAAAGGGAACTCGATAATTTCTATTAAGAATGGTATTCTGATGTATCAAGTAACGCTGTTCTAAGCACACTATATTTTCACAAAAAGAGATCTCAATTTATATACTAAAAACTCGACGAATATGCATAATTTGGGTAAATATGTATCCTTAGCATTACAAAGACATAATAAACTTATCAGTACCACAATAGTAGTATGTTATCTGTTTAGTACTTAACATTTTTGGAAACATTTTAAGTAATAGTTTATTAAGCTGTCGTAAACACATCCATAATAATATGTTTAGCTCTTACAACAAAATGTCCTTTCTTGGACCAGAAAACTTTATAAAAATTCGACGAAAGCCCGTCACATCCTGGACTTTTATCAATTTTCATGTGTTTCAATGTATTGGTTATATCTTCATATGTTGAGGTCCTCTCTACATATAAATTGTGTTCATCTGTTAATTTATTTACTTCAATGTTAGAAAATTCTTCATCTAAATTGAAAGTTGTATTTTTATGTAATTCATCATATAAATTTTTATAGTAGTTTTTAGTTTCATTTAAGATGTCGATTTGGTTATAAAGATATGTTCCATTGTCCTTCTATATGAAAGGCATTGATTTATTGATGGCGCTTGTTTCTCTAAGTTACAGAAATGTGTAGTTTTTTCGCCATATTATGGTTTAAGCTTTTGTAATTGTTATAATCTTCTACAGGATTAAGTACTAGATTGAAATCTCCGCATATGATAAAACTTTCATTAGACAAAGTGTCTATGGTATTAAACATCTCAATGAAAATGTTTGGATTATCACCCGTTAGGTGCATATAAATTAACCAGAAGAAAACTAGTATCGCAGAACATATCTAAAATGATAAATCTCCCATTTGTGTCATTGACAATACTATTTACTTAAATATCAAGACCAGAGTAAATTGTTTTTTCCATACTCTCGATAATGTGTTTCTTGTAAGCATACAATGTCTGCATTTGTTCTTTTAACAATGTGAACAAGTCAATTCTTTTTTATTCTTATTCAAACCTCGGCAATTGTAAGATACTATCTTTAGATTATCCACGATCAGTTGTAAATGGGTTCAAAACCAATACATAAATCTACCATAGACATTTTTATAACATCCACAAGAGCGGATTGTGCTTTGTCTATGTGTTATATTATCAATTTTCATGTTTCAATGTATTGGTTATTTCTCATATGTTAAGGTCCTCTATACATATAAATTGTGTTCTTCTGTTATTTATTCAGATTAGGGAAAATGCAGACTCTTTTCCTATTAAAAATGCTTTATATTCATTTTTACTTCTTTTATTTTGGCTTTAGATAATACTTTAAAAGAAGCGTTCATATTCGAAGGAATATTCTTATACTATCAATTCATTTATGCTTTTCGAAAGACAGGTACTAATATTGATTTTATTCATTTAATTCGAGCTATGATCATAACAAGATAAGGTATCATGCAGACTGGAGGCTTTCACTATGCTGTTAAATGATCGAATGAATAAACCTGTACAATCGTCACCTTATCATGAAATCTATCATTACTTGTTACACCATCTCCGTTTTTTAATCTTTTGTAATGTATCTTTTAGTAAATGCACCATAAATTGTAAATGTGTTTCCTCCTTATTTCAAGATATGTTTTGTCCAATTAAACTGTCGTAAACACATCCATAATATTATGTTTTTGCGATTTGTTGCTTGTCAAATGATTGTCCAAAACAATTAAATACATTCATTATTACGTACTCTGAGATTGTTTGTTTATTAATCCACACTTGAATCGTATTCTGATCCTGATATTCAGGAGCCACAATCTGAGGACCAAAGTCTTTTTCGACAGTTGACCACTTTGTTCCAGACGACTTTAGAAAACATTGTGGGAAAAGGAGAAATTGCTCGTAATGAGCAATTTCTCCTTTTCCCACAATGTTTTCTGCCCTATCAGAAGATTATTTTCCAATTTCATAACATTTTTAAATGTCGTCTGCAAACAGTCGAAAAGTGGGAAAGGGTTAAACCCTTACTCGATGAACACACACTTTTACGCTTCTGCTTCGAACGACCAAGAACCCACCATGACAAAGGGGCGAATTGTTACAAATAAGCAATTTATTTGTATGTAACATATAAATATATATAACACATAACGACACATTTTTGCGTGTTGCAGCAGACGGCTTTCTAAAAGCAGTGTGGCAAAAGGAGAAATCGGTTGTCACAAGCGACTTCTCCTTTTACCTCACTACTATTTCAATCTATTCACATACCACAACAGCAGAACAGAAAGCTTTTTCACATGTCTACAAAACTTTTCTAAAGTCGTCTGCTTCAATTAAAAACCTGCTTCTGGATGTGGTAAAGTGTTATCAAACAGTATCTTAGCATTTACTATGACGCAACACGACGCCCACCTACTCACATGCAATTTTGGCAGACGATATTGGACCAGCTCACAAAAATTACTATAGACAATTCAAGTGATTAGAAAACTTAAATGTCTATGTAAAAACACACAAGTCGATTATTCATATGTTACAAGAAAGCTTTAATGATTTGAAAGATGCCTTGGAGACGTTTCTCACTATTTTTAGCAAATTGCCTTTCGGCATCATTCGAGTCATTTCGCCTATGTTAATATAGTAAATCTTGTTTAAAGCGACCATACTAAAAGTAGACAGAATCATGGTATATAAAACAATTAACGTCTTCAAACGGGCGCCAGTCATTCAGAAAGCTCAGGTAGGAGCGACCTATATTAAAGTAATATTATTTCAAAGCCCTGTTGTCATAGGCAATTTGTTAATAATTGCTCAAGATAACAAACCCTACTTCGAACAATAATAAGGGGTTTACATGGCCTAGCTACGAAACCAGAATCACCAGTACATATCCTCGCTGTTTCCTTCGTCTTATCGGCTTCATTAACCATGGATTCCTTGACAAACAAATATCTCTGTTGTATCTCGTTAAAAAGAACGGAATCGTTCGCTAATAATCGGAATTTTCCGGTCTTCAGTTCAATGGTATCGCAGAAGTATAGCTTGCTGACATCGATCGTTTGGCTGTTGGTTCTGTAGTCAGAGTAGAGAGCTGTCCAGCATGTTTGCACGGGTCGCATTGCTTAGGCAGCTGTATTGAAGAAAAGAACAACATTCAGTTGCAAGCTTTGATTGACTTTACTTTTAATCGCATTTATTTTAATTAGAATTTGGGATTACCGTATGAGGCATGAGGTTAATACGAAACGATTCAACCATGAAGTAATCTAATCTGGAAGGCCACAAAGCGCATGAGTGTCGTTCAAGGATAAGTGTTGCAACACGCTCGCCATATAATTAGCGGATTACCCGTGCTGAATGGCGTGGTTACATGAACTTACGATATTTCTGTTAGCCAAAATTGAGACTTTCGTGTGCCAAACGACTTTAGCCACAACCAGGAAAGGACGTACATTTGCAAAGTCGTTTCATAATTTGGATTTCTAAAACGAAAAGGTTATTCGTTATTCTATATCTGGTTTTAATTTCCCCCAAATGTCATTCTGTTAGTGGTGTATACTTTGTTTAACCTTAATTGGTTCGAGTCAGGAGTATTGCTGTTTCGGATCGCTCGTATGGTCGAAGTAGGTCAAAACTAGATGGACGATGGCATCCAATTGCATACAAAGACGAACGACCGATGGAATGTTTCAATTATTTGCATACTTCCACATGAATTAGTAGCTTCTATTAACCACCAAACCAAACATAAGATATGACGTTCGCATTTCTTTATTTTCATTTTTCAGCAGCGATGCCTGTCCTGTGACTTGGAGCGTGATTTGAAGCCCACCAGAGATAAGTAGTAGTCCTGTAAATATTTTTTCCGTGGAGATAAGTTAAGTGTTTTTTTTTCGAATTGTAACGTTATGTATGGATTTATTGTATATATTTTAATATATTGTATTATATATAGTATGGAGCGTGAATTTTTAGTTGTTTACATTGTATTCTTTTCCTTTCCTTTCTACACTCCATTTGTATTTTTTTTATGTTTTGCATGTTGTGCCCTGTCTTACCCGTCCTTTCCAAAACATTACACAAAACGACCCTTTTAAAAAATTTCTCACTGCATATTTCTTTTTTTTCAAATCGCACCCACCCTGAATATGCTACCCCTTTAAAAATTAAACAAAATTTAAGATGATATTACACGCATTGTCCCTTTTAAAAGTTCACACACTTATAGATATAGATAGTCCCTTTTTAAAACGCTTACCATAAAATAGTACACCACCCGTTCTAAAATTGTGATAAGAGTACTATTTGTTGGTAAGCTTAGAGTTATATGTTCATAGATGTTTAACTCCAATAAAATTGCTTTCTCCTTTCAGCAGCCACCTGACCACAATTCAACTACAGCCATTTTGAATATATTTCAGAGGATGCCTTCCTGTGTAGAGATTTCAACATTTCAGCCATTTTGAATATATTTTCGCCATTTTTAGCAGTATGATCTACCCAATATCTGTTTATTTCAGAGAACCCGTCTGTGCAGAGATTTCAACGCTTCATGAACAATTGCAACCCAGTGCATCTACGGATGACCGATGGTTTGATATGAAATTGTAGGACTTTGATCTTGTTTAACCCATTTTCAAACGCCAAATTTTCTACTGTCTACTTATATAATAGAAAACATTGTGGGGAAAGGTGAAATTGCTCATTTCTCCTTTTCCTACAGTATTTTCCAGAGTCGTCTGCAGCAGGGTTCTTTATTTTTTTTCAGCAACGTGACTTGGAGCGTGATTTGAATCCCACGAGAGATAAGTAGTAGTCCTGTAAATAGTTTTGCCGTGGAGAGCCCTCCGTAGATAAGTTAGCTGTTCTATTTTTTTTCAATTTGTAACGTTATGTATAGGTTTATTGTATATATTGTAATATATTGTATTGTATATAGTATGTAGCGTAAATTTATAGTTGTTTACATTGCATTTCTTTTTTATTCTCCTTTCCTTTCTACTCTCCATTTGTATTCTTTGTTTTTTTTTTATGTTTTGTATGTTGTGCCCTGTCTTATCATTCCCCTTCAAAACATTACACGAGACGACTCTTTTAAAATTTTACTCACTGCATCTATTTTTTTTTTTAAATCGCACCCTCCCTGAATATACTACTCCTTTAAAAATTAAACAAAACTTAAAATAATATTACACGCATTGTCCTTTCTGAAAGTTAACACACTCAAAAATATAGATAGTCCCTTTTAAAATTGTGATAAGAGTACTTTTCGTTGGTAAATACACTCCAGTCAAGAAAAGGTTAGCATGTAAATATTTCAGCTCTTTTCCTTCTTAGGAAGCATTTAACAAGGATGTTTGATAACGTACGGAGATAATTAAGCTAATGTGTCTATATAATGACCAATACTGACGATTATCCGGTGTTGTGCAACAATGTTAAATACGGGAAAACCCTTGTTCTAGTGAGGATAGTTTAACAACTATCGTCCTTGCCTCATATTGAACAGGACAAATTGAAAAGAGGAGCATTTATTCATTTGATGTAATGTTTTATTTGTCACGAATCTAAAGCATATAACAACACGGCTGGTGAATCTCTCTGTATGACCAGTTTTAACCTTTCGTTGGCTGTAATAGAATAAGTAATACATAAATTAAATACATAAACGCCGATTAAGAATGTGTTTTAACTTCAAAGAGCAATTACATTTACAAGTGTTTATTTATATAATTAGTACGTCATTTACAAGAGAACGGTAGAACGCCTGTAATAAATGGTGTGGGGGACTATTCTCCGTCAGATGAGAACATATCTATGTCTTTTAAGATCGAGTACTTTACCCAATCACCAATAACAACATTTGTGACTGATGAAAGCACAATGAGCGGCACCAAAATCCTTAATATTAAAACCATGAAATTTAAAAGAATTTATCCTTTCACTAATGCAATAAACGGACCGATAACAGGGTGCCGTATAACATTTGTGATATCCGGCACTAATCATATATCACTCATTCACGTGTGAAATCAATCAAAAAGTCATATCTACGTCATGGCATATGACGTCATGTGTGCATGTCATTCTCTACTTGTTTTCTGTCTTTTGTTTCCTTTATTTTGTATTTTGTTTTCATTGTTTTTGTTAATAATAATCCATGGAGGCAACATGATGAATAGAATATATAATTTTGTCTTTGAATAGGAAAATTAATCGGGCTCGGGCTCGGATTATTATCCGTTTCGACTTCGGCTCACCGGATAATGTTCCTATGCCTTGCCCGATAACATTTCCAATTCACGACACCAACCATCTATTCTCTATTTATCGCTATGTCATGTTGGTTTAGAAAGACATTTTTCAGCAGATGCGTATACACGAGCTAGCATGAAGTAAGGGGGATAAATCATTCCCCTTACTACTGATTAATCATTCCTTTAGTCGAGCTATAAACGTCTTGGACGTTGGAGGAAGCAATTTGTCGAAGTGTCAAGAAGACCATATACTTACTAGGGCGGTGGTGGGCCTGGTGTGGCAGAAAACGTCATTACCGTTTACACAGTTGTAGTTACAACCGCCGCAATAGTTTGAACTGAAAGTACCATATGTATCAAACACTACACATAAATATGTGATAAAGAACTGCGTTAGTTACAACCTACTCATCATATACGTTGCAACAAGTTGTCCCAGTGAAAACCATCGTTTACCCTTCAATCATGGTGAGGAAATTACCTTTTTACAGAGATGATATGCGTGTCGGTGATAGTTTTTGTTTCTAAAAATCGCATCATTTATATATACAAATGTTGTTAAAAGGGTTTTTCAGCAACTACCTAGGTTAACTTCTGATTTTTATCTTCAAGCTCAGCATGTTTAGTACTCTAACCACGTGACCAAAGATGCCCCAATACACAGCATATATCAATTGTGAGACAATTGTCAGAAGTCCAATTTATGTCTGACCTTGACTTTGGTTTACATATCATAGATTATAGCTTTATACATTTACTTTTCTTAACCATTTTATTCAAATTGTCTTTAGTCAACCCATCGACTAATTGCATGAAGAAAACTGCCAGAAAAGGATGACATACACGCATTTGGCATTCGGGTATCCATGGCAACCTTCTCTATGAGCGTTACTGCAAGGATCCACAAAACAGTTCACCGTCCCGAGACCTCCCGGGGGCATATTGCTCGAATATTCGCCATTTCCACACCTACGAGTAAAATGAAAATGCACGTGAAGGACATTTATTGTTGGATAAAAAGTTTTATTCCCGAACGTAAACGATCCTTCTTTTTCCTATGTGTGTTTTCCCCGTACATTGCTTTAGCGGCTTGTTGATCTAAGAATAGAAACAATTTGGTCAGCAGCAATAAGAGTACTTTAATGAGTGTCATGTCAATGTTAATTGTATTTTATGTGACTAAAATACAAAAACCAGTTTTGTTTAATCGTATAACAATATTTCTATAAAAACACTAATGAGTTAAGAGAAATAAGCCATAAGGTTATTATCTTCTTGTTTCTATAAGCCTAAAAAGATAAGGCTCCAAACGCTAATAGTCCTGATCTCACCATAGGAAAATTTAAATATGTACGCCTTTTTATTGCAGTCTTTTTATAGTCTATTCTCATCAATTCCCTCCCCTTAAGAATTTAGAAAGGTCCGATTTGAGAGCAACAACAGACATTGATTATGATGTATGAAACATAACCTTTCATTCTAATGACTTTCACAGACTACATACTATACTGTCATGTCACATACTCCCCATTACACTGTCAAGTCAGATAAACTCTTCTACAATATCTTGTAACATACTCAATTCCAAATTGTCATAACTTTATCATGCCTAATTAAGTACAACACTGTCCAGTCACTAACTTTATGCTAGATTGCCATGTTGTATGATCTCTTCTACAATGTCATGTCACATGGCCCCTAGTACAATATCATGTCACGCACACCCTACTACAATGTCATGTCACATGGCCCCTAGCACAATGTCATGGCACTCACATCCTACTATAATGTCATATCACATGGCTCCTACTACAATGTCATGTCACACACACACCCTTCTACAATGTCATGTCATGCACACCCTACTACAAGGTCATGTCACATGACCCCTACTACAATGTCATGTCACATACACCCTACTACAATGCCATGTCATTTACACCCTACTACAATGTCATGTCACATGGCCCCTAGTACAATGTCACGTCACACACACCATACTACGATGTCATGGCACTCACACCCGACTACAATGTCATGTCACGCACACCCCACTTCAAAGTCATGTCACATGACCCCTACTACAATGTCATGACACACACACCCTACTTCAATGGCATATCACAGGAACCCTAGTACAATGTCATGTCAAGCACACCCTACTACAATGTCATGTCACATGACTCCTTGTACAATGTCATATCACACAAACCCTTCTACAATGTCATGTCACGCATACCCTACTACAATGTCATGGCACTCACTACCCACCATGATGTCATGGCACACACACCCTATGATAATGCCATGTCACATGACCCCTAGTACAATGTCATGTCACACACACCATACTACAATGTAATGGCACTCACACCCGACTACAATGTCATGTCACGCACACCCCACTTCAAAGTCATGTCACATGACCCCTACTACAATGTCATGGCACACACACCCTACTTCAATGTCATGTCACATGACCCCTTGTACAATGTCATGTCAAGCACACCCTACTACAATGTCATGTCACATGACTCCTTGTACAATGTCATATCACACAAACCCTTCTACAATGTCATGTCACGCATACCCTACTACAATGTCATGGCACTCACTACCCACCATAATGTCATGGCACACACACCCTATGATAATGCCATGTTACATGGCCCCTAGTACAATGTCATGGCACACACACCCTACTACAATGTCATGTCACATGGCCCCTAGTACAATGTCATGTCACGCACACCCTTCTACAACGTCATGTCACATGGCCCCTAGTGCAATGTCATGTCATGCACACCATACTACAATGCCATGGCACTCACACCCCACTACAATGTCATGGCACTCACACCCCACTCCAATGTCATGTCACGCACACCCCACTACAATGTCATGTTACATGGCCCCTATTACAATGTCATGTCATGCACACCCTACTACAATGTCATGTCACATGGCCCCTATTACAATGTCATGTCATGCACACCCTACTACAATGTCATGGCACTCACACCCCACTACAATGTCATGGCACTCACACCCCACTTCAATGTCATGTCACGCACACCCAACTACAATGTCATGTTACATGGCCCCTAGTACAATGTCATGCACACCCTACTACAATGTCATGGCACTCACACCCCACTACAATATCATGGTGCTCACACCCTACTACAATGACAAGTCACATACACCCTACTAAAAAGTCAAGTCAATATTAAAGAGATTGGAATTTACAATTAATTGTGATTCCTTACTCATTTTATATATACATATATGATAACCATTAAGTCATTACAAATTGATTATTTCATATCACACATTCATTACAAATTATATATCTACTATCGTTGTTTTTTTTATACAAAATTTCAATCTACTATCATTCATTCATTGTAAATTATTATTTATTTTTCTTAAACCAAATACATTTTAGCGTGTAAATAATCCAATATACACTATCAATATCGTCATAATGCAAGCTAAACGACCTTAGCTGTCAATGCTCCTTAGAACACTATTAATTCATTCTTCACTACTCTGTCATGTCACATACTCATTTCTATATTGTCAGTTCACATAATCAATTCTACCCTTACATGTCAACTACTCCATACTTAATTGCTTCATAATCATGTCACATACACCATACTCCATTGTCATGTCATATACCCTATACTACCCTGTCATGTCACATACACCATACAGCACATTCATGTCACATACTAGATTCTGCCCTGTCATATCACAAACACCATACTGTTAAACACTTCATTTTACATTGTTATGTCACATACTGGATACTTGAATGCCATGTCATATACTCCTCAATACCCCCTCATGGCACATGCTTCAAACTACATTGTAATGTCACATACACCAAATTATCTGTTTTGTCACATACTCCTCACTACCCTGTCATGGCACATGCTTCAACATACATTGTCATGTCACATACACCAAATTATATGTCATGTCACATACTCCTCACTACCCTGTCATGGCACATTCTTGATTCTACATTGTTATGTATAATACACCAAATTATCTGTCATGTCACATACTCCTCACTACCCTGTCATGGCACATTCTTCATTCTACATTGGTTGGTCAAATACTGGATACTTCTTTGACATGTAACATAAATCTCACATCCCTGCCATGTCACATACTTCATTCTACATTGGTATGCCACATACTGGATACTTCTATGATATGTCATATACTCCTCACTACCCTGCCATGGCAAATACTTCATTCTACATTGTTATATCTAATACTGGATACTTCTATGACATGTTATATACTCCTTTCTATCATGCCATTTCACATACTGCATTCTACATTGGTATGTCAAATTCTGGATAATTCTATGACATGTCATATGCTCATCACTACCCTGCCATGGCACATACTTCATTCTACATTTGTATGTCACATACTGGATACTTCTTTGACATGTCATTTACTCAATACTACCCTGCCATGTCACATACTTCATTCTACATTGGTATGTCAAATACTAGATACTTCTATGACATGTCATACACTCCTCACCATCCTGTCATGTAACATACTTCATTCTACATTTGTATGTCACCTACTGGATACTTCTATAACATGTCATATACTCTTTACTACCCTGTCATGTCACATACTTCATTCTACATTGGTATGTCAAATACTAGATACTTCTTTGACATGTCATATACTCATCACTACCCTGCCATGGCACATACTTCATTCTACATTTGTATGTCATATACTGGATACTTCTTTGACATGTCATATAATCCTTACTACCCTGCCATGACACATACTTCATTCTTCATTGGTATGTCAAATACTAGATACTTCTTTGACATGTCATACACTCCTCACTACCCTGCCATGGCACATACTTCATTCTACATTTGTATGACACATACTGGATACTTCTTTGACATGTCATATACCCCTTACTACCCTGCCATGTCACATACTTCATTCTACATTGGTATGTCAAATACAAGATACTTCTATGACATGTCACATACTTCTTTCTACCCTGCCATGTCACATACTTCATTCTACATTTGTATGTCACATACTGGATACTTCTTTGACATGTCATATACTCATCACTACCCTGCCATGTCACATTCTTAATTCTACATTGGTATGTCAAATACTAGATACTTCTATGACATGTCATTCACTCCTCACTATCCTGTCATGTCACATACTTCATTCTACATTTGTATGTCACATACTGGAAACTTCTTTGACAGGTCATATACTCAATACTACCCTGCCATGTCACATACTTCATTCTACATTGGTATGTCAAATACTAGATACTTCTATGACATGTCATACACTCCTCACTATCCTGTCATGTAACATACTTCATTCTACATTTGTATGTCACAAACTGGATACTTCTATTACATGTCAAATACTCCTTTCTACCCTGCCATGTCACATACTGCATTCTACATTTGTTTGTCACATACTGGATACTTCTATAACATGTCATATACTCTTTACTACCCTGCCATGTCACATACTTCATTCTACATTGGTATGTCAAATACTAAATACTTCTATGACATGTCATATACTCATCACTACCCTGCCATGGCACATACTTCATTCTACATTTGTATGTCACATACTGGATACTTCTTTGACATGTCATATACTCCTTACTACCCTGCCTAACACATACTTCATTCTTCATTGGTATATCAAATACTAGATACTTCATTGACATGTCATACACTCCTCACTACCCTGCCATGGCACATACTTCATTCTACATTTGTATGTCACATACTGGATACTTCTTTGACATGTCATATACTCCTTACTACCCTGCCATGTCACATACTTCATTCTACATTGGTATGTCAAATACAAGATACTTCTATGACATGTCACATACTCCTTTCTACTCTGCCATGTCACATACTTCATTTTACATTTGTATGTCACATACTGGATACTTCTTTGGCATGTCATATACTCATCACTACCCTGCCATGTCACATACTTAATTCTACATTGGTATGTCAAATACAAGATACTTCTATGACATGTCATACACTCCTCACTATCCTGTCATGTCACATACGTCATTCTACATTAGAATGTCACATACTGGATACTTCTATGACATGTCACATACTCCTTTCTAACCTGCCATGTCACATACTTCATTCTACATTTGTATATCACATACTAGATACTTCTATGACATGTCATATACTCTTTACTACTCTGTCATGTCACATACTTCATTCTACATTGGTATGTCAAATACTAGATACTTCTATGACACGTCATACACTCCTCACTATCCTGTCATGTCACATACGTCATTCTACATTAGAATGTCACATACTGGATACTTCTATGACATGTCACATACTCCTTTCTAACCTGCCATGTCACATACTTCATTCTACATTTGTATATCACATACTAGATACTTCTATGACATGTCATATACTCTTTACTACCCTGTCATGTCACATACTTCATTCTACATTGGTATGTCAAATACAAGATACTTCTATGACATGTCACATACTCCTTTCTACCCTGCCATGTCACATACTTCATTCTACATTTGTATGTCACATACTGGATACTTCTTTGGCATGTCATATACTCATCACTACCCTGCCATGTCACATACTTAATTCTACATTGGTATGTCAAATACAAGATACTTCTATGACATGTCATACACTCCTCACTATCCTGTCATGTCACATACGTCATTCTACATTAGAATGTCACATACTGGATACTTCTATGACATGTCACATACTCCTTTCTAACCTGCCATGTCACATACTTCATTCTACATTTGTATATCACATACTAGATACTTCTATGACATGTCATATACTCTTTACTACTCTGTCATGTCACATACTTCATTCTACATTGGTATGTCAAATACTAGATACTTCTATGACACGTCATACACTCCTCACTATCCTGTCATGTCACATACGTCATTCTACATTAGAATGTCACATACTGGATACTTCTATGACATGTCACATACTCCTTTCTAACCTGCCATGTCACATACTTCATTCTACATTTGTATATCACATACTAGATACTTCTATGACATGTCATATACTCTTTACTACCCTGTCATGTCACATACTTCATTCTACATTGGTATGTCAAATACAAGATACTTCTATGACATGTCACATACTCCTTTCTACCCTGCCATGTCACATACTTCATTCTACATTTGTATGTCACATACTGGATACTTCTTTGGCATGTCATATACTTATCACTACCCTGCCATGTCACATACTTAATTCTACATTGGTATGTCAAATACAAGATACTTCTATGACATGTCATACACTCCTCACTATCCTGTCATGTCACATACGTCATTCTACATTAGAATGTCACATACTGGATACTTCTATGACATGTCACATACTCCTTTCTAACCTGCCATGTCACATACTTCATTCTACATTTGTATATCACATACTAGATACTTCTATGACATGTCATATACTCTTTACTACCCTGTCATGTCACATACTTCATTCTACATTGGTATGTCAAATACTAGATACTTCTATGACATGTCATACACTCCTCACTATCCTGTCATGTCACATACTTCATTCTACATTGGTCTGTCAAATACTTGATACTCCTATGACATGTCATGTACTCCTCATCATCCTGTCATGTCACATACTTTATTCTACATTGGTATGACACATATTGGATACTTCTATGACATGTCATATACTCCTCACTACCCTGCCATGGCACATACTTCATTCTACATTTGTATGTCACATACTGGATGCTTCTATGACATGTCATATACTCCTCACTACCCTACCATGTCACATACTTCATTCTACATTGGTATGTCAGATAGTAGATTCTTCTGACATTTCAAATACTCCTCACTTCCCTGTCATGGCACATACTTCATTCAACATTGGTTAATCAAATACTTGGTACCTCAATGAAATGTCACATACAACTCACAACCCTGTCATAGCTCTTGCATTATTCTACATTGGTATGACACATATTGGATATTTCTTTGACATGTCACATACTCCTCACTACCCTGTCATGGCACATACTTTATTCAACATTGGTAAGTTAAATACTTGATACTTCTATGACATGTCACATACTTCTCACAGCCCTGTCATAGCACATACTGGATACTTTTATGACATGTCACATACTCCTCACGTCCCTGTTATCGCACATACTTCATTCTACATTGGTATAACAAATTATCTGTCATGTCACATGCACTATACTTCATGACCCTGTCACACCACTCACCCCTACTACAATGTCATGATGTACAATTTCATGTATGTTTAATAATGAAAATGATTGACATGTACATGTAAAATATGCCAATATCATTTTTTCTTCTACTTTAAGGTTCGAGCAGTTCTATCATAGAAGGAGCATAACCATGAGGCTGACTTCAAAAAATTAAGACAACTAAAGCTATCAATGTGATGAAGGACGAGGCTAACTAACATCAGTCGTGGACGCCCTCAGCAGCTTCTAGTTGACATTCTTCAACCTCTACAAGTGAACAAATACCACCAAAAGACCCTGCATCACTTTAAGAACTAGACGTTTCTGAAGAATGGAAACACACTGACAAGCACTACAGACATCCTTTCCTTCTACATGATAGCGCGAGGGAATCTTAGAACTGTATCCTCATGTTTTGAACTGGCCAAGCCCTGAGACACCTGTGTGCATCGAACATGTGGTACATGGATGGAACTCACCCACCAACTAGAGGTCTCTTCAGACAGTTGAATATTATATGTGCACCTCTTGGGAACACAGCAGCTGCTGTGAGCTGTATTTAAGCCCTTTTGCCTGGTGAATCCATACACCTACCCTAATTGACTTATTTTGCATACAAGACCATATGCTTTTCTGTTCCTTAAAGATGGTTCCATACTTTGATAAAGGTTGTGTGAGGTTTGAACTTAGGACATTCCAAGAAAGTAGTCTATTTGGTAAAATAAAGGCTATTTTCATTAAAACGAAGGCTAGCTTCTTCATTGTTTAATGACATCTAGCAGGAAATGGTTTAATTATGTTGTTTGAGACAGAAATTTAAGGGTTTTTGGGGTAATCTAAGGTGGATATATATATATATATATATATATGGGCTTTTTAAATTAGTATGGGAAAGTGTGTGCAACATAGCTTTGTACTCATGATGTGTTATTTATGGTGTGAGAAATGTGATTTCTTTAGCTAAAAATAAGTGGACAATTAAATGATTGACTAAAAATTCTCTTTAGTATGTAAAGGAAATTATCTTTTTTTAGAACATTATGGGAAAATTAGTCAAATTGGTCCTCATCTTAACACTGAACATGTTCATGTTACAAAGCAAATGACTGATTTTCATGCATACATGTATAAGGGCTTTTGAAACAGGTGAATCCTGTATCAAAAGATATCTTTGGAAAAGCAGACCCAAACATGCAATCCATATTTAAATGATTGATATAAAAGTGTATATTTTTTCAATGGCAGAAAATCCATATCTAAAATACTTTCTAAAACACAGCTATTGAGAAGAATGTTTGATATTCAGGCTTCATCTACAGACATGTCCAAAAATTTTCATTGGAAAAATAGCATTGGGAAAGAAATCATTGATTTTTAACTATGGTTTTCTCTTTTCCACCAATGTTTTCATTTACTTGTTTTCAACAGTTTTCTTAAAACTAGCATAACCTATGAATAAAACTCACCAACTAACATGCAATGGATATATGGTAAGATAACAATAATAAGTAATATAAATGATAATAATAACCATAACTGATGTTGAAATGATGATGGTTATGATATGAGGAACATGATATCTACTTATGAAGATTTTTGGGAATGAGCAATTTGTCCATCAAATTGAATTAAAAAAGTTTGACATAATTTTTTATAGGATTGTGTGATTGTTTCTTTTGCACTTTACCAGCCACCTTAACCTGTTTCACTTGAAATACCTATGAACAGCTCTTTTTGTCTTTTTACAATTATTGTAACACATACGTTTAAGACTGTAAAATGCTGTTTCGGTTAAGGAAAAGTATCATTTAAAAGCCTTAGCTCTTGTCGAAAGATCTAAGGCGACAAGTATACAAGCTAATCTAGACCGACACATCCCACACCAGCTGCTAAAAGAGAATCCCTAAAAAGCAGAAAGTCCAGTCTGAGATCAGACAGTATGAGATGATGTATGGGAGGGAATGTCATTTCAGATGTGCATTTCAGATCATTGCTCGATGAAATGTAGTGGCATCAAATATAGTTGACAATCATATTTCCTACCATTGCAAAAAACATACTATCATATTGTCATGTCACATACTCCCTACTACAATGTTATGTCACATACTCACTTTTACAACGTCAAGTCAAAAACACACTACTGCAATGTAATGTCACATACTCACTGATACAATGCCATGTCTTGACATGTCTCATACTCCATACTACCGTGTGATGCCACATACTCCATAATACCCTGTCATGTCTGCAACTTCATCCTACCCGAACATCTCACATACTCCATGCTACCCTGTCATGTCTCATACTCCATACTACCCTGACATGTCCCAAACTCCATACTAAACTGACATGTCTCATACACTGTACTACCCTGACATGCCTCATACTTCATACTACCCTGACATGTCCCAAACTCCATACTACCCTGACATGTTCCAAACTCCATACTACCATGTCATGTTCTCCTTACTTCCTTGACAAGTCTCATACTCTATACTATCCTGTCATGTCTCATAATGCATTCTACCCAGTCATGTCTCATAATCCATACTACTCTGGCATGTCTCATACTCCATACTTTGGCGACATGTCACATACTCCATACTACCCTGTCATGTCTCATACTACCCTGTCATGTCACATACTCCATACTACCCTGTCATGTTTCATACTCCATACTTCCCTGTCATGTCTCATACTCCATGCTTTGGTGACACATCACATACTACATACTACCCCGACATGTCTCATACTTCATACTACCCTGTTGTATCACATAATTCATACTACTCTGGCATGTCTTATACTCCATACTTTGGTGACATGTCACATACTCCATACTTCCCTGACATGTCATGTTTTCCTTACTACCCTGACATGTCACATACTCGATACTATCCTGACATGTCAGATACTCAAAATTACCTGTCGTGTCACATACCCCATACAACCCTGCCATGTCATGTTCTCCTTACTACCCGACATGTTACATACTTCTTACTACCCTGACATGCCTCATACTCGAAACTACCCTGACATGTCACATACTCTTGACAACTCAGTCATGTCTCATAGTCAATATTATCCTGACATGTCTCATAGTCAATACTTCCCTGACATGTCTCATAGTCCATACTACACTGACATGTCTCATATTCCATACTATGCTGACATGTCTTATACTCCATACTTCCCTGTCGTGACACAAACTCCATACTACCCTGTTGTGTCACATACTCCATACTACCCTTTCGTGTCACATACTCCATACTATGCTGACATGTCTCATACTCCATACTTCCCTGTCATGACACATACTCCATACTACCCTGACATGTCATGTTTTCTTTACTACCCTGACATGTCTCATACTCCATACTACCTTGACATGTCAGATACATAATACTACCCTGTTGTATCACATACTCCATACTACCCTGTCATGTCATAATCTTCTTCCTAGCCTCACATGTCACATACTCCCTACTACCCTGACTTGCCTCATACTTCATGCTACCATGTCATGTCTCATACTCCAAACTACCCTGACATGTCTCTTACTACCCTGACAAGTCACATACCTATACTTCGATGACATGTCTCATAGTCAATACTTCCCTGAAATGTCTCATAGTCAATACTACCTTGACATATCACATACTCCATGCTACCCTGACATGTCTTATACTCTATAGTACCATGTGGTGGCACATCCTCCATACTACGCTTACATTTCTCATACTCCATACTACCTTGACACAACACATACTACCCTGACATGTCTTATACTCTATACTTCCCTGTGGTGTCACATCCTCCATACTACGCTGGCATGTCTCAAACTCCATACTACCTTGACATAATACATACTCCATACTACCCGTACATGTCTCATACTCTTTACTACCCTGTGGTGTCACATCCTCCATACTACGCTGGCATGTCTCAAACTCCATACTACCTTGACATAATATATACTCCATTCTACCCTGACATGTCACATCCTCCATACTACGCTGACATGTCTCATACTCCATACTACCCTGTCATGTCTCAAACTCCACACTACCCTGGCAAGTCACATCCTCCATACTACGCTGACATGTCTCATACTCCATACTACCCTTTCATGACACATACTCCATACTACCCTGGCATGTCACATCCTCCATACTACGCTGACATGTCTCATACTCCATACTTCCCTGTCGTGACACATAATCCATACCTCTCTGTCGTGACACATTCTCCATACTTCCCTTTCGTGACACATTCTCCATACAACGCTGACATGTCTCATTCTCCATACTATCATGTCGTGACACATACTCCATACTTCCCTGTCGTGACACATCCTCCATACTACGCTGACATATCTCATACTCCATACTATGCTGACATATCGCATACTCCATACTACGCTGACATGTCTTATACTCCATACATCCCTGTTGTGACACAAACTCCATACTACCCTGTCGTGTCACATATTCCATACTTCCTTGTGACACATATTCCATACTACCCTGTCATGTTTCATACTCCATACTCCTCTGACATGCCTCATACTACCCTGACCTGTTTCATAATCCATACTACCCTGACATGTCTCATACTCTATACTACCTTGCATGGCCTAGAGTGTACCTCTGTATAGCATTCATATTGAGAGATGGTATAGTCACGGATGGCTTCATGTAAATCTTGACTTGATGCTGCTTATCATTCATTTTGAGAGTGGTGGAAGTTACGGATAGCTACATGTAAACCAAGAATAACAGAGAATGTTCAAGTTTCTTCTACGCGGTCTGTATAACTAGCTAAAGTTTCCTTTATTCATGTTTTAAATCATTATAGCTATATATTTCCGAAACTGTTGATTGAAAAGTAGCAAACACTCGTTTTGACCGTCTTTTATGTTTGAAATAAGCACATTTTCGAATAAATGAAGAGTAAGAGTTAGACAAGCTAGTGAACGGGGATTTCCGTGGGACCCAGTAGTTAATGTTCTAAGGGTTGTCCATATAGGGCACGTGTTCGATCCCCATCTGTACTACTGAGTAAGTGCACATTTCTTTAGCGAAGCACGTTTGAGCCCCAATATAGTAGTGTTGGGAAATCTGTAATATGCCCGAATTATTTGTTGACAATGTGTTTAACACCGTAGAGTGACTAGACGGCCCTATAGGAAAAGAAGAAAATAGTTGAGTTCTCATATGGAAAGACGTGTGCACATAGATTTGACTATACATGTAATTTTTAAATTGTTGTTTTCTATAGTGTTTGAAACTGCCTATTAAACGGTATGTAGTTTTAAATATATATATGATATATGGGTGAATATCATTTAAAATGAATGTAAAATCCCAGTGGAAATTATTTGAAATTACCAATTTTCTCGTTCTATCGTACTTCCAAGTCTTCCTGAGACATACGGACGGACAAATATGTATAGACTTTCTTTGTCTAAAAAACTCTCTTACCCCACCCTGATTAATAAGCATTCCTCTGGACATGGGGATTTAGTTAAGAACATAGGAAATGCAATGCTATATCAAACGAGCTAAGTTAATTATGTCCTTGCTTTTTTTTTGAGACACAAATTATGTTAAAACCAGGGATCGGACATTCGTCTCACAATGCGTAAGGTAATTAGGTCGGAACAAATTAACTATCTTGTAATGCAAATTCTGGCAATATGCTGTCAGAATCCGAATCCAAAAGACATTTTTGTTTCAATTTTATTTTTGTAACAAACAGAATTGGGTGAAGTGCCCTCTATAAACTATCAACATGTTTTTGTGCTTTCTCGGACGGATGAACACACAGACATGTGACGGTTGTAATATTTGGATATATTTATTCGGATAAAACGAATGCCGTATATATAGCTGAACGGCTAACGAAACGGGATAAAACGTTCTAGAATTAAGTTTCATGAGAGCAGTCTTCCGACTGACCATTCACGGCGTGCCGATGGTTCTACCCGGCTTAACCAGCTCTTTTGGGAAGTTGAGTATGGGGTCTTCCTCCATCATTTAAATGTACTATTGTTGACGCGATGTAAAACCCCATACAAATAATAAAATAAACCTTTTATCAAATGCAAAATTTTCGACTGTCCCAAAATGAAAGAGTTTGCAGACCACATGTCAAAATGTGATGTCAAAATGTGATTAAATTGGAAAATAATCTTCTGATAGGGTAGAAAATATTGTTTGGAAAAGGAGAAATCCCTTCCTCTCCAACAATGTTTTTCAGAGTCGTCTTCAACAGCATGTGATATGTAATTATTTTTTTTGGAAAATGTTAAGGTACGTTGGTTGAAAAACGTCGCTTAAAACGTAGAAACTTAAACATATCCAACTTGATATTTCGATAAAAAAATCGGAATGACAAAAGAAATTGTTGGATGATAATCGTCTGCTGCAACTGCGTCTAAACGAGTTTTCATCGAAATTATTCTTAAGGAAAAACATTCGCATCGATAAATTTATTTCATTGTACATTGTAGGCTATTTAGAGAAAGAGAGACCCCAATATTGTTATCGTTTTTTTTTCTAATTTTTTCTAATCGAATGTTTGTTGGGGCAGAAAAACTACCACGAGGTGAATGAAAAAGAAAACACTTAAAAACTAAAAAAATAGAAAATAAAGAAAAATAACAAACAAAATCCGCTGCCAAAGATTTCAACATACCGATTGTATACAAAAGTAGATGTACTTAAATTGTATGATAGCGTCTTGAAAAGAAATTAATAATTATGTTTTACGGCTTTGGTTGTTACGGTTAGTTATGAAAACCTCTTATGATACAAGAGCGTTGATTGGTTGTTGAGAAATAGAGGGTGATCTATAAATAGATAAGGGTCTACCCTCATTTCGGGATTATATAACAAATCCAGGTATAGTCAGCTAGAAATAGACTACGGCTAACCGCTATTTTATCGGCTTACCCTTATTTTTAACGGTTGACCGCTAAATTTGAGGGTATACCGTTAAAATTAGCCATTTACAATTTTGGTCTATTTCGTACACCATAGTTATCAGTATATTGCGTCATTAGTCACGGTCTCATTTCCCCTGCGCGATTCCCTTGATAATGATAGGGCCATCCTTCGTAAGCATCAATGTCGGCCAGACAACATAGTCGATCGTCTCCCCTGATTTGGTGTAGGATCTGTACCGACCGCCATCGAATCGTCCTCCCGCCTTCGGGGGTTGTAGAAAGGCCATGGGCGGTGATTGGACAGTCATCAACCATGTGAGGAATACACATTTCTTGATGAAAGGCTTCATGCCTTTGATACCGTCTGCGTCCCAGCGGGTCTTGAGATATACCTGAAAAGCAGTAGGTTTTTACATGAACGACACAAGAAAAATATTAGAACAATTTTCGATCTTTTCCTCAGATAACCTATCTTTTTACGCCCAACTGTTCTCCAGTATGAACAGATATTCCTGACAAAATTTCAGCGAAATCGAGCCTATAAGGGGGAAATATAGACATCATGGAAGAACAAGGCCACTGATGCAGATGTCCTAAGAAAAGCTTCAACAACATCTGTCTTTGCTATGCTCACTGAAAGAACATTTCGAACGGACAAGGGTCGTATTCACAATGACTTGCTATGCGGTCAACTTGAAGCTGGTACCAGACCAATCGGCCATCCGCTTCTCCATTTCAAAGATGTCTAAATCTAAACGAGAAAATCTTTCATCAAACCGTAACCACTTGAGAAACACAGTAAAGAGTGGAGTCGCGGCTGGTAAACGCTCGACCGCACCACCATGGTGCTGATGACGAAATTGGGCAACTTCCGCTTTAGCGTTTTAATGTTAGGTTTTTGGTATTTTTCTGCATTTCCAAGTTGAAATAATCATTTAACTCTTATTGAATCCAACCGCATATAGGTAAAGTTTCAGTTTTTACTTGTGGAATTGGGCTGAGATTTCATAATTTTTCCTCGTCGAAGGAACTCAAAAATACATCCTCTCGATACCCCGTTCGCAAACCAGTAAAATAACATGAAAATTGCCATTTAATGACAAGGTAAGTAGATGTTCTGATCAATAATGATACTCAAAACTACAAAGTGGTAAGATTTGCCGCACAATCGGTTTGCTTGGAAAGATTATCGCTGATTTTAGCTGGTGGTGCGGTTGCGGACTTTCTAATTGCAGTTTTAAATTGCATCGGCGAGGAAAAATATACGAAATCTCAGCCAATTCGAAGAGTTCAAAGCTGAAACTTAACTTATAGACTTTGAAGGGTTGATTTATGTTATGGAACTTTTGATTTCCGTCTGAAAATGCAGGAAAATTGTTAAAATCACCCTAAAACGCTAAACCGGAAGTTGCGCAACCAGTTTTCGTCGTCAGCACCATGGAGGTGCGGTGGAGCATTCAACAGTCGGTTGAGTGTGGCAATAAGAGTGATGTCTCTGTTTTCATCTGCACAGTCTGTGCGAGGATCCCTCAGACAGAGCAAACGCCGTTCGATGACAAAAAACAATATGCACAATTCATTGTCTACAGAGACGGACTGATGCCGATGATGACGATGATGATGATGGCTACACAAAATTTTGAACGCATGCTCAAGAAGATAACAAAGATGTCCGAGACATATTCAGGTGAACTACGAGTATAAGTCAAAAATGTTACATAGTCCAAGTATTATCTGTGAATATTTCGGGATACATATGTGAACAGTTCTCTTATAAGTAAGCACATTTCCAGAATCACAATTACGTAGCCGAAGTAATTTCACCGTTTTCAGGTTTTAACGTTTCGATTTAACATACGCTATAGAAATTTTAAAACAACAAGACCCAGAAGGCGTTCTCCTGATAAATAGTGAAATCAAACTGATAAACCCAGGGTGCCTGGCTATCATTTGCTGCGGGTGTCATGCTTTGAACAATATTGGTAGACGACAATAAGATGATACTCATGGGTCTTGTGTTTTATCCCGGTGAGAACCGGAATACGCTTTTCGACCTTTCATCTTTGATCAACATTTGGCGAAATTACTAGTTATGTATACTTAAGTGCAGCTATTTCTAAGAACCATGCAGAAGGTGATTTATCCATGGTGACAGAATTGAAAAAATTTAGCCAGATGTATAGCACTTATGACCAAAATAAGTTTGACTGAATTTTTCTTTATTCCTGTTACAGATGCAATGGAAACAGGACATTTTCTTTTTTGCC
Organism: Cerastoderma edule; assembly: GCA_947846245.1. Taxonomy (NCBI): domain Eukaryota; kingdom Metazoa; phylum Mollusca; class Bivalvia; order Cardiida; family Cardiidae; genus Cerastoderma; species Cerastoderma edule. The sequence continues at coordinate 14,287,811 of OX401414.1, read as the reverse complement.
ATTTATCAGCCCAAAATGGCAAAAAAAGAGTGATTTTTGGTCATTTTCACAATGAAAAAACATACATACACAATAAAAAAGAGCTTATTTGTTAAATAACTTCTTCAGATTATCATATGGTGAAAAGAAATTTCAATACAAGTTGCTCCTCAACTTAATACTTTTTGACATATGTCAATTCAGGCTTCAACAGGTTTTGATCATTTTGGATCTTTAAGGATTTTTGGAAAATTGACACATTTCATCTCCAATTTTCTCTCAAGACCAACCTAGTACAGGGGACTCATACTATTAAAACAGTAAAAGAATATCTCCTCTTACATAAACATGAAAGCAAACCGCGTGTTTTTTCTTCTTTTTTGAGAAATCTTGAAAAAGAATAGGTACCATAGCAACAAGAATGAAATTTGTCATACCATGTTAAAGCACTCAGATTTAACTAAAAAAATCAAAACAAGGCAATATAAAATGTGCATTTATAAGTCTAATTATGAATAAGATGAAATATAAAGACAAACATTGGTTGTCAACCAAAAAACAACCTTTTAAAGGGTTGCCAAGGAAACAAAAATATAAAAAAATACAAAAAACAGCATATTTCGTCTCCAATTTCATCTTAAGACCAACCTAGCACAATGGGCTCATTATATTAAAACAGTAAATGGATATGTCGTTATACTTTAACAAGAGAGAAAAGTGTGTGTTTTCTCTTCTTTTTTGATAAATCTCAATAAGGAATTTGTCTCATAACAGCAAGAATAGAAATTGTCATTCCATCATTAATCATACTGATTTCACTCAAAAAAGTAAAACAAGGCAATACAAAGTGTGCATTTAAAAGTTCAAATACCAAAAAGATAATTTGTGGAAATAGAAATTGGTTGTTAACTTAAAAAGACTGTTTAAAGGGTTGCTATGGAAACAAAAATTGAACCCCTGGCCCCCCAAACCCCCGAAAGGGCATATTTCATCGCCAGTTATCTGCTTTGATATAACTTCTTCAAGAATGCAATACTGATAAAGAAACATAAACTTATATAAGTATTCAACTGTTAAATAACTAAGCTTCTATTATGAGCATAAAAGTAAGAATCATCTCCCTTACCCATGGTGAAAAAGCCTTATAATTCACGGCAAAAACCAAATATTCTCTATGTATTGAATATTTTTTGCCATTTATCAGCCCAAAATGGCAAAAAAAGAGTGATTTTTGGTCATTATCACATTGAAAATACATACATAAAATGTAGGAAATAGATAAATTTGCTATAACAGTTTCCAAGATTATCATTTTGTGGAAAGAAATTTCAATAAATGTTGCTGCTCTACTTTATACTTTTTTACAGAGGTCATTTAAAGATTCAACTGGTTTTGCATTTTTTTTAATTTTTAAGTATTTTTGGAAAATGGACCTATTTCATTTTAGATTATCTCTCAAAACCAACCTAATACAGAAAGCTTATAAGATCAAAACAGTAAAAGGACATCTCCTCTATCAAAATCATTTAAAAAATCCGCGTGTTTTTCCTCTTTGTTGAGATATCTCAAAAAGGAATAAGTACCCTAGCAACAAGAATAGAAATAGTCATTCCACCTAAAATCATTCTATTTTAACTATAAAGGCAACAAAATGCAATTTTAATTTGGTAAACAAACTTTTATTATTTTTTTATATGGGTTTTACATCACATCAACATTATTTCAGTTATGTAGCGATGCCCGACTCTTAATGATGGAGGAAGACCCCATACTCAACTGCCCATAAAGGCTGGTCAAGGTGGGCAGAACCATCGGCATTCCGTAAGTCAGTCGGGAGACTGCCTCTCATGAGAATCCATATCCCTCTCAGGATTTGAACCCACGCGAAGAGGGGCCATGTGATTTCAAGTTCTGTACTCTAACCACTAGGCCACGGAGGCCCCTAAACTTTTAATACCAAAAAGATGATACATGAATATATAAAATGGTTTACAACATGAGAAAATCATTTAAAATGTGTTGCTATGGAAACCCCCCAAAAATGAAATAATTCAAAAATGGCATTTTCTTGTCTTGATTTTTTTCTTGCTGCACCTTACTCAGAAATGAAACACATATAAAGACATAAAACATGTTTAAACTAAAAGATTAAGCAAATAGAGATGTGTGTTTCATATCTGATCACAACTAATAAGGAACAAGTACTGTAGAAAGCATCAAATGAAAAATTTGAGCGACTGTGAGTCAATATTTTTCACTCCAGTAAAGCTATCTGGACTTTTTACAAAATGCATTTGAACTCTTTTAAATTGATTACTGAGCTCATGTTAGAAAGCATAGTGCAATACAATTATGTTGCCATGGAAACATGAAGGAAACAACACCTTCCTGGTTGGACCTTTTCCAATATGTAAGTAAAAGGGGCGATAGACTTGCTTTAATTTACCAAAATAAAAAATTCTTTGATATTCTTTTTGGAAATTACAGCAACATGTATGTAGAAATCGTTTGTCTCCAAACTGCTTCTATGGGATAAAATGTCAATGTTTTATCATTCAAGGGGCATAACACTTATATTTTTAGTTAATACTGATTGATTTAGAAAATAATAAATTGATAACATTTGATGAAGATTAGATAAAGTTTTTTTTTCATCATCATATTGTGGACAAGCCGAAAATGTCTCATTTTTATCATTCAAGGGCTTTAACTTAATAGTTCAGGGAGAGGGGTGGACCTTGCTGGACATTGGTGTGAACTTCAGGAATTGGAAATTGTAAAAAAAAAAAAAAAAAACATCCCAAATTAGCATAATGAGAGAAGTCAAAATTTGGTAGAATTAACTTATCACTTAACAATAGAAGATATTAAGCTTTGTTTAAGAAGACATTGGACATTTGAGCATTTCTTCTTTTTCTCATCATACCTCTTATTCTACCATACCAAAGGAGGTGTTTTTTATTTAATTTTCTAGCACAACAGGTTATATTTATTTCAATGCTCTAAAAGCAGAAGACTCAAGACACTATTGAAACAAATGATCTCATTAAACCACAAAGTCTTCAAAATATGACACAAAAACTGCATGTTTAATACTTTAAAATTGTTGTAACTTCAAATTTGGACCAGTCAACCAATCTTCATGAAAGAACATTGAACTGTAAGAATTAAATATCAAGCTATCAGTGTATATAAGATAGACCATATAGGGAACTTCTCATCAGTGCTGGTTTCTGTAATAGATGTCTTCTTATGAGCATCATGGTTGGTCTGTCTTGTCTTTCACACAAGTTATTTCTGAATAAGATAAATAAAAAAAGGATAGGTAAATAAGTAAGTCAATATAAGATTAATAACATATTTCAGACTCAGTTAAAGTGAAGACATGTGCTGAATAATTTCAGCATGGATTGTAAAGTAGATTGTGTAAATAAAAAAATCTATCATAGAAAATCAACCTTATGTAAATGGACTGCATGATTGTCTTCAAATCCAACTGGGAGAACTCAAATATGGCTTTATTTGGTATGACTAAAGATATGAATTCAGAAATTCTTACACATTTTTTCATACAACCATCATTGTTCAGTGGTTTGTTTGTTTGTTTATATAGAGAAAGATATTGTGTCAACAATTCTTCAGTCATGTTACAGCTCACCTGGATTCATTAGTATTAGGCTGGGGATCTAGCTAGTGTTGGGCCTTGAAGAAGGGATCCCCAAGTACTAACACCAGCATCTTAACCACTAAACCAATCAGGACCCTTATTATCAGGTGGTAACAAGAATTCATCAGGTTATTGGTGTTATGGATTATTCATTTTTTCAATATACTTCATAATTTAAAAACTTAAAATAAATACTCACCCATTGCACAAACAGTCATTCCTACTTAGTCTAGTTGACTTTAATATAAGGAACACCTTTCTGTCATCAAAGGAGGGTCTCATCATTGCTTGTAGATGATATGTTCATGGAGCCACTTGGGCACAACCCTAAAGAAAAAAAAAAAAAAAAAAGTAAGTTACAATCAAACTCTATTGCATCTTATAAAGCAGATAAGTTCTTTTTTATACATAAACAAACAACTAGTGCATAGGTGTTTCCTTTAAAGATAGAATTAATGTGAAAAGGAATATTTGCATAAGCCTCTTAAATTAACAAACACTCTTCATATCTGTTAAAATTGTGGTAGCGATATATTTGAATTCTCATGAGTGCTTGACTCTCGTCGAGTAACTAAAAACTGTTGGCATAATGTTAAATCCAAATAAGATAAGACAAACATGAATGAGGACATCCTTAGTTAGACAATTTGACTTAAGAATTAAGACATGAACATTATGGGAAATGATCTTGAAATATAATATATGGCATATTTAGTAGTATAAGACAGGTGAATAATTCTGAACATAACACAATATGAGCAAAATACTTTACATATTACTTTAAAAGGAAGCTTATTTTCATCTCAAACTAAGTTTCTTCTAATCCATTGATCATGTGTGTTTTTGTAACTGATAGGAACTATAGGCATGCACAATTGATTTTGTGAAATGTCTTTCATAAAGACTTTTTTAAGAAATGATCGTTAGAAATGGAAAAAAACACTCTTAACAAAAATTAAGCATGGTCAGTGAGTCATTTTAATATAATTGTAGCACAAACCCATTATCAAAAAACGATTCTTTTTTAGACATACAGTATGCAGAATTATTACCCCACCCATTACAAAGAAATTAAGATATTTCAATTACATAAGATAAAGAAATCAAGCCATTTAAAATGAAAATAATTTAAAGCATTATCTTACCTTTCTCCTTTGCAGCTGTCTTTTGGGATAATTAAGTCATTCACTTTTTGTGACAAGGAAAACAATCTGTCATATTGAGACTCCTTCCTTCATCTTTTCTATCAGTCAAAAGCACTATGACATTGCACTATAAAATATTTCCAACACTTTGTAAACATGCACAAAGCTGAAGCCCTTGTGTCATCTTTTTCAATCTCATCAATATCAAAAGGAGATTACTTTTTAAACAATACAGCCATTCAACAATGTTTACACTGACAACAAACTTCAAAACCCGCCATTTGTGCTGTTGTTATTGTTGTTGCTAAGGGCATCACTTGTAAATAAATTGACAAGTGAACAAATATTAATAAAAAGAGCGAAAACAAATACCAAGTAAAGATTTTAGGGCGGAAAATTGGAATTGAAAAGTTGTAAACAGATTCTTTGCATGATATAATTTGTGAAAATCGCATGTGCCGCTCTAAAATATGCATTAAAAGAACTTAAAGAATTCTGACGGTCTTTTGTGTCAAAACTCCACAACCTTACCAAAAATCGTAACCAAAAATCGCACAAATGTTCCGGCAGCAACGCCGTAATTTGGCGGAAAACTATCTACCTGTCCTTTATGGACCACCTGATTGTTGAGCGGAACGTCAGAATTTTGCAAGGCAATGAGCGCTTTAAGTCGCAATTTTTACTGATTCGAAAATAAATGTGTTTACCCGCATCCCCTTAGACACTTTGAAAATACTAATTCAACACAAATTATATGCACTATTTTAATTGCTCTATCTAACTGTCAGTACAACACAATCTTTTGCAGGATGTTTGCGAGATAATATTTCATAATATTCATTGAAGCCTAGTCATATTAGACTCGAGCGGTTGAGACTGCATCACAATGTGTTTCAGCTAATTTCAAAATACAGAAAAACATTTTAATCTAATGACTTGATGCTCCTGACAATGTCCGTGGTAAATCATACTCAGGAGCACCATGACAATCAGGCAACTCTCTGGCCTTGGACTTCTGAACATTAACAGACAAGAAAGATCAAAGAAGAAAGGTTCATCGACATCGTCATCACCAGACGTCGAGATTAGCCCATATTTTATGTGATTAATCAGTTTTGCGATGAAAATATTTTTTATCTATTGCTTGTGCTTAAAGTGATTTTATGCCAATCATAAACTAATCTACGTATGTACCGGTGAATATCATTGTTAGACTTATTGTTATTGTGGTCGGTTGCTGTGTTATACTTGTTGTAGATGCATTAGAAATAGCGAATTGAGAATAATAAAAAAGTAACCTAGTTTCTGTTTTAAGAAATACTGCTACGCTGTGTCGGGCACTAACAGAGACGCTTGTATGATCCAATGTGCATCAGTTTTGTTCAAGGAAAAATTCTGAACGTTGAAGAGATATATTTCAAAACAACGCATTCATGAACAAAAGGAGAGGGAAGAAATGCCGTCGGTATGACTCCAAGGCAATGCTAGTTACCGTCTTTTAGCGAAGGGGTGTATAAACGGAAAATCCTGCAAAACGAATAGTATCCATCGTAAGTATTTTTTCGTAGCTAAGCCATGTACTCAAACTTTCTTCCTTGTAAAGGTGTTGTATTTTATACTGTTTTGTTCAGGTAAATAATTTTGAAATTACAGATTTGGTAACTCTGTTTGGTGAAATTTCTATGGTGAAACACCATTGAAAATTCACCAGATGCATCAAAATGACATATAATTTTCAAAAATATCCTTGGGGGAGGCCCCCCAGACCCTCCCCATCTCGGCGCTATGCGCCTCGGGTCATGCCTTACGGGATGACTTGGCGTATAGTGCAGTTTGCTCTAGCTACACGCCTGTCTGGTAGGCCTATTGCTAAACCTATAAGTCAGAGATGGATGTTACGCACAATATCTCCTTATTCATATCATTAAACAAATGTCATAATCATAAACGGTTAAAGTCGAGTTAATCCCAACACGCGTTATCTAAATCAAATAATAGATATCGTATGTATATAAATAGAGAATAGATGGTTGGTGTCGTGAATCGGAAATGTTATCGGACAAGGCGTCGGAATATTACATTATCCAGTGAGCCGAAGGCGAAACGGATAATACTCCGATGCCGAGCCCGATAACTTTTCCTATTCAAAGGCACCAATAATCTATTCTATTTATCCTGTTACCTTTCTGTATACGTTTAAACAAACAAAATAAAAACAAAATACGTGAAAAAAAGCAGAGAATGATGTAAATATGACGTCATGTGTCATTGCGTTCTTATGACGTCATGATTTGTCACGCGGATGTGTTATATGGTTAGTGCAGGATATCACAAATGTTATACGGCACCTAGTTATCGGTCCCAAAATGGCACTAGTGACAGGATAAACAATAGACTTTCTAACTATTTCTACATCTAATTATACGTTGATAAGTTGTTCTGTCATAGTTGACAATAACACAACAGTGGATTGAAGAAAATATATCTAAAAGACAAAGTGAAACGATAAGAAAATTAGAAGAGTAGCAGACAGGATAATCTTGCAAATACAATCATGCAACAAATTGGTTAAATCTCGTTATTGTTTGTTAATGGGTTAAGTAAGATCTTATATTGGACAAAGTTCACAAAGCAAAAGCGATCAATGATAATGAAATCTTGATATCCGTCAAAGAATTCATTGTGACTTGTAGAGAAATTGCAAGTCCCATATCTGGCTAAAATATTACACAATTGATCACGTAATACAATGGACAAAATAATACAATATTACTTATAATGAATATTTTACGGATTTCCCAGCTAACTTCTATATCAAATCTTTACAAGAAATCATTTTCGGCCAAACATAGCGTCGCGCACAGCTTGGTGCCTATTATCGACAAAACGCAAGGGAGCTAACCCGCACATAGAAAACGCACAACACATGTAAGATTGAGCTCCCTTTGTCAGAAAATACAAAGGTTCCATTTAAGACTCAATCAGATGCTTCATAGATGTGAAGTTCTTATCATGATATTGCAACAAAACCTTGAGAGTCTTGAAAGCTCTATTCAGTATTAAAGACATATCCTGAATTCGTTAATCGTATCACTAAATAGAGAATAGATGGTTGGTGTTGTGAATCGAAAATGTTATCGGGCAAGGCGTAGGAATATTATCCGGCGAGCCGAAGGCGAAACGGATAATATTCCGATGCCGAGCCCGATAACTTTTCCCATTCAAAGACACCAACCATCTATTCTATTTATCCTGTTACCTTTATGTATTCTTTCAAACAAATAATATACAAATAAAACACGAGAAAGAATGAAAAATATGTAGAGAATGATGTAAACATGCGTCATTTCGTTTTTATGACGTCATGATTTGTCGCGTGGGTGTATTATATGGTTAGTGCCGGATATCACAAATGTTATACGGCACCTAGTTATACGTCCCAAAATGACACTAGTGACAGGATAAAATATTTTTTATGCCATTGTAAAATGAGACTACTATAGTTTACGTTGTTTTGTCATGGTTAGTCTAACAGATAAGGTCTATCTATGATCTTATTCTTGTTTCGCTGGGAATTGTGTATTGTATGAAACGGCCTCGTATCGAATTTCAGCAAATTTTGTATATTTCATTCTAGTTCTTAATTAAAGCAAGATTTTTCTTTTGCTGACACACAATTACAGCCAACACTTTCCTTGTCAGCGCAACTTTCTGATGACGACATAAAGATCAACGACCAATTGATTTGAAACATCTATGAAAGCGGCGCTTAAGAATCCGTAAACATAACTAGACAGACACTCTTGTGGAAAACTTTTTATTGATTTATTGAAGTTAACCAGCCCTTTGTCACCATTAAAAGCAAAACTTTATAACAACTTAATTCAAATCATTGAAACGGGTTCAGTTTTTCTAAATGAAAAGATTTGGTCATGACCACGCGGTTCCGTAGTTACTATATGTACCAATACTTTTCTACATTTAAGTAATATACTAGAGGCCAGCGTCTTCACATTTTGTTCATATTTTATTTGTGATATCAAACGAAATCGTTATGTCACTATTGGCACTTCCTCTTTCTGTCATAAAAATTGTTAGTAAAGTCTTTCTTTAACCCGTGTAGTGCTGGAATCAACTTCATGCTTATGCAAACAGGTTAGATCCAGGCTAGCCGCCAAGTAAATTGGCGACTGGCCTGTGATCTAACCTGTTTTCTACTCTGAGTATCTTTCCTAATCAAAATAAAGCAGATATTTAAGGTTTTGAAAGCAGGCGACACACAAATCTATCACTAAATAGAGAATAGATGGTTGGTGTTGTGAATCGAAAATGTTATCGGGCAAGGCGTAGGAATATTATCCGGTGAGCCGAAGGCGAAACGGATAATATTCCGATGCCGAGCCCGATAACTTTTCCCATTCAAAGACACCAACCATCTATTCTATTTATCCTGTTACCTTTATGTATTCTTTCAAACAAATAATATACAAATAAAACACGAGAAAGAATGAAAAATATGTAGAGAATGATGTAAACATGCGTCATTTCGTTTTTATGACGTCATGATTTGTCGCGTGGATGTATTATATGGTCAGTGCCGGATATCACAAATGTTATACGGCACCTAGTTATACGTCCCAAAATGACACTAGTGACAGGATAAAATATTTTTTATGCCATTGTAAAATGAGACTACTATAGTTTACGTTGTTTTGTCATGGTTAGTCTAACAGATAAGGTCTATCTATGATCTTATTCCTGTTTCGCTGGGAATTGTGTATTGTATGAAACGGCCTGGTATCGAATTTCAGCAAATTTTGTATATTTCATTCTAGTTCTTAATTAAAGCAAGATTTTTCTTTTGCTGACACACAATTACAGCCAACACTTTCCTTGTCAGCGCAACTTTCTGATGACGACATAAAGATCAACGACCAATTGATTTGAAACATCTATGAAAGCGGCGCTTAAGAATCCGTAAACATAACTAGACACTCTTGTGGAAAACTTTTTATTGATTTATTGAAGTTAACCAGCCCTTTGTCACCATTAAAAGCAAAACTTTATAACAACTTAATTCAAATCATTGAAACGGGTTCAGTTTTTCTAAATGAAAAGATTTGGTCATGACCACGCGGTTCCGTAGTTACCATATGTACCAATACTTTTCTACATTTAAGTAATATACTAGAGGCCAGCGTCTTCACATTTTGTTCATATTTTATTTGTGATATCAAACGAAATCGTTATGTCACTATTGGCACTTCCTCTTTCTGTCATAAAAATTGTTAGTAAAGTCTTTCTTTAACCCGTGTAGTGCTGGAATCAACTTCATGCTTATGCAAACAGGTTAGATCCAGGCTAGCCGCCAAGTAAATTGGCGACTGGCCTGTGATCTAACCTGTTTTCTACTCTGAGTATCTTTCCTAATCAAAATAAAGCAGATATTTAAGGTTTTGAAAGCAGGCGACACACAAATCTATTTTTAGGAAGTAATCTAGCATTCTAAGGGTTAAAGAAGTTTACAAATGTAGCATTGCACAAACTCCTTTTCCGACCAGGTATGACACACATGTTAATACTCTGTGGCCAAGTTTTGATCATAACGATGAGAGCCAAGTGAGATAAGTCGCATATTAAATTTAAAACACATTATGTTAATTGGTCTCCCTGTGGCTGTGGTGATGATAGAATGAGGAAGGAAGGGATGTGGGTAAAACAAGCAACACATTCAAATAAATTTAAAGCGACTAGGTTCATCCATGTTTATTAGGAATAAAAAAAGCGATAAATAGGTGTCACTAAAAAACTTTTTAAAGTTTGGCACAAATATAAAATAAGCGTATAGCATTAACCAATCAGATGTAATCTGAATAAATAACTTTATAAAAACGCACTAGCTTTGCTAATATCATTCCAAAGCTTTTGTGAGTTGGTTATGTTTGCTTATCTGTAGATAATCAGCACTCACAACATCTTTTCAGTTATAATGAAGCTTTCCCTACATTGGACTCTGATGAAAATGAAAGAAACATAAACATCTAAAATATTTGAACCCTGTGGTTTTCCCGATCACTAACAACAACATTACCATTCCGGAGAAGACCCAGCCCCTCAAGCCCTTTAAACTGTCCACTGTCACTCCCATAGCCACCAAACATACAATAAAAACGACCGTCACCTCGAAACACCTGTATCCGGTTATTACCACTATCAGCAACCACCACAAACCCTTGCTCGTCAATCGCGATCCCCTTTGGGTACTTCATCTGCCCCTGCATTGTTCCAACAGTTCCAAAAACAAACAGTAGGTCGCCGTACATGCTGAAGCACTGTATCCTATGATTACTACTGTCACTAACATAGACTTTGTTATCCGGACTTATAGCGATGTAGTGCGGATTCTCAAACTGGCCTGGACGCCGTCCAAGACTTCCAAACTTACGAGCGAATATACCATTCGACTGAAACACCTGGACCCGATGGTTCTCCTTGTCACAGACGTATATGAAGCCCATACTGTCTGTGGCTATACCCCACGGATAGCTGAGCTGTCCATCCCCCTGACCCTCCTCCCCGAACCGAAGTTTAAAGTTTAGTTGATGATCAAACACTTGGACTCTATGATTGTACCTGTCCGTGATCAGAATGTCCCCCATTGTGTTAATGGCAACCCCTGCTAGGCAGTCAAACTCGGCATCACCCTGTCCGTAAGAACCGAAGGATTTCGTAAAAGACCCGATGTTGTCAAAGACCTGCACTCTGTGATTACTACTATCGGCAATAAAAATCTGCTCAGAACGGGATACTGCAACACCCCTCGGCCAAACAAACTCACTATTGTCACTACCTCTCACACCGAATCTTATGATCGCTCTGCCTTTGTCTTGATAGTTATTTTGCGCAACGTTTACATTAACACTGGCACCACCAAAGTTTCCAGTTGCCCTTCCATCCATGACGGCAGCTTCACCATTTAAATCCACATCGAACCTTATAGGCGATCGCGGTCTGACAGCTGATCCAGCAGAACTGGCTCTTGAAACAGTGTCTTCTTCCCTGATAGCTGCAAACTCTTCTCTCGTATACGTTCTACTTCGTTGTACAGTAGGCCTGGGCGAACCATTATTCGAACTGCTTGTACTTGCAAAAGGCTCATGGAAGCTGCTGGCACCTTGCTCTGAAGAACTTGAGTGTTGTTCGTTTGTTCTACCCCTGTTTCGTTGTGGTTGGCTCCTTGAAGTGTCTCTTTCTCCTCTATCAGGCAAGCTTGAATCAGACAGATTATGTCTTCGTCGTTCTTGTAGTGACCTCCGAGTTCCACGGGCTGCCGTACCATTCCCTGCCCGAATGTTTTGTCTAGGAGGGTATGCAAGATCTAAAGGAAGTTCCCAGGATAAGTTTGGGGGAAGTTGTTGACGAGAAGCAACACTGTTACTATGTCCTGGTACTGCAAGATAAAAAATCGAGACCAAAATATTGGAGACATTATATATACTTCAAGATACTATCGGGGTAATAGCCTAAAAGGGTAATTGTTTTCTTTGACTCAAATATTTGACAAACTGAACACACAATAAAACTTACAGGACGAGTTGCACTGTATAGGCAATGAAGCATATGATAGGTCTTTGCACATTTTTAACCTTTAGTCACTTTTTCTCTCAGGTGGACTGAGTAGCTTGAGAGGTTGACGATCTTTTCACTAACTTCCAATGCATGACCATTAAAGTCCAATGAGGACTGCTAGCCATTAACGAAGATGATGGTGAAGATGAATTAAAATATATGTATATGCTGTTTGAGTTTAGCATATAGACTACAGTCAAGAATCGTTTAGTCAGTGGCCTAGCTATTCCATTATTTTTATAAGTATGAGACACTTTCAATCAGTATGCAGGTGGTTTTCTGAGAAGCCTTATGTTTTCCACCTTGTCCTATTGGCTTGAGTTAAATGCTTGGGTTAAAGGTTACAGTTGAAGTACTTCATTCATTTCCTTAGTTTACTCAAAGACCCTGGACAATAAATTAGACTAACCAGTATCGGATATAGCAGGTCCTGCATTTCTCTGTGAGGGTCTGGGAGAACTCATTGGTACAGGCTGCCTGGAAGCTCTTTCTTGTCTTGGTGGACTGGCTCTGGCATTTGTTGAACTTTCAGAACCATTCCCTCCACCGCCCATCAGCCCTGCCATTCTCTCACCACGTCTTCCAGTTGCCCGCGGGTTTGGGGCACTAGCCATGTTACTACCTGTAATTTGGCACACCATTGTCAAGTATTGGCAATGAGAATTGAATATTAAATGAAAATGGGACAAGTTTCAAAGTTATTGTCTAGTACCGCTATGAATTCATAGTTTGAAGCTGAATGCTCTTATATGAAATGTATTCCCCATCTTATGAATCTTTCTGTCCCATGATTGAAAATTTAGCTATCATATTCAGCTATTTGATGTTGTTTATTGTAAGGAACATGGGCTAAAGAACCGGACATCACTGTCCACCTAAGAAGTTGTATCAAAATAAATGAGATACTTCCTTTTGGGTGTGTATCAACACATTGTTTGGTATACAAAACACTTATCTAGAGATGAAATCAACATACAAAACCAACTTTTTTTTTCACTTAAGAAGTTTACAGAAAATCCCATTAACTGACACATGCTATTATACCAAGGAAAACAGCAACCGTCTGACTATATTGTTCACTAACATTCAATGTCTGTTGACCTGCCTGATTAGCATGAATTACACCCTATACTGAGTATCTAAAAATATGCTCGGAGCTGTCTGTAATTGTCGACCAAGTGGTTCATCCATGTGCATTATTTGATGAATGCTACCATGCTTACCTATCGATATATAATAATTATGGCTCTATCGTTTATCGACTGTGTTTGGAAGGCTGTCGCATATTGAATATACCACGTCATAATTATTGATGCATAGAGGGATACAGACGGAAAATGTTGGTGAACAGTACCTACCTATAGCTGCCAAGGCTCTATCAAGTGTACTGTGTCCTTGAACCTGAGACTGTGTTGTTAATAAGGACGTTCTGTTTGTGCTGTTTCCAGGTTCTGTTACAGCAGGTACTTGTAACCTTGGTGATGACTCCCTGGATGAGGATGACCTTGAATTCAAAGGATTGTCGGGTGGCCCACTTCCTGCTGCTGCATCCTCGACAATCAACTCTCCGAAATTCGAAATATCTTGTGATAATCTGTTCACTTCAAACTGTATACGAACCTGCAATAAGTAAAATTTACGGGTTAACCCATTACCAAACAATAACGACATTGACCACTTCATTGCATATGACCCTGGAAAACACTGTGGGAAAAGAGGATAAATTGCTCGTTATAAGCAATTTCTCCTTTTCCCACAATGTTTTCTACTCTATCAGAAATAGAATTCCAATTTCATCACAAATTGAAATGTTGTCTGCAAACTCTTTCAATTTGGGACAAGTGAAAATAAATATTTGGTAAAGTGCTAATAGCATTTTAATTGTCTTTCTTGTGAAAGTTTTCTGTGAATGTATTGCTTTTACCATCCACATGAACTCAAGTTTAGTCATGCTCATCAACACAATTTGGTTGTTCATAACATATTGGCCTTACCTATGATAACCCATACAAATCTGCTTTATGCATACAGATGAACAAGCAATTTCTCCTTTTACCACAATGTTTTTTGCCCTATCAGAAGATTTTTTTCTCAATTTTATCTCATTTTGAAGTGTCGTCTGCAAAAGCTTCGTATTTGGGAGGGTCGAAAATTTGGGTTAACACATTCTCACCTGCCTCTCCCTTGGAAGCCTCACGCCAGTTCCCCCTTCATATGCCCGAATAACCTCCATCTGTTCCACACACTGCCTCTTCATGTCCACCAAATCCTGGTCTGGAATTACCTGGTTTGGCCGGGAAAGCACCGATTCCGTTGAATCACAGAAGCTTGCTGTACTGGCAAGTTCAACTTCAACATTTTCTTGACACATTCTCAAAGATCTTATCTCGCCCAGCAACCACATTTGTACCTCGCTATGCAGTAAACGTTGTCTATTCCGCAGCTCTGAAATGTATCGTTCAATCGTCTCTGTTATTTCTGCTTTACCGGCCTCTGCTCTCTGGTGCAATGATTCAGACTTAGCCTCTATTACACTAATTGCTTGTGAAAACGAGGGCATGCCTCGACGTAACTGACTAACAATCCTGTTCACATCCAGTCGTAACTGGTCCATATGAGATCGTTTACAAATATCACATATAACATTATCACAGTGTGCACAGCGTGCAAGTGGGATATGCCTTCCACAGACTGAACAACCAGTCCTTTGTCCCTCATTCTCATTTAAATTTGTTGGTAATGATGGTGGTGCATTGTGGGTTATGTCTTCGTCTGGGTTTTCCTCTCTTTGATTGGCTGGTTGGTTTGTTGGAACATTCTCAGGTGCATTCTGATTAGCTGTTGGTGGTGGTTGAATGGCCAATGACTGTGCTGGAAGATCCAGAAAGTTTAGAAGTGTTCTGTTGGTTGGGAATGCAGAAACCCCTGCATATGGCACTCTGTGATCGGCACGGCATTCAGGGCATTTCACTCTATGAAACCTAAACAACCAAATAAAATTCGTTAGGCACATCAACGACCTTCATGTGTGAATGTTTATGAACCTATATCATGTGTTTGAACGCGAACCCTAAACATTTGTATCATTTTAAACAGAAGCCTTTGACCTACATGTCAGCAGTTCAAGGCAAGGCTCTAGTAAGTCCTTCACAAACATGAAGCACTTACTATATGCTTGCTCTGGACTCTAAATGTCAAACATGTTAGCCCAGGGGTATCTTCCTTAATAGAAAGCATGCCACAAATAATTTTATTAACAGATATCATATTATTACATGTACAGGGATAATTGATCATCAAACATTAAAACGTATTTAAATATGTTTTCATGAAATGTTTATCATAGTGAGCAATTCCTCATTTTGTCAAAATGGTATCAAAACCAACTTATGAAAAGGGGTTGAAAACTGCTAAAATAGAACATAGTAAACCTCGTCTTCGGTAACAGTGACTTATCAGGGACAGCGGTGTAGGGTTCCAGCTTCGATCCTTGGTAACACAGAATTAAAAATGCCAGGATTTATCCACATAGCGTGATAACTGGTTATGTATCCAGGAAGCTGTCCGAGTGCATCTAAGAAGCTTAACGCTTTCATCACAATCAATGTAAAATAAATACATGCAAGTTTAAACTAAATTTATGGAACCATTTCTTTCCTATAGGCCTAAACCTAATTTAGTGCACTTTAAGGAAATTAAATAAACCATTGAGACAAAGAAAATAGATGATTAGAGAAACAGGTCTCCTTTTGTCACGCTGGTTACAAACCGTTCAAAAGAAATGGTACTGTTCATTCTCTATAATTAGCCATTGCTTTCAATTTTGATCAGTAAAATTCTTTTATTATGCCCCTGTTACACTTGACCGGATTGGTGTACCGAAGATCAACGGATAGAAATCTTTGTTATCCGCTGGTATATGGTGGCAAAAGTTGTCAGTCCGGTAGAAAAATCAAAACTGACGACATACTTGCACCGATTATGGAACGAAAGAAACGTACCAATAACGAACATGTAACGTACGGCTACCGAACTACCAACCGGGTGTATGCGAATGAGTAAATGAACATAAACAGGTGAATCAGGACGTGTACAGGATGCATTCCAGACTGGGTAACGTATGCCCCCCATACACCTACCGCCTATAAACGAACAATGACAGGATATATACAGGACAAAACAGACATGTATAGGACAGCCAATGAATATTCTTATCCGTTACTATCCATTTCAAGTTTTGTGTATGCACAAAACTTTCCAATGGATACCATCCAACGCACCGTACATCACCTGACATGAAACGAATAAACCGAACATAAAACGGACATAAAACGGATATTGACGAACATCACCGGATATTCAAATATTTCTATCCGTTGATGTCCGGTACACCAATCCGGTCAAGTGTGACAGGGGCATTAAAGAACTATTTCAGACCTAAATCAAACGCTTGATAATTAATACCATTTACCATTTACTGTTTGGTAACGTATAAAGGCCTAAGCCTGTGACTCCTTTGGCTTTCCTGGATCCACCAGTACTAGGCTAGGGCTCTTAAAAGACTTGCCAAAGGCCATTCCCACTACACCAGACAAAGATTCAGTGCAAGACTATAGTAAGTGCTTCATAAACATGAAGCACTTACTATAGTATTACACTGAATCCTCACAGAGTTGTCAGTTGGGCTCGAACCCAGGACCTCCAAGTTCTAGGTCCACCACCTTAACCACTGGGCCATGGAGGGCACCTAGAAAAGATAAAAAATCTTTAAAACTGTCCATTCAATCAATCACTTACCTATCGACTAGTTGCTGTAAGCATGGATTCTCACAGAATGTGTGTTGGCATGGTAACAGTTTTGGTGATCGAAAACGGTCCCAACATATTGGACATCGCAAGAGCTCGTTCACTTGTTGGGCAGAATAGCTCAGATTTTGCTCATCTTGATCAGCCATGTTTAGGCCTCGTTTGGTGTCTTAAGTTGGTTATAGTGTCATAGAGTTGTATTGTTGGCATGACATTTGTCAATGTAGGAACCGGTTACCTCTGTAAATATGTGAGATCAGCGAGTTAACTCATTCCAATATGCAAGAATTATTGACCATTCCATATTAAAAGCTACGTAATACAAAAGAGGGGAAAGGATAGTGAGAAAAGATTACAGTTTTAATATAAAAAGTGGTGCAAAGGTAGAGGGTTGGGCTCTTGTATTGAGTGTCCAGGGTTTGATCCCTGTTAAGCAAGGTGAAAATTGCAGGGACTACTCCTCAAATTGGCGTGAGTACTGGCTTAGTATCCAGGAAGCAGTCATTAAGAGTGAATCTAATAAACTTCAAGCTTTCGTCACAAATGATGAAAAAATGAAATAAGTTTAGACTAAAAAAACGATGATTTTGCTAATAAGAAGCATTTATTCCCTTTAGTCACCATGGTTACTAAATGAGACTCTTTGGCAGTAGATGTGACAAAGTGAGGTATTATGGAGGGAGGGTACCGTTTTACTAAACAACCTAAGGAAAATGTTAGCGTAAGTCATAATTGATTAACATGGATAATATCTTCAATGAAAGTACAATATTGCAATGTGACACGTCATTGGAAGCGTCTCGGAGAGACGATTCCAATGATGTGTTACTTTGCAATACTGCTTTGCCAAATATTGAAATAAAAGGACTTGTTGTTTTAGACTTACGCAAATCTTAAGCGTAAACTGTTTAGTAAAACGGGCCGTAGGGTACCGTTTTACTAAACAACTTACGGAAAAATATTGGTGTAAGTCAAAATGGATTAACATGGGTAGTCTCTAGATTCCCAAATGAAAGTACTATGTTGGAATGTGACACTTCATTGGAAGCGTTTAGTAAAACTGTACAAGCAAAACATTATAAAGTTTATAAATCAAATAAAGATAAAAAATAAGCCATTTAGAACAAGCCATTTAGAATGAGAGGATGAAAGAAAACAAACCTGTCAAGTTTCAATGCATCCTCTTTTAATAAAAGAGTGCTAAGCTCAGGGGCCTCTGTGGCCTAGAGAGGGATATGGATTTTCATGAGAGGCAGTCTCCCGACTGACTTACGGAATGCCGATGGTTCTACCCGCCTTGACCAGCCCTTATGGGCAGTTGAGTATGGGGTCTTCCTCCATCATTAAGAGTCGGGCATCGCTACATAACTGAAATAATGTTGATGTGATGTAAAAACCCATAAAAAAAAAAAAAAGTGCTAAGCTCACTAACAAAAACAAAGAGCATAATTCTGCAAATGGACCACTTCAATATATCATCCGAGAAGAAACTTCAATATAATTGTTCCAAGAAAAACTTAATTAAAGCAATTATTAAGAAGGTTAGCAATTATTAAGAAGGTTTAACTTTTATCTTGAGCCAAGTTTGTTAACTGGTTACAAGGAAATGCAAGTTTATTACTTAGTAAGTAACAGTTCATCTCCAGAAACTGTGATGTTATTGAGGAAGACTTGAAGTGTATAATGAGCTATTTACACATTCCACTGTGGTAAACAGCTGCGGATAGTTTTACATGTGCAACAGGAAACACAATAGAACAACAAATAAACTGAATCTTACAGCATCAAGCTTGAAAACCCCCACAAATTTAATCATAATTCTTTCTGTTGCAATATGCCATATATCAATCACTCGATAAATTAATTAAGTATTTTTCATGTATTTGAACACTTTGAATAGCATATTATGAAGACGAAGATATAAGGAGATTTCCTTGTGTACAATTTGATTGAGTTTTCTCTTGATCCCAAACAAGAAGTTGAAGTGGTTGAAGGTTGATTAAATCAATGGGCACATTCAACTGACAAGTTTCCGAGTAAGATGTACAAATCAGACGTACATACAGTATCTCAAGCCCTTTCAGTATATAGTTTTTTCTGGGGCAATCAATAGAATGAAAATGATAAGACTATTCTAATAAGTGCCCGAAGGTTCAAAGAAAAAATGACAAATAAAAAGCAAAATGATAAATAAAAAGCAAAACCCAAAATTTCATTCCGCATTTCTGCTCTCCACACTTAGCATGATTCTTATAATGCTTTACAAGTATAAATAGGCCTGTAGCATATGTTTAGAGCAACCACCCTCCAAAAAAATATGTTTTGCTCTTAACCCTTTACCAAACACCAAATTTTTGACTGTACCAAATTGAAAGAGTTTGTAGATGACATTTCGAATTGTGAGGAAATTGATCAATACTCTACTGTTAGTGCAGAAATCATTGTAGGAAAAGGGAAAATTGCTTTTCCCACAATGTTTTCCAGAGAATTCTGCAACAAACTGGTCAAATGTCGTTATTGTTTGGTAATGGGTTAATGAACAGTTTCCTTTCAGCCACAATTGTTTTCATGCATATCATAATGAAAACACTGTATTCCATACAATACAAATATCATCTACAGTTGCTATCAGTTTGATTCACACACAAAATCCCACCTGGGGGAATGGGTTAAACATGTCAATGAGAAAAAAATGATATTGTACCACAGTCTTTGAAAAATATTGATTTGGATTTACATGTATATGCCTACTACTTATGTTACCTATTTATCAAATAATGTACAGCGCTCACTTTTGAACATGTTTCCTGAATAACCTAGATGTACTTGGCCAGGAAATGTGTCTTGCCAAAGGACACTGCCCTGTAAAATAGATGAATGCCATTGAGGATTGCACCTTGGTTGGCGGGTCTCTGGTCCCAGACGCTAACCATTACAGCACCACAGGTCTTCAGTAGACTAGTCTTGAAACTAATGAGGGAAAAGTAAAAACTGCTCATACAAAAGTTTTTCTTCTTTTCCAACAATATGTCCCTATACTAGCCAAGGAATATCTGTATAAGAATTTCAACAGTTGCATGCAACCTATTTCAATCTAAGAAGAGCCTTAAAAGTTCTAATTGGTCAGGAATGAAAACAAAAATAATTACCAGACAAATCCGTTCATTCACACTTGATAAACCTTGCTTCCAAAACACACCAACATGTGCTTCTTCCCCCTATAAATACACAAACAATGAAGTCATCAATAACAGCAGTAATGGAAATACGGTGACTTCTGCTACAGCAGACGGATAAAAATAGCCCGCATTCCTACAGCTAGATGGAACCAGGGCTAGAAGGCAGGCTTAGTGTAAAACTACAGTAAGTCCTTTATGGAAGGGATGTCTTACTGTAGTTTTGCAATGAATCTTTAGATATGTCAAGCAATGTTTGAGATAAGAAGAGATACTTTCTTTGTTATGATGGCTTTCTTTGTTGTTCGAATTCTTTCTTATATAACATCTATGAATGATCCCAGCCCTGTACTGGGACAATTCATATCACACCTTTATCACACACCAAGCATGAATAGGTCACTTTTTTTGTTTATATGGTGTTTAACGCTGTATCAACAATTTTTCAGTTATTATGTAATGGCTTCCCTGGACTAACCAGTACTAGGCTGTTGCATTTAAGTCACTTAGTGGCTTGCCAAAGGTCACTCCCACGAAACCAGCTGTGTCAGTGGGGCTCGAACTGGAACCCAGAGTTCTAAGTCCGCCATCTTAACTACTGGGCCACACAGGAATCTTAGATCACTGATAAATCGAGAATGAATAAATAAACGGGGCACTGTAATATAAATGAATTAATGTGGACATCAAATTAAAAAAATAAGAACATCCTCATGTCACATCATAATTATGTACACTTATTAACTTACTCATTTAAGTTCAACTTCTGAAATTTATCTGTTTAACCCTTTCCAAAACAACAATTTTTTGACAGACCCAAATTGAAAGGGTTTCCAGACGACATTTCAAAATGAGATGAAATTGGAAAATAATCTTCAGCTAGGGCAGAAAACATTGTGGGAAAAGGAAAAATTGCTTGTTACGAGCAATTTCTTTTTTTTCCACAATGTTTTCTAAAGTCGTCTGCAACAAAGTGGTCTAATGTCGTCATTGTTTGGGAAAGGGTTAATCCATTACAAAACAATAAAAACATTTGACGAGTTTGTTGCAGACGACTCAGGAAACATTGTGGGAAAAGGAGAAATTAATCTTAAGGAACAATTTCCCCTTTCCCCATATTGTTTTCTGTCTTATCAGAAGTTTTTTTTTCAATTTCATCACATATTGAAATGTTGTCTGCAAACTCTTTCAATTTGGGACAGTAAAAAATTATAAGGGTTAATCAATTTTCTCATATACATGTTAACTGTATGTTAATTTGATCCCATTCCATCACATTTTAATTTGTGCCTGGTTTGAGTGAAAATGTCTCTAACTCTTATTTACCTGGAACATTATGCGTCTGTCAGAGTTTGTGTGGCAAACCTCCAAGAAATGTTGGGTCTCTGACAAATAGTTCTTTGTTACTTATAACATTGATAAAGAAAGTAAATAATTTAGTTAAAGATATATTGAGCAAGAAATGAAAAATTCCTTCACCCATTTCCTTCACATGCGCTTCTCACAACAGATAGCTTTGCAAAAAAAGGACTTGATCTCAAAATAATAGTGGGTGGTTTTGTTGTTGTTTTTCTCTAAAAATCATAAAACTATTTAAATCTATCAGATTTCATTCAGTTTCATAAAAGTAATGTGATTTCATGTTCTGTACTCTAAACAATAAGACACAGAGGACCCTTCTTGTCCCAGATACTTCTTATTATCCAAAATGTCCCTTATCATCCGAATGACCCCTTATTATCCCAGAAATCCCTGAAGGCCCCTTATTATCCCACTCATTATTACAAAGGCCCCTCATTATTACATAAGTAATATTTTTTTTTTTACAAGTTATAAATTATTTTCACAATGCATACTTTTAAATAATGTGTAATATAATAACCTATCAAGAGGATCATCAGGATCATTCAACTATGATCTGAGCCGAACTCGGATCACATCAAATATGGAAAAACAACATCCGAACTTGCCTAGGAAGCCAACATTTGGTTTATATGGGTATATCCCATATCTGGCAAAATGACTATATGGACTTATTATCCCAAAGGCCCCTCATTATCCCATAGGTCCCTTATTATCCAAAAAGTCCCTCATCATCCCATAAACCCCTAATTGTCCCAAAGGCCCCTCTTTATTTCATATGCCCCTTATCATCCCAGAGGCCCCTCATTATCCCAGAGGCCCGTCATTATCACATTAGCCCCTCATTATCCCATAGGCCCATATTATCCCAGAGGCCCCTTATTATCCCAGAGGCCCCTCATTATCCGAAAGGTCCCTTATTATCCCAAAGGCTCCTAATTATCCCATAGGCTCACATTATCCCATTGGCCATTGTAACAGTATTTAATCAAATGTTAGAGTTCCTGATCATGATGATCATGATACATGTATACATATGTATTGTTTTTGTGTAAAAAGTTGATTTCACAGACAGACAATCAAAACAGAAAAAATATCATAATTAATACTTATACTGTTTTATCGAAGCACACACTGTGTGGATGGGATTTCTCCTTAGAATATTATTTTACTATTTCATGGAACTGTGTATGAAAAATGGCAAAGCAATGTTTAGACAACCCCCTATTGTCAAAGTAGTAACCCGAAACTGTCAAGTTCCCCTGCCTTTATATTCATCATATATTCATTCAATCACAGACCCATTCTAGCATGAACATTTCACATAAATACATTCTGTTTTAATTTTTCTTACAAAACATGTCAATTCTTTCTAGTAACATTATCCTATATTGTTGAAATTGGGTCAGCTTTCCAGCAGCTTGTCTTGTTCTTAATGAAGGCTTCCAATGACTTTGATCGATTGCACACAAATGAAAAATTTAGATATCAACTTTGTTTTGTCATCATCTTGATAAATATGCTAATTGACTGTTAAGATTTGAAGGCCAGCGTTGCATCACATGCATAGCAATTAAAGAACAAGAATAAGATGATCCAGAACTGTCAATGATTTGAAACTGTCGAGTTGACTGCGTCCCATCGAAAAATATAAAAGGCAATTTTCACTTCAAATTATTTTGACAAGAGAGCAGTCAATAATTTACTCTTACATTACTTAAGATATTCTATGTTGTCAATTTATCAGTAGTAGACAATTTATTTTAAAAAAGTTAATATCCCAATCTGTGAGATTTATTGTCCTTTTTACTTTGTATTTAAAGCCATACTTGTGTGCATTTACACTAAAATTGTGAAAGTCCTAGAATGATTGAAAGTTAACTTAAAAGTACTTTGAATTCCCTTTTACAGAGGAATTGAGACCATAAAACGTTCACATGATGCTTTTAAAAGAGTGAATTCTATAAGTTTCGTATACAATTAGCGATAAAACAAGGTCAGCCAAGAAACGTTGGGAACCAATAAAACCCAAGAAATTCTCTATTTTGAATGTTCACGTCGTTCATATACGATGAATGACAATATCTTATATGATTCACATGATTTTTTTTAACCAGGTAATCCCCACTCGTTAATCCAAGCACTTCTTGCTATCTAATATGTAACTTGAATGTAATCAATGAAGTTTAATTGGTGGCAACCAAAGTTGTGAAAAGAGCATTTTGAAAAAAAGATAATAAATAGAGCATGCATTATTTTGTCATGATCCTATGGTTTCTCGCTATGTTTCAAAATGTTGTTTCATAATCAATAATAAAATTACCCAGTTTTGCAGTTGTTTTTAAAAAGCTAACTAGTATGCTTTTAAGAATATAGAGCTATAAAAAAAAATAACCACGGATTGTTGCAATTTCTAGATAGGCATTGCCTCCGTTGATATTATCTGTTTGGCTAAGTGACAAGATGAAACAATGACAAATTCACTACAGCAAGGGATATGTTATAAAAAAAGCGATGGAATGCTCAACAAATAAGCTAAACTAACCTGACTTTTAGCGAAACCAAAGTAAAGTTGACGTTTGTTTGTTTACATCGATAGTAAACAGAAATTAAAACATGCTGTCAATTGATTGGTCAAATATTCTCGTGATGTACAACTACTTGAATGAAACAAGATCTTAGATATTAAGATTTATAATTACCAATTAACGAATTGTTGGTTAGGAAAGATATGATGAACACAATCGTTGTCTGTAACATTCTATGATTGAATATTTTTTAAGGTAAAAATTTGTTCACATGTTGCACATTTAAAAATGTAAACAAAGAAATGGGAGGCAAATTCAGAATCTCAACATTTTCGTTTTTCATAAGTTTTCCATGAAGAAGAGCCCCTTTTCCACGATGGAGGGTTATGCATTACAAGTATGCAGTAAATTAGTTTTAATAATGGCTTTTCGTCTGTTTATATTTGTTTACATTCCAAAATTTATTGTGGCAAAAAAGTTTTTCGATCGACGATTCGTACACGTTTAAAATCGACCACATGTTGCCGGTACTTCTTTAAATATTCATTTTCAGCCTTACTTTTTATTCGATTCATTTTTTTCTTCTCTTCTTCCGGTGATGTGCATGACCGCAACAAGGCAGTATACTCGCACAGTTGTGTATTTACATAGGGATAGTCTCAATAATGATCCATGAACGAAGCTTTTTTCATCATTTGGACATTTATCGTGCTTCGAAGGCGTCGGTCAAAATAGCAATAGCCTTCGAGACCAGTTATCTGGACTAGGTGAGGGAGGGTGAGTCCAGATAACTGGTCTCGAAGGCTATTGTTATTTTGACTGACGCCTTTGAAGCACGATAAATGTCCAAATGATGAAAAAAGCTTCGTTCACAGATCATTATTGAGACTAAGGGACATAGGCGTAGGAGCGTTTTCAACATTGGGGGGGCCAACTTCAGATGAGGACCGGTCTAAGAATAAATATTCCTAAACTTTTCATGACTATTCATGCATTTACAAATTCAATAACATTTTAAGAATTAAAAGAAAGCGTATGAAATGTGTATCTTTAATAATAATAATAAAAATAAAAAAAAAAGGGATATGCCAGGTCTCGATCTCACGCGGAAATCAGATGTATTGATCTAAATGAATAGGAGCAGCGCCCAGACTGTCACAACCACGGATTCAATAATGAGATTCGAAACATTATTGTTTAATCTTTAGCTAACCCGATGTTTTCAGATTGCCATTTGCGATGATGACGTCAAAAAGATTTTGGTTATTGTTCGTAACAAAAGGCGAATTGGTATTAGATAAAGCACAAAAAAACATATTTATTTTTATTCTGCTGTTAAATTTCGATCCTTTCATTTTTCTTTTCAAATATCTTCATTTGCAATTGTGAATATTGGGGGGGGCCAAAGCATACTCTGGCCCCCCCAGTCTGGATATGGGGGGGGCCGGGCCCCCTGGCCCCCCCTGCTCCTACGCCTATGAGGGAGGGTCACCGGTGCCAAATTTAAAAGAAAATGTATTAAAATAAGAACCAGGGTGATATTTAGTTTACACGGCGGCAGCAATCTCATCCAAGCTTGGTGCTGAGGCTGACTGGCATGCTGTTCCAGATGAGTATTGCAGATGGGAAGAAAGAGTCCCTCATTATGTTTGTTCTGCAGTAAGATGGTACAAACCTCTTGTTGTGGCCTCTTGTTGTGGCTCCTTGTTGGACAATGTATGATGGTATGTCAATATCAACAAGGTGGTTTATGATCCTGAACATCAGCACTGCCTTTGCCTGTTTTCTCGTTTGTTCCAGGGTCTCCCAAGCCAATGTTTTGATCATGGCTCCAACGCTGCTTCTCATACTATAATCCCCAGAAACAAATTTGGCAGCACGTTGTTGGACCATCTCCACACTTTGGGTAGTTGATTTTGTAGTTGGATCCCATACTGTGGAGGCGTACTCAACTTGGAGCCTGATGAGGGTCTTGTAACAAGTCTCCTTGGTGGATCGCGGGCAAGATGACAGGTTGCGCCGTATGAAGGCTAGGATGTTGTTTGCCTTTCTTGTAGTCATGTCGACATGAGGTCCCCAGGACATGATTGGAGTCAGTAGAGCTCTGAGGTACTTGGCCTTTTTTGTAAATTTCAGTGTTTTCCCATGAATTGAGTAATGGGCGTCAATGTTGGTGTGTTTGATGGAGACATGCAGTACTTCACATTTGCTTGCATTGAAATCAATTAACCAGTCCTTCTCCCACTGCTGTAGCTGGTTTAGATCGTCCTGTAGAATCTCTGCATCAGTTGGCGTTCTGATAATCCTGTACAGCAGGGAGTTATCTGCGAAAAGTCTGCAGGTTGATCTCATTCTCTGGGACATGTCATTTATGTATGCTAGGAACAAGAGTGGACCAATGACTGTGCCTTGTGGGACGCTGGATGTTACTGGTACAGGTGATGATGAAACTCCATCAAACATGACTTGTTGGCTTCTATGGCCGAGAAAACTCTGTATCCATTTGAGAGTGTTGTTTCTGACACCATAGTGGTGGATCTTGTAGAGCAGCCGTTTGTGCGGAACTGTCGAACGCCTTCAAAAATCTAGCAGGACTGCATCTAACTGCTGTGACCCATTAAGGCTACTGACAAGATCATTAACAGTGATGATCAATTGGCTCTCAGTCGATCATCTTTTTCAAAAACCATGTTGGTTAGTGGTTATGGCATTATGTTCATCAAAGAAGCTCATCAAGTGACTATAGATGATATGCTCCAGGAGCTTACAAGCAATGGAGGTCAGAGATACTGGTCGGTAGTGAGAAGCAGTGGCCTTGTCTCCCTTCTTATATATTGGTGTGACATTGGCAGATTTCCAGTCTGTTGAGGTCTTACCCTGGTCCAGTGAGGCCTGGAATATCACTGTAAGCGCTAGGGCCAGTTGGTATGCCATCTCCTTCAGGAATCTTGATGATATGGTATCGGGACCTGTGGCTTTATTGGGATCAAGACCTTGAAGAAGTTTATGAACTCCGTTGACAGTGACATGAATGTGTGGTGTGCGGGATATGGAGACTTGCCAAGGTCTGGAAGGGGAGAGTTGTTCTCATGTGTGAAGACAGACGAAAACTGCTGGTTTAGGATCTCGGCCTTGGTTTTTGCATCAACATGGGTCACCCCATCCTTTTTCAAGGGGCTACACCCGAGCTGTCACAGTCCTTGTTTTTAACAAATGTGTACAGCTTCTTAGAGTCTTCTGTGACAAGATCATGTACATACTGGTCATGTGCCTTCTTACAAGCTTTCTTCATGGCCTTCTGGGATGCTCTGTATCTATCCCAAACTCCATGAGATTTGGTTGTTCTAGCCCTCTTGTATGCGCGGGCTTTCTGGCGTCCAAGTCTTTGTATGTTGCAATTGCACCATGACTGGCTAAACCTGAATGATGTCATCTTTGATCGGATGTATGTGTTAATGCTGTAGTACACTCCCTCTTGAAAATGTCCCATAATGTATTGATAGGAGTAGATGGGCTGTGTTCTGCAACAAACTGTGTGGAGAACTCAGTCAGGTGGGTTGTCATGGCTTCCAAATTGGCTTTCTTCCACAGATGAATCTGACGCTTTACAGGTTTTCTTCTTTGTGGCAAGATGTTTGTGTCCGTGAGTACAACATCGTGATCACTGATACCAGGACTGATGGTGGTGCACTTGCTCACTAGTGACGGTCTGTTGGTAGCGAGTTGGGAAGGTGACCATTTGTTCACAGCCAATGCTGTTTAGCAAGTCCATTAGGGAGAGGTTAAGTTGTAGTGGGCATCTGTGACCCATTATGGAAGCTGACTTCCAGTCAATGTCTGGGAGATTGGAATCGCCACCAATATATACAGGCTGCTTTTGGTGTGTGTCTGGTGGGCGATAAACTTCCATTACAATAAGAGGCTTCTACTAGTTCAGCGTTTGTGTCGATTTCAATTTTCTGCTTGCCTCGCATCCTGATAAAACAACAACACTGTCTGATGTGCGAAAACCGAATATAGTTGACGCTATTTAGCAGTTTTTAATCAATTGTTTAACAGCAATTTGATGCTATTATTTGGTGGTTTGTAATTTGATTTTACATATTGTCTTATCAAGTGAGGTTTGAGTTTTAAATCCAACATAATTTTGACGTTAGAAGATTGCTTTTTCAGAAAATTAAAGGCAATGTTCATGTCAAATTAGTTTTACTAACCTCAATATACTGTCAGATATACACTTTTATATGACAATATTGGGAAGAGGGACATAGTCATCATTTCATGCTTGGTATTTCATTTGTTTCTATTTCAGACCATTTCCTTAAAAGTAAGAACAATGATAGATGAAGACCAACAGGCACTTCATGGAATATACAACCATTTGAATGACATCATAAATGACAGGTTTAATCATATTTTCTTATGAATCTTACAGGTCAATTTCATTTGAAAAATGGATTTTGAGATAAGTTTTATTTGTTGACATAAAAAAGAAAATGCTTTTACAGCATTCAGTCATCTTTCTCCCAAAGTATCAAATTTTTAACTCTCCACTTTTAAAATTGTAAACTTTATCGTGTAACAAACCGAGCAAATGAACCTTTCAAAGATAAACACTGTCATACACTGAGTGATTGTATTGTCTATATGTATACCAGCATGTTCTCTCAAATGATGCATTAGGTTCTTAATTTGTATTAACGTTCAACAAATGTTACATAACTCCCACTTCCTAGAAGACTCGTCCCGAGTCTTGGCCCTTGGGAAACACGTGGGGAAGGCAACTCTGATAGAAGGAGAGGTCTTAATCCCACGGCTGCCACCAATGTAATGACCCAAGCAAATGAACCTCTCAAAGACACAAACACATCCAATCAGTAGAAAACACTGTCATACACTGAGCGGTTGTGTTGTCTATATATATACCAGCATGTTCTCTCAAACGATGCATTAGGTTCTAATTTGCATAAACGTTCAACGAACGTTACAATCTTAAAGTGACTGTGATGTGTTAGTAATAGATTTCATTCAAGTAGAGTTAACACCCATATCAAATTCACATTAAGTTCAAGGTTAAGGTAAAGTTTTCTCCCATTGTATGACGATCAAATATTTTTCCTTCTGACAATAGACCCCTCTGAGTAGAATAACATTTTGCTTATTCTTGATAATCAAGAATGACAAGGCTAGGATAAAAAGGCTTGCCTAAAATCACTTCACAATTGAATAAGTTTCCTCAGACTAGGGTGTAATTTCTTAAGAGCTTCTTAACCTTTCATTGCATGATAATATAAAGAATACGATTATTCAAAACAGGACAAACTATTGCATTGTTATCAAATGAGAATATTGCCTGTTTTTGAGCCAATATTCCTTTATGACCATGTCATCCACTTTTTGTTTTTTCCGGCTTTTTAATACCTTAATATGTCTACTTATATTATTTTTTAAAATGTTTATTCATTTTACAGCAAGTCTTGGACCAGAGCAGGAGAAAAGTCTTCAATGTTTGAATACAACCAGGATAAGACTGTTCTTCTTGAAAAAAGACTTGCGAAAACCTGTACAGATACTTCTGACATTAAGTAAGGTTTAATTCTTTTGCTTTGAATAAGGATGGCGCATTAGATAAACAAACATAACCTCTATGATCCTACACAATGGGTTGTTAAAAAAGATAAAGTTTCTCCCTAAATTTTATTCGCAAATACTTCATTAAATGCATCATGGTTCTTAATTCAAGAATGCAAGGATATCATCATTGTAATCTCTACCTGCTATAGCTTTTGTTACCAGATAACTAGACACCTATACATGTGTTTTCTAGTGTCCTTTGTACTGGTACTTTAAAATTGTAGATATTTATTATAAGGAAAGTTTAACAAGAGACTGCATTTTATGAATATATATCAATACCACAGTTCTTTAATAGAACTGCTACATTGCAAAGTCTTTCTGATTCGAAACTTCTACAATGGCACAGGGGAATATTGATCTCATGGTGTATGGATGGTTGCAGGTTCAATTCTTGTGCCTGTTAATCTCAGGATTAAAACCACTGATAGCAATAGGTTTTGGTTTCAATTGCACTCTGGGTAATGTGGATGTTATTATGACTGGAAAGTATGTTCAAGTTTCTAAGAAGGGTCATACTAATCACAGGGGTCTATGATTATCCAGGGTTAAATACGATGTAATATGATATTATTATATTATCAAATGAGGGTTCACTTTATTGACCCCAGGATAACTACAGACCCATGTGGTACTGATTTGAATATTAAAACATATCTGAAATACTAAATTCACCGTATTTGTTTTACATTGATTGTGAAGGAAGCTTAAAGCTTGTTCAAAGCCAATCTCGATGACTGCTTCCTGGATACTACACCAGTAATAGTATATTATTAAACCTTTTTTTTTTAAATAAACAAATGGTTGTTTGATTCTCTGTTTGAAACTATTTCAGAACCATGAGATGGCTTCATCAACAGATCCACAAAGATGTTGGTTTTTACTGCATCAAGAACACAATTTCTCCGTCCCATGATCCGTACATAGGCACTGTGATAGGTAAGTCATGGTCATTTACTTCACCTCAGCTGACCAACAGAATACTACAGGTTCTCCCTAGCTTTACATAGTCATTTAACCCTTTCCCAAACACCAAATCTTGGACTGTCCCAAATTTGAAGAATCTGCAGATGACATTTCAAAATGTGATGCAATTGGAAAATAATCTACTGATGATGGAGAAAACATTGTGGGAAAAGGTGAAATTGCTCATTACGAGCAATTTCTCCTTTTCCCACAATGTTTTCCGGAGTAGTATGCAACAGAGTGGTTAAACGTCATTATTTTTTGGTAATGGGTTAAGTCAGTTAAGCTACGGGAATTTTTTCAAGAGTGATGTTGCTTGAAATGAAAATCTTCAAGATTGAAATACATTTCAGGGGTGACGAAATCTGACTTTGATTTTCTTGTCTGTAAATGAAAAACCCTCTCCTGCACTTGTTAATTCAATTGTCATACATGTATATTAAATTTCATTAAAACTTCACTTGTCCTTTAAGGCTTTTGGACAATCTGGACAGTATGTAGACAATTAATTTTGCCACCCCTTGCACAATGTTCAAGTCAACAAATGTATACTTATTTTATACTTTTTTTATCTGCAGAAAAGAAAACATCATGAAAGTGAAATTAATTCTTTTTACAAATACCGGTAATTACTTTTGTAACAATGATTTTGAACCAATACCATTGAGAAATGATAAACTTAGTAATTGTTCTCAAATGTTGCTTTGAATTTGGCCCAGTGTTGAAAAGGTATGTAGACAAAATTCAGGGAATGGGGGAATCCCTTATCCAAGTACAAAGTTTTTGAGAAATATTTAGGAAGTGGTGTAGCAGAAAATATTAATAGACCGTTCACAAGAACCCATTAGATGGATTGGAGTAGATGATACACATGATTAATGAGCTGTATTTGGTATTTTCACAGATTTAATGTCCCAGTATGATCAAAACTGCAGGAGGAAAGAGGAAATGGAAAACATGCTAAATCAAGGTACACTAAAGGAACTTTTTATTAGTTTCTACATAAATTTTTAATTTGTCTTGAAGCTTTCCTCTCAAGGTGTACGCCAAAAAGCCTCGGTTTGAAACTGATACCTTTTGTCTTGACAGGGTGCATTGAGGGTTATTTTCACATAGTATTTGTAAAGTAAGCGCAATCCTAAGTTGTTGGAACTGTGTTAATACGAGTCAAGTGTCAAAGGATGGAATTATCTGGGTTTATTTGAAGATCAGTTGAATGTGTTAGATTTGACATAATATTTTTTCAAAGTTTTTCATCTATTTTGTTCGGCACAGCTTACTATACAGAAGATCCTCTCTGCCAAAATTAAATCAGTTAGCTGATTTAATCATTCTCTGTAGGTCAGTCTAACAATATTGAAAGCCAATAGTTTATGACTTACAACACAGCTGTAAATATGTTGATATCAGCCTATTATTCCTCGTTTATTTCAGTGCATAAAAAGATTAACAAACACAAGGCCAGACAACTCATCAGTGAATGTGACAAAGATGTTTGTTGCGCCACCACCAAAAACTTGTCAAAATTAGGAGAGAATACTGAGAGTAAAGAGGCTGTCCATTTAGAAAATAATAAAGATGGTGGAATAACAAGTGAAATAAAAGCCAAAGGGAAACCAGAAGAGACTGAAGCTGAAGAAAACTCTCATGGTGAAGAGAAGGACAATTTTAATGTTGAAAATAGAAAGAATACACATGCTCCAAATGAAGAAAATGTTTGTGTTAAGGAGAAAGACATTATCAGTGCTGAAAATAAAGAAAGTGCTGGTTTTCAAAAAGAAGAAATAATCCATACTGAAAATAAAGAAAACGTTAGTGTAAATGGGCATGTGGAAAATGAAGAAACTGTCTTTGTTGAAAATGCACATGCCAAAAGAGAAGGCAACATCCTTACTCAAAATCCTTTTAATACATGTTCCGACAAGAAAATTGCACCCAAAGAAGATAAAGAGAAAGTCCAGAGTGAAAAAGCAATGAATTCCTGCCATGAAAATATAACTACACCATTGAGGAGAAGGCCTCTCCTTTCACTCAATATAAATCAATGCAGGGGACATAATTCATTAGACAGCATGAAAACAGATCCTTTGACAAGAGTTAGGTCCCCTGTCCTTTGTGCTTACTTACAGAAGAAGAAAGATTCACAGTAGAAATGTTGTTGCTCAACATGTGCAGCAAAAAAAATTAAAAAGAAATAGGAAGTCCTTGACTGGAGGAATTGCTTGTAACTTGAAAGCATTTTCTCCTATTGAATCAATGGTTTTAATCAACTATTGCAAAGTGACTGCTCCTTTTCATACTTCTAAAATGCATGCCTGTAACTATAAAATGCACTATGTAGAATAATGATTGGTACTGACAGTATGTGATGGAAAGAATTCCAAATTTATTTGCGGAATATCCTAGCGTCATAATGCACAGGTGTTAGGAACAGTTTTACACTTTCTATAAGAAATTATTTACTCATACCATTATTTTCTTTTGAAATCCTTGTCCTATTCAAAAACTATTTTTTTGAGTGGTAGAGCTTTATTTTCTTGTTATACTTATTGTTGATATGTTAACAGTTTTTTGTTTTGTTTTTCTGTGTTTAATCCCATTTCCTGATGTAAGGAATGGTAGAAGAAAATGTTAAAATCCATCCAAAAAAGGTCATGATCTCAATAAAAAGTTGCACAAAGTCCCATTTTGAAGGTATTGATTGTTAAAGGAATTGGCTAAATGTTTAAGTGCAATTTACCTTTGCCATTCAAGTTAAATGTAGTAGTTTCTTTGTATTTAACAACAAGAAAGGGTCTGCGGTGGTGTAATGTAACAGCCAACCAAGGTTCGATCCCCGAAGGTGATCATCTTTTTCACCATTGAGTGTCCTTGGGCAAGACACATTTCCTAGTTGAGTAATGGTAGGTTATCCAGGGAACATATACTATAATGCTGTAAAGGGAGCGCTGTCCATTAATAGGAAGAAAGAAAAGAAAGTTAAAAATGCGCTTTTCTTATTACAAAACCAATGACTGTTTTCTATTGATTAATTTTAGGTTGCTTTAAACCTAAACATTTTCATTAAAAATGTAAAGTAAGCTTTAACACTTATCAGCTTTCATCTCATAACCTGGTGTATCATATCATATGATCATTGATCTCGGACTCCTATTATAATGTAGGCTTTTAGTGAGAGATGAAAATTGCAGAAGAATACAAGCTATCAAAGGTATTTTAGTAAAGGGACAAAACTAGACATTTGAACCATTTTAACAATATTTCCTTCTCAAACCATAAGAATATCTTCCAATTCAAGAACAGGTTTTTTCACTGTCTGCAAACACTTTCAATTAATGGGCTACGAAGGTTAATTTGCTGAAAGGTCTCAGGATAGTGGGCATACTTCATCCTGTGTTATGTACAGAATACCATATCTGCAATGTAATGTGTTATGTTTTTGACTCCTGGTGCTGTTCAGTTTTATGTGTTTGTTTTTGTTGCATTATTTTATACACACGTTGCTTCTGTTATTAACCCTTAGAATGCTGGGTTATTTTCTGAAAATAGATTTTATTGTATCTGCTTTCCAAAACCATAAGTATCCACTTAATATTGTTGCAAAATGATACCCAGAAAAGCAAACAGGTTAGATCACAGGCCAGCTGCCAATTTACTTGGCGGCTGGCCTGGATCTAACCTGTTTGCATACGCATGAATTCTGTTCCAGCACTATAAGGGTTATGTGTTTGTTAATCTGTTTAGATAAAAGTTTTATAACCCGTTGTAACCCATCTACCTTTTACTCTTGTTAGAATCTGCTTGTTGCTAGTACTTTTAAATATACTGTTTGTGATATATCATTTTGGCAAAAATATACAGCCTTGTATTAAAAACTGTTTTGTTTGTTATTTTTCTATAGGCTTAACAAATTCGTGTTTGTAGCTCCAGTTTAAATGGATAAAATGCATTTGTTTCAAAAGTATTGTGTTATTGCCTTGACATATAAATATATACTCTTCCTAAAGCTAGAACACAAAAAAGTTTTAAGTTATTTGAAAAACCATTAAAAAAAAATACTAATGTATCCATAGAAAAAACAACAAAACTTAATATATTTATCTTGATTCTTTTTTACAAAAGGAATGTTGTCGAATGCAAACATGATTGGATCCTCAAATTGTTAACATAAGTATAATAGGTTTTGAGTTTTGGAAAATTATAGCCAAATAAAGTGACCATTATGAAGGAGGAAAAGTCATACTCTCAGAATCTTTGGGGAACTAAGATGAAATCATAAGAATAAACTACTTTCTAGCAATGGTGTCTCATATCTTCATCTGTATTATAATGGTCCTGCGTGGCTCAAAGGTTAAGGTGGTTGACTCAGAACTTGGGGGTCCAAGGTTGGAGCCCCACAAACACCTCCAGTTTTATTGGAGTGGCCTTTGGCAAGTCACTTCAGAGTCCTAGCCCGGTACTGTTGGATCCAGGAAAACCATAAGAGTCACAGACTTAGGCATTTATTCTGTACCAAATCAGTGTATCGGGATATATATTTTATTGATATTCTAGGTAAGTGGACGCAAAAGATATTTTCAAAGGGCTATCTCACAGACTGGGATTTTAACTTTTTAAAAGAAATTGTCTTCTACTGACAAAATGGCAAAATAGATTTCTAGAAATACAGTGAACCCTCGTTTATCCGGACACCGATTATCCGGATGTCTCGCAATCCGAACAAAATTGTAAGGGAACGGAATTATTGGACCAGTTTATTGCAGACGACTTTTGAAAACATTGTGGGTAAAGGAGAAATTGCTCGTGACGAGCAATTTCTCCTTTACCCACAATGTTTTCTGCCATATCAGAAGATTATCTTTGAATTTCATCACGTTTTGATATGTCTTCTGCAAACTCTTTCAATTTGGGACGGACGACAATTTGAACATGCTCTGCTTCATTAGTCCGGATTATTCGGCAAACCGGACATTTTGTTGGGAACGGACGTGTTCGGATAAACGAGGGTTCACTGTACATGACATGATGAGCCTAGATTATTTACAGCTTCCCAACCCCAATTACAACTGCAATGAAAAGATATCATTTGTATAGCAGATATTGTAAACTGTTCAAACCGATTTATTTCATAAACAATTAGCTAAACTTCAAATAGGAAGCGCTATTTTAACAATATCATTGTCGTGTGGGTCTTCAGAAATGTCTAACTGCTGTCACATGACATTGACAAGGTGCGTAAGAAGGAATTACTGTGTTAATTTATAAACAGGCTTTCAAATAGAAGCGCTAACTGACGCAAAGGTTCACTTCACATTATATAACAAAATCCTGGCATTTCGGTAATTTAGTTTTAAAGGATTTGGAAATGGTATTTGGTTTAGTGACAATGATTGTTAATATCAATTTTGTAACGTTTCCTACTCTGAGAGTAATGAGAGTCCAATGGCCGAAGCTCTCTGGCTCACTAGCTCAGTCAGTAGCTTGGAATACATGGGTTCTGAGGTAAAGACACAGCCTGGCAAATATTATTTGGGCCCCGTCACGCGAAAAGGGGCACTCGGACATAAATAAAAAAAACCTGACTCAGCTCTTTCTTAGCGCTATTATTCCAGCATCTAGTCACGACAGTTATCATTTGTATTCATTTAAAGGTAGAACTTGATGTCCTCTAAGATGGCAAACAGTGTAACCCCAGACCAGCCGACACGTCATTGACGTGGCGGCTGGTCTGGGGCTACACTGTTTGCTATGTTCGAGTGCCCCTTTTCCCCGTGACGTGGCCCATTTAATTAAGCCATGATTTAGTCTTCTATCACCACTGATCAAAAAGTTTATCTGCAAAATCAGTCGTTAGCTTAAGAAGAATAATGATGAGGATATACAAAGTGCAAGGATAGTTAGATTGTCAGCTACAATATGACAGAAATACTGTCAATTAACCCTTATAGTCCTGGAAATGACTTCATGCTTGTCCAAACAGGTTAGATCCAGGCCAGCCACCAAGTAAATTGGCAGCTGGCCTGTGATCTAACCTGTTAGCTACTCTGAGCATCTTTCCTCATCAAAATTTAGCAGAATTTTAAGGTTTTGGAAAGCAGACAACACAAAAACCTACTTTAAGAAAATTACCCAACATTCTTAGGGTTAAAACCACATGAAATCCAAGCTAACCAAATAAGGCTTATGTAGTTGCATTGATACTTATGCTTTATAAAATGTTAAGGAGTTAGACAAAATAACACAAATAAAACTATTTTGGATTAAACTGACCTTTAATTCATTTTTTCTATGGAATTGTACATTGAAGTTTGTGTTGATGTTTATTTTTCACAGATTGAATACACCCCATTCCCTCATTCATAAAACAATGGGACTTAAAGTATGATTTATTAAGTCCATAGTTCAACATTGTCTAACAAAATTTTGCAAGTTCCTTAAATTTGCAAGAGATGAATGCTTGAAAAGAAACTTGCATACAACATGTTATGAAGAAAGTACATTACAAAGGCTCAATGCTAAACAATAGTAATACCTTCAAAGAAACCACACTTACTATAATTTTGCACTGTACCTGTTATCATTACTTATCATGGGTTTTACATTGCATAAACATTATTTCATTAACCCATTACCAAACAATAACAACATTTGACCAGTTTGTTGCAGATGACTCTGGAAAATATTGTCGGAAAAGGAGAAATTGCTCTTAATGACCAAATTCTTGTTTTCCACAAAGTTTTCTGTCCTATTAAAAGATCATTTTTCTATTTAATCCCATTTTGAAATGTTGTCTACAAATTCTTTCAATTTGGGACACTCATCTAAAAAATTTATTTTATTTGTTTGGTAAAGGTTTAATGTTGCGATAAATGACTCTCAATGATGATGGAAGATCCATTGCTCAGCTACCCATAGGAGCTGGTCAAGCCCAGCTAAAACTATATGCATTTCATTAGTCAGGCAGTAGACTACGGTACCTCTCATGAAAAAATTCAAATGCTGTTGCCTGAAACTGCCACTAGGCTGAGGAGGCCAATTGATTATTCATATGATCACTTCATAAAGATCAGCAATAGGCTTTATACAAGACTGGAAATGTAAATTAACATATTGATTTCTATATATTCCCAAAAATTGAAATCATTTTTCACATTGCTTTACATACACCTATCAGTGACAGATTACAGTCCAGTTTAAGCTTTTCTTATCTTTTTCTTTTTAAGTGATCTTATTACTTGGACCTTCTTTCTTTTTGATGGTTTTTCTTCCATGGTCACTCCTTCTTTTTTCAGAGTACGTGTTTTGACAACTTCCATCTTGTCCCAAATATCATCAGCATCATTTGCGACTTCTTCATCTGACTCAATGACCTCTTTCTTAACTTCTAACAACTCGTCAGTTTGATCATCATCTTCTAATTCGGGCCAATCCTTAGAAAACAACACACAATTCAGTCTGGACTTCAAATACACCTTATTGATAAGTTTCTTTGAGTTTAAGTCATGTACACGAAGAAATCTGTCAAGTCCACAAGATGCAACAAACGGCTTGGATGAATGACAATGGATAGAGCGAATCGCTCCCGCAAACCCCTTGAAGGTATGCTGAAGTTTCCCCCTGTTTCGTATGTCTATAAGGGCCATTTTCCCCTGAGTGTTTCCAACCACTATTTCATTGTCTGAACGCACAGCCAGAGCTGTGAGTGGGTACTCGTCAAACCTCATATCTAATACTGGACGCCTTCGAACCTTCGGATCATACATTCTAACTTGGTGGTGCCCTAGAAAGAAAAAAGAATCCTGCATACAATAACTTCATAACAACTGTACCATAAAGATGGCTACCAAGTAAATCTGGAAAAATATCTGTCGTCTTTATGATGATAAACACTGATAAGGAAAGATTTTTATATGTTTATGTTTAATTATATATAAAGTCAAGTTTGCCCTTACAACTATGTGAATTCAACAAGTTTTGATACTCATTCAACATTTTTTGAAAAACATGTAAATGCAATCAATATTCATAGCATAAAACTCAAAATAATCAACAATATTATCTGCCCATTAGTTATGGCTACATAATGTGGAGTGTTCTAAATTAGATGCAGTTCAGTTCAACATACACCATTATAACATTAAGATGTTGCCCAAAACAGTGTCAGGAAAACTGTACTGTAGAACAATATTCTACTATCCTGTGTTCCCAATAAGAATTGGTTGAACAGTCCAAAAAAAAATCTGAACAGGCCACTAGGAGGGGGGGTCTATTGGTCACCTTTACTTCTCCGATAATTTGAACAGGCCAAAACATCATTTGAAGTGGTCATTTTGGCCTTCGGCCTGTTCTCATTGATAATACTGTATAATCATATTTGGCCATTTTGTATCAATAAATATAAAACATAAATGAAAACTGTTCTCATTGATAATACTGTATAATCATATTTGGCCATTTTGTATCAATAAATATAAAACATAAATGAAAACTGTTCTCATTGATAATACTGTATAATCATATTTGGCCATTTTGTATCAATAAATATAAAACATAAATGAAAACTGTTCTCATTGATAATACTGTATAATCATATTTGGCCATTTTGTATCAATAAATATAAAACATAAATGAAAACATCATTGAATGGAATCCTATTGCAATAAACCACTTTTTATTACATAGCCTTAGTATAGTCAATTCCCCTAATCTCGTGGTATCCCCAATTCCGTGGTATTTGCATAATGTCATTCTACTTCCATAAAGTAACACACCAACATGACAAACTTTCGCAACCCAATGTAAAAACTCCAAAGAAGCAAGAATTAATGTTTTTCTGGTATAAAACCAATTCAATCCAATAAAATTCTCCTCATATTACAGAGAGCTCCGAAAATCCCCGATATTTTCACCTTTTTACTCAAATCTAAGACGCTAAACAAATCTTTTCACACTGTTGAGTTCATCTGCAATTCTCCACCATTTTTGGGTCAGACACAACCAAATTGTTTCAGGATTCGTTCCTTGTATGTTTCACCCTAATTATTTTGGACTGATACTTAAAAAATTGTGTTTGACCCGAATACCACGGAATTAGGGTAGGACCTCAAAAATGCAAATGGCTGCCAGTGACTCAATTAATTTACGTTACGTAGAGCATTTATGTGCTCCATTTAAAAATAATGATGAGAAGATCGTAAATGAGGAAGGAAATATGTTAGAAAAGCTGAATGATGAAAGCTAAGTTCTCCCCTTCCTTTCTGTTATTCATGTAACCATTAAGTACCACGGAATTAGGGTACACCAGTATACATATCATATCATTCCCAAAGACACTTACCAGTACATGTGACTATCTTATCTTTTTGAAGGAAGCCTATACCCATTATCCATACAGGGACTCGCAGTTCCATCTGATCATGTCGGACATTCTTTGCCATGAAGATTGGTTTCTCTGTGTCGTTCAGGTCCCATATTTTCAGCTCGGTCTCCTTACCACCAGTCCCAATGATATTCTTCGAGGAAGGGTTCTGGGCCATCCGGAACAAATTGT
Source organism: Cerastoderma edule (assembly GCA_947846245.1). Taxonomy (NCBI): domain Eukaryota; kingdom Metazoa; phylum Mollusca; class Bivalvia; order Cardiida; family Cardiidae; genus Cerastoderma; species Cerastoderma edule. The sequence continues at coordinate 14,247,369 of OX401414.1, read as the reverse complement.
CTCCACAATTTATCTCGCATACGCTTTCCTCCCCTTTCCATACATTAACGAGACCAGAATCTAAGGCTGTTATGTATGAATCGTCAGTAAGAAAAACGTTTCTTAGGTTTCCAGTTCCCCCGTCGAGTGTTAATGGTGGGGAAAAACATTTGTTAGTGAGGCTGTATGTGAGTAACTGTTTATTTTTCAGTCCAAGAATGAGGTCCGTTTCGGTGTCATCTTTCCATAGCATACAACAAAGTTCTTTCTTTTTATCTGCTTCTTTTAACTCATTCAGATTGTGCCAATAACTCTTCGTAACGTTTATTCCCTTCAATAATCCTATTTCAGATCCAACGTACACGTTATACATGGGCGCAGCCATTTTTGTCATTTGGAATACTCGTAAAAATGAGTTGGTATCCTGCGACACAGAAAATCAGTAGATTGAGGAACCAGCGCTGTATCGGACAATTCGCAGTTGCTTGGAAAACATGTAGGTCAAGGACGCTGAATATAACCAATGAAATTGTTAGGCGGTAAAACCGGGTGACAACAACAAATGGAGGAAAAGATGGGAAACGGGCTTTTCCATATGTGGCAAAGCGGCAAAATGGCCATAGTGGTTAGCCACTACGAAAACTCATGAAGAGTTATTTTCCCTTTTTGAATCTTTATTCTCCTTTTTTTCCCGGGTTTTTCCAGTCTGGCATACTCCAACCAGCATGGCGGTGAACGAGGGGATCAGCGCTGGATCTGCGGAGGAAGCGCTTAGTATCTTGAGGGATTTTGAGTCAAGAACACATTCAAGATTTTGTGTTTACACGTCTTCAAAGGATTTTGGCCACACAAGTATGTTACGCTTATATTTTATTGGTTACTGGTCAACTCGTACCCTTGTCAACTCGTACTCTTGTTAACTCGTACCCTTTTTGGTTAACTCGTACCCAAATCTTTGGTTAACTCGTATTTTCTAGGTCAACTCGTACCTACCTTATATTTACATGTGTGATTCAATACACAGTGCAAAAGTACAAACGAAGAAAGTTTCATAGATACGTATTAATTTCCTCAAATGGGTTGTAAATGGCATAGCATTGAACGTTAATAGATTGCTTTGCTTTATTGTCCATTTTCAATCCAATTTGTCAACTGTTTGTGAGGAGAGATAAAAATGATGTAAGCGTGAAAACTTCAATGAAAGCGATTGCCCTCTATTAGTATAATCATTGTATAATTAAAGGCACGTAATAAAACAAAATCGGCAATTAATTATATCACATTGATCAATGTCATTAAGGTAATACCATAATCTTAATGGCAGGTTTTTTTGTGTGATTAATTGATTACTTAGCCGACTTTTATTAACCAACTTGAATCACAGTGTTGGAGAAACTTAGACGCAATGTTGCTATATAATGTTATATTCAAATTGATATGGGGAACCCAATCGATACAGTATGCTATTCAATATAAGAAACCAAATATATAGGAATCCAAAAATAACAATCCAATACGGATCAGAGAGGTTCAGCCTAGAATTGATCTCGGGACAAGGTAAACAAGAGATGTGGTTTACAACAGAGATTTGACAGGTATGGCAAACTCCAATTATTGCTTCGTGCCTAGAAATGACAATTCTTTTTAAAAAAATAAAAAGCTATTGCATGTACAATATGTATGAAATTCTCCTCAAACTTTGCAAAATCAGCCCGACGACGGGTCACCCATTGGCCCCGGGAAATTTTCCATATGTTATATATGTATGGATATTATCTTTATTTCTTCAGTAAGTTCTTGAAAAGCAGAACTGATGACGGGATTCTGACTGAAGTACCCCAGGAATGGCATGTAGAGGTGCCCTCCCACACAAAGCAAATGGATGAGAGTTCTTGTGGTACTGTATCTACATGCTGAAAGTATGTTATATCTATTGTCATCAGAAGTGGGTCCTTCCCCAGAATGTGCTCTGTTCTTGAAGAAAGAATCATTCTCAACAATGAGACCAATATGAAATAGATTAAATTAATTCAATTTCATTTGTACCATAATTAACATTGACCATATCTGAAATTGATGTGGGATTTGAGGCATTTTAACAAACTAAAGGTATGAGATATGAAACCAAAAAAGGCCAAACAATTTTAACTCTTTTGCACAAATGCCCCATTTTATGTTGACATGGAGCTGAAAGAATGCTTTCCTTAACCAAGCAGATGATTTATTGTTTTCCTTGCAAGTAGAAATGTTGATAACATTTGTTTCAGTAATGAATCGTTTGAATTAAACATGAAATGAAATTCATTTGTTAAGAGCATAAGAGATTGCCTTATCTTGAATAGAGCAAGCCTTATACCGGTATTGCATGTTTAATGAAATGTGCATATTGCTTTCAAAATTTAAAACTTTTATTCAGAAAGGAGATACTGCTTTGTTGGAAACAATTTAGGGTACTATACACACACAATTGGATAGACACTTGCATATGTGCAATAAAGATTTTAAATGACAGAAATGAGAGTCAAAATAAAGATTACCATAGTATCAAAATGATGAAATAATCATTTATTTTCCATTTGAGTTTATATATAATGGACCTTAAACATTGATCAAATTATTTGCAGTTTGCCAACAACCTTTTGGCTGAATGATCACTAGCTTTCCATTGGACAAACAAGCAAGTGAACCATGCACGGATGTCTGTAGTTGCCTTTCTCCTTGGAGTATCAAGTAAGATATTTTGACTTAATTTTCAAGATAAACCATTGTGTAACAGATTTCAAATCAATAAGGATCATGAAATGTTAACACCATTTCCCTTATGATAAATGGAGCATTCTGAGAGGTGTTCTGGATCCTTTTAAGAGTTACAGAGTTATCATAGGATTGGCAATGGTGTACGCCACATGATGTAAGTTCTTTATTGTAGTATTTCTAAAATAATAGGAGTATTTTCTGTATGAAATTCCAATATGATAGATTCTAGCTTTGTTTCAAAGATGAGTGAGAGAATAAAGGATTGCTATGATTTTACTTTTCTTACAGAGCCAAGAACAATAATGGTAAGAGATGAAACCAGTTTAATAGAACAGACAGAATTCTAAGTAGGCAAAATCCCTTTTGCTTTTTGGCATTCTAGTTTATACTGTTGAACTCTTTGATTATTTGAACAGTGATTGATACGACAAAAATATATAAACATAGAAAATGGGTTTTCACCATTTATGAAATGTAAGATGAGAATATTTGGTTTTGCCTACTTCTTTAGTGTCAATTATAGTTTGGTTTTTAGCTCACCAGAGCTCTGCTCAGGGTGAGCTTTTAGGATACTTGATTGTCCGTCGTCTGTCGTGCGTGCGTGCGCCGTCAACAATTTCAGCGTTTACACTCTAGAAGCCACATTTTCTGCCCATTCTTCCTGATACTTGCTCAAGATGTTTACCTTGATGATATCTCGATCGAGTTCGATCATGGGTGGGGTGGGGTCAAAAAGTAGGTCACTAGGTCAAATCTTAGTAAAATCTTGTTTACACTCTAGAAGCCACATTTTTGGCCCATTCTTCCTGATACTAGCGCAGGATGTTTACCTTGATGATATCTCGATAGAGTTCGATCATGGGTGGGGTGGGGTCAAAAAGTAGGTCACTAGGTCAAATCTTAGTAAAATCTTGTTTACACTCTAGAAGCCACATTTTTGGCCCATTCTTCCTGATACTAGCGCAGGATGTTTACCTTGATGATATCTCGATAGAGTTCGATCATGGGTGGGGTGGGGTCAAAAAGTAGGTCACTAGGTCAAATCTTAGTTAAATCTTGTTTACACTCTAGAAGCCACATTTTTGGCCTAATCTTGATCAAACTTGCTCAGGATAATAACCTTGATGATATCTCAATAGAGTTTGATCATGGTTGGTGCGGGGTCAAAAAGTAGGTCACTAGGTCAAATCTTTGAAAAACCTTGTTTACAGTCTAGAAGCAATGAAAGCTTCATTTTCAGCCCAATTTGATCAAACTTGCTCAAAATGATCAACCTGTTATAATTCAACCAAGTCAGTTTATGGGGTCAAAAGTAGATCACTGTCAAATTTAGACAAATCTTGTCCATTACTCATGTGTAACATTGTTGTAACCAACACTTTACAAGTGTCAGGTGAGCGATCCAGGACCCTCAGGGTCCTCTTGTTTAAGTACAAACTACATCATAACCAAAACTACATAATTTTTTTTTAATGCTTATCATTTGATTGATACTTAAGAAATTGGTGCTTCTATTTTTTCCCTTTTCTCTCTTCCCTTTTAGGCAAAACCATATTGCATTTGAAAAACAGGTATTTTTTTTTTTGTATTGGAAATTTGCATTCATTTCCTCTTTTTCATTTTTTTCTTTTTTCTTTTTTTTCTGTGACCTGTTTGTTTAGGGGTGCAGATAAAGCTTTACGCTTCTGAAAGACACGTTAAAAATTTCCAATGTGAAAGTCAGAAACTACACATACCAACCACAGGGGAGTCCCATCATTTGGCAAACCAACATCTTTCTTCTCTGCTGAAGATCAGATCAGATCTTGTAATAGTTGCTTTTGTTTTTAGCTGCATTGGTTTAATAAAACAACAGTCAGCATATCTTGTATATGAACATTGCTTGACTGTTGTAGAGGACATTGGAACCAAATAAGAAGAAATGAAAATTTTGTTGCCTGTGATTGCTTAAAGCTTAATGTTTAAGAAATTCCTGTATTTCAACAAGGGATTGATTATTGATTTCTTACGTCAACTTGTGAAAATATAAATGTTAAGATTATTGTATAAATGCCAGTTTTGTTTCATTCTATAGAGTTATAAACTGTTGTTGAATTTTCTTTCATATGGTACATTTTATCATTTGCAAAACCATTTTTAAGAAAATGTCTGACTTTCTCTGTTTATAGCGAAAGCGATCAAGCTTCTTTTACCCTACAATTGAAAAGAAGACACGTGAAGTTAGATTGTATTGTCTATGTCAACAACCAGATGATGGGTAAAACAGCTTTAATGCTTTATTATTAACTACTACATTATAACCATTGCCTTTTGGTAATTGTGTACGCTTAACTTGAAATCACAATGCTAATATCTATATGATTACAAATACCAATACTTTTAGATATGAATTTTCTTGAGAGTTAGGCTATGAAACAGAATGCTGATGGTTCTACTAGGCGTGTCGCAATCAATATGTGTGATTTTAAGCATGGGGATTTCTCTTATGGACTATTAATCAGGAATCACAATTGAATCAATTTAATGGTTGACTCAGTCTAAAAGACAAAAAAGAATATTTTTTATTGTCATCCTTTCTAAAAAAAAAAATTGAGAGAAAATAAAATGCATGTATAAAATTTGTTATGTTCTAAATCTTTCATGGACTTAAACTGATTTCTAACGCAGTTTTTAACCTGTTCTTTTTTTTTTATCTAATCGATAGATGTAGACCTTACTTGTTATTAAAACAGGATAATTACTTTGTTAAAGCATACTAGCGCTCAGAAAAACTGGGTAATAATGGTTATATATTCAGATAGAATATATTGAAACATAGCGAAAAACCACAAGATCATGACAATATAACACCTGCAGCATTCGTTATCTATTTTTCAAAGTGCTATTTTCACAAATTTGGTGCCCACCAATTTTACTTCATTATTTACATTCGAGTTAAACCTAAAAAACAAGAAGCGCTCATATAAATGTGTGGCGATCACCTGAAAAATCATGTGAAACACATTAAAATACTGTCATGTATCCAATATTAACATTGTGAACATTCAAAATAGAGAATTTCTTGGGTTTTATTAGTTCCCAACTTTTCTCAGCTGACCTAGTTTTATCGCTAATTGTAAACAAACCTTATAGAATTCACTCTTTTAAAAGCATCACTATAATGTGTAACAGTCTCTTTCCTCTGTAAAGGAGAATTTAAAGTAATTTTTAATTATTCTAGAATTTTCATAATTTAAGTGTAAATGAGTGCAAGTATGGCTTTAATTTAAATCTTTCTATATGAATGATTTCAATAACAAAATATATTTTGAAAAACAAAAATAGCAATTTTTATTCCCAACTGAATTTTAGTTTGACTTTTTGAAGAATATGGATAGACATACTACCACTGGGGCGTTTGCATCGAACGTTTGTATCTACTATGACCTACTTTTGGAATGGGTTGATACTTCACACAATCATGTGTTCAGGGTCATTATGTAAGGTCCCTGACCAAGTCTCTGGATTTTATTGTCAGGAAAATGCAGATTCCTATCAAAATCTACTGCAAGGATCGGTTTTAAACTTTATAAATGTATTTGAGAACATAATCTAAGGTCACTGACAAAATCTCTAAACACTGGCTATGATTTTAAGTAAATTATGTCTTTTTTGGTACTTAGAAAGTTAGAGTTTTACATGTAAGTTTGTTTCTCATAAAGTGCTATAGCCGCTAGCGAATGAATTGAAACTTTACACATGGACTAAATGTTAAAATCTAAGGTAACTGACCAAGTGCAATAACTATGCTATTGATTTGGTGCAATTAATGCCAGCCTCTGTACTCAGAAAATGTTTCTGAAACAAATCATTGTACATTGACCTATATCCCTTTTCGACATCATATGATAGTCGAGCGTGATGGCTTATGGATATCTCTTGTTTTACATTACAGCAGTCTGATGATATTGTGCAATTCATGCACAGAGTGGTTTCATCTACATTGTTTAGGCATCAACGAGACAGATATTCCCAAGAAAGGCACCAACTACTTTTGAAAGAGATGCTTAGAATTTGATGTCTGCTTCATTCAAGGTGATTAAAATATTATATAACTAAGCTGGAGATACATAGTCTCTTTACTATGGCAGAATGAATGTATTCTGATTTCAATTAGAAAACTTTGTCAGAACAAGAGTGATTTCTTCATATGAGCGAAAAAATGGTCAGTTCTAATTCACACTATTTTGGTATGCCTTATGTTGTGAAATGTGTATATATCTCAATTCGTTGTTTTGTTTACTGAAAAAAAGTTTTGGTTAAAGCTTGTAGTCTATACAGTCTGTAGTTTGCCTTTTTTAAAACCTTTCATGTAAAACAACAAACGAAGGAAGCATCTAAAATGTTGACATGTTGTCAGATTTCCTCTGACAAGTTATGATTTGAAGACGTTTTTCCAGACTCTTTCATTTTGAAAATATAAATTAGTTCTTGAGCAATGAAAGATTTGGTGAAGACTATCTTATCATCAGAAGTTGTTTTCTTCTTTCACTAGCAACTGAAGACTAGGCAATTGCTTTAATGGACTACATAACTGCTTCGATTCGAAGATTCGAAAATCTAGAAAATTCTTAGATTCGCAAATAAAGTGTCACCTATAGATAAAATGACTGCACATATTTTTATATTACCGGTAACATAAAACTAAACTCTTTAACCACATCTTTGACAGATCACGTGGAGCACGATAAGAGCCTATTTGAGGGAGACTCGTATGTGCATGCTGAAATGAAAAAGGAAAAGATGAAGCCCCTAAAACATCCAGGTTGCAGTTTTTCTTGCATACAGAGGAGACATGTCAGGCTGAGTTAACGATGAAAGAAAGATGATGGAGATGATGATCATTATAAATATTGAAGAAATAATATATGTTCATGTGGTCAGTATGGCTGTACTGGTGTCATATCTCCTCAATTCATGACCTGGCACAATGTGGTTTCCACAGCAACTATTCAAACAACAACATGCCAACATTTATAAACAACATATCTCGTCTTGAACGGCCATCTTTTATGCTAGAAGAAAAGGAATACTTCCATACAAGAAGGGAAGAATAAACAGTGTGGTTTTGTGGTAACTATTTCCAGGGTTATCAGGTCTCCCTCTTAGATGACTAGCAAAGATTTTTGGAGATCATTGTGTGTGAGACATGATGGACTTATAATGGAAATTATTTTGATCAACGTCTTAATGTTGTCAAAGATTATTCAATTGCTTTTTGTGTAACAAAATAGTAAGCTGGAATGAAAGCAAAACACATGAAGGTAAATAATTATTTTGATAACAGTTATCATATTAAATTTGTAGATAAAGGAACATGTTTTAATTCACCTTTGTATTGTTTATTATTCACTGAACATACACCCTTAATCAACCTTGTTTTATATACGATTTTGAAAGATAAAAGAATATATAAATAACTTTTGTTTTAGGGTATAAGTAATCTTATAAGTATAATAAAAACACAAATTGATCTTAGTAAGAAAATAGCTGGGTTTACATACTTAAAAGAAGGATTTTGATGTTAACATTTTTATTATTTCAAACAGTTTACATTTAAAATCAATACAGCTTGGCTATTCAAAAGAGTCTTGACTACTCTGCAGCATCACACTTCTGCTATATTTTTGCACATGTTCAACTTCTCAAACGGAATTTTGTAAAGTCACTGACCAAGAAAATTTTGCCTGCATCTTCTCATCTTGCCTTTTGAATCATGTACCTTTGGGCATCAGTTATGCTGCACCAGGTTTTATCTTTGAAAATTCATATAAACACTAGTGGCAATGGTATCGACTCTGAATACATGTAAAACCTTATGATATGCTGGTCAAGAGTTAAAAGGCATTCACAACAAGATAACCTTTTTGAGTCTTTAGACAAATGATGAATTAGCAATTTACCAGCTACAGATATCCAGTTTCAATTCCCTTGTTAACTCACTCCATGTATGTCAGAAAAGTATTGTTGATTTTATGTTTGTATTATGGGCAGGAAGCCTCATTTATATTGTGGATTTAAGTGATCAAGCTATTGATCATTGACGTTTATGGGCAAAGAAGTAGTAACTTAAGGCAAATCTTTGTCAATTGTTGTCAACACTTAAGCGAACTTACTATTTGAGTTTATTTGGATTATGTCCCTCTATTTTCAAATGATGAAACTCACTGTTTCGTTGGAAAGTTCTCATTTATCTCCTTGAAATGAACAAGTTCTATAAGCATGATTGATATTTTCAAATTTGGACTTTTAGCTAGACTATTCAAAGAATAAGGAGTGCTATACTACTCACACTGGCGTCGCTGTCAGCGTCACACATTGGTTAAGTTTTTATGTGCAAGTTTGTATCTCATTAACAACTGTATGGAACGGTTTGATACTTCACACATGTGTTAAAGGTCATACTTTAAGGTCCCTGACCAAGTTTCAAACCTCTAGTTTTAAATTTAAGCAACTTATTTGGCTTTTTGTACTTAGAAAATCTTGGTTAAGTTTTTACATGCAAGTTTGTATCTCATGAACTACTGTATGGAATGATTTGATACTTTACACATGTGTTCAGGGTAATAATTTAAGGTCCCTGACCAAGTTTCAATTCTCTTGTATTGACTTTGAGAAAATTATATGGCCTTTTGTACTTAGAAAACTCTTTGTTAAGTTTTTGTGTGCAAGTTTGTATCTCATGAACTACCATATGAAATTGGTTTTTACTTCACACATGTATTTAGAGTTATAATCTTAGGTCCCTGACCAATTTTCATATCTCTAGTTTTGAATTTAAGCAACTTGTTCAGCTTTTTGTACTTAGAAAATATGGGTTAAGTTTTTGTGTGCAAGTTTGTTTCTCATGAACGACTTTATTGTATGTTTCAATACTTAATACATGTATTCAGGGTAATTATTTGAGGTCCCTGACCAAGTTTCATATCTTTTGTTTTGAACTAAGCAAACCATGCGGTCTTTTGTACTTAGAAAATCTTGGTTAAAGTCTCTCAACAACTATTGTAAGGAATCATTGTGTGCACCCTCATATTTTAAAACAAATTATATTTCACTGACCTAAACCCCTCTTTGACATTATCGAATAGTCGAGCATGCTGTCTTACAGACAGCTCTTCTTCAATGAATGATAAATAATTGCTATGTGTGAGAAATAAACAAGAAAAATATTATTTCTGTATTCTTATTTGTTTTTCTTTTTGTATTGAAACTACAGGTATTTGAATGTCCCCTTCAAGCAAAACGAATTATTTCAGAGAAAAGCTTTGTAGTTGCCAAATGACTTATGTACTTTGAGATTCCAGCTTTTTGTAAAGCAGATTTGTGTTATCAGATGCAGTCTTCATGGTAAACCATGGTTATTTCCCCATGTTTTAAAGACAGGAGTCTACTTTGAACAGATTTTCATCTAGCCACACCTCAATAGAAAAGTACGAAGGAACGCCCCAAAGTTTGCTAAACAGAATCCTATAGTGTGGGCTAACTCTTACTACCAGCATGTTATATCTGGTAACTTGAAATTGACTTTAATTCGGCACGTTCCCATTGATGGATAGCCTTGTAGACTCACAGGGATATAATAATGGAGAGAAGTGTGTGGGAAACATTATTTTCAATGTAGATGAAAACAGTCATGATTTTGCAAAAGACAAACATTTGTGTAATCCCGGCATCTGTTAACCCATGAGTACATATTAAGTACGTGTCTATGTAGCTGGAAGGTATATTATGAAAGCTTACAGAAAAAATATCTAAGGTTTAAAAGCACGTATATAAGCGTGTATGATAATACAGGCAAAACTGGGATTAATACACGAGAGTGACATACCAATCCTGATCTCCATCATCTAGCCACCATTTATGCCCATGGAATGTCAACTATCACAAATGACATGTCCAATAGAAAGAAACGTGGCAGAGGATTTTGTTATGGAGTATAGGGTGCTTGATGCTGAAAAAAAAAAAGTTTTACAGTTTTAAAGCTTACTTGTGAGTAGGACCGAATCAAAGGTATAATGCTAACATGATACTCAATTCAACTGCTTGTTTACTTAATTTACACATCTGTTCTAGAGTTTCTGAGATGTGTCAGGACAATGTCTAACGATTATAGATACCTTAAAGCCATGCTCGACCAACATACATGCTCTTTAACTGTGATTAGTCTATTGTGGGGATTGTACTTGTGTCACTGAGCATGTCCCGGAGATGCATGTAGATTATGCCCATAACAGTGATAATGTTGTGGAGTTCAAATGCTGGTGAACATTGGGTAGGTAGGTTAAGACCATTTTCAATTTTCTAGGGAAATTTTGATTTGAAGTAGATTATTCGATTATGCCTAATTATGGGAACCAACGCTTACATGGACGACAATAGACCTTAAAAGTATACTAGCGCTCAGAAAACCTGCGAAACTAGGTAATATAAGTTATTTTTTTTTTCATATGGGTTTTACATCACATCAACATTATTTCAGTTATGTAGCGATGCCGACTCTTAATGATGGAGGAAGACCCCATACTCAACTGCCCACAAGGGCTGGTCAAGGTGGGTAGAACCATCGGCATTCCGTAAGTCAGTCGGGAGACTGCCTCTCATGAAAATCCATATCCCTCTCAGGATTTGAACCCAAGCGGAGAGGGGCCATGTGATTTCAAGTTCTGTACTCTAACCACTAGGCCACGGAGGCCCCAATATAAGTTATAGATTAAGTTGAAACATAGCGAACATCCTCAGGATCATGACAATATAACGCCTGCACTATTTATTATCTAATTTTCAAAGTCCTTTTTTCACAAATTTGGTGCCCACCAATTTAACTTCATTGTTTATGTTCGAGTAACATCTAAAATAGCATGGAGCGCTCGGATTAATGAGTGTCGATCACCTTGTTAGAACAATCACCTGAAAAACATACAAATACTGTCATGTATCCAATATTAACAACGAGAACATTCAAAATGGAGAATTTATTGTTTTTTATTGGTTTCCAACGTTTCACGGCTGACATTGTTTTATCGCTAATTGTAAACAGTTATTATAGTATTCACTCTTTTTAAAGCATCATGCGAACGTGTTACAGTCTCAATTCCTCTGTAAAGGGAATTTAAATTACTTTTAAGTTAATTTTCAATTATTCTAGAACATTCACAATTTAAGTGTAAATGGCCTTAACTTTCAGTGACACGATTCCTATGTTTTAGAACTGTTTTCTTTAGCTTCTAGTTTAACCAAATCGAGCCAACCTCTGGTAAGATCTTTAATTGTATCTTCTGTAGAAAATACAAAATTACTTAATATTTGTCTTTATCAAAAAAGGTTTAAAGCAAATGTCTTTTACGGTGTTTTATAGAACACATTCAGCTGATAGACCCTTAGTCTTCCACTGAATATACAGTATACAATAAGCTTAACAACCATGGGAATAACTCTTCTTTTGAAAATCAAAATAGTGATGGGTAGATTCAATGCTTGTTTCCTCATCGGCCATGATCTTTAAGTGAACTAAAGTTCTTCGACTAGGATCACAAAAATAAGATAAGATGGAAATTCATTAAATTATCGTTAAGTGTCGAACATAGGTTAGAAAACTTTGGTTAATTGTATGAGTCGGGAACATGTAATGATTTAACAAGGGAATTTTAACCAGTTGCGCACCGGGGATATATCTGATCTCCCTATTTGATGTATGAAAGTGTTCCAGTGCGATTTTAGCCAAAAAACCGGACGTCAAACCCTCAGTACGCACACAAGGGCTGCTTTGGAGACTCGATACCCCCCCATAAAATAGCTATTGAAAAAATATTACAGACTATATTAAAGGCCTGTTTCCTCTAACAATAAAGATCCTCTAATTGTTAAGCGATATCTTATTTAAGCCAATTGATATATTTTCTCTCTAAATATTAACAGAATACATTTTGATCCAGCGTTTGGCTAAGGGGCATTATTTGGGATTCAATCCTTGGTCGGCAAACATGCAGAAAGTTTGAACCGTATATTACCCTTGATAAAGTATCAGTCGTTTCCGCGTTGGTTCAAACTGGTGTCTGATCTTGAAAAGGTTGTGGTTATATTTACTAGGGAGAATTATATCCAATCAGACCGGTCGTTCGCTCAGTCCCTGAATCCTTTGAGTCGATCCTCACTAAAACAATTTTTCAAATGAGTATAATAATGTCTTTGGTGGGCCCTCTTTAGGAAATTAGCATCTATGTTCAATATAGGAAAAATGTGATAAAACTTCAGTCAACTATGCCTCTAATCAGACGAAGGCCGGGTCACCTATGGCCTCGGGAAGTTTTCCTCAAAAGTGGTCTTATCAGTCTGACGCTGGGTCACCTATGGCCTCGGAAAATTTTCCTCAAAGTTCGTCTTATCAGTCTGACGCTGGGTCACCTATGGCCTCGGGAAATTTTTCTCAAAGTTGGACTTATCAGCCTGACGCCAGGTCACCTATGGCCTCGGATAAGTTTCCTTAAAGTTGGACTTATCAGCCAGGCGCCGGGTCACCTATGGCCTCGGGAAATTTTCCTCAAACTTGGTCTTATCAGCCTGAGGCCGGGTCACCTATGGCCTCGGGAAATTTTCCTCATAGTTGGTCTTATCAGCCTGAGGCCAGGTCACCTATGGCCTCGGGAAATTTTCCTCAAACTTGGTCTTATCAGCCTGAGGCCGGGTCACCTATGGCCTCGGGAAATTTTCCTCAAACTTGGTCTTATCAGCCTGACGCCAGGTCACCTATGGCCTCGGATAAGTTTCCTTAAAGTTGGACTTATCAGCCAGGCGTCGGGTCACCTATGGCCTCGGGAAATTTTCCTCATAGTTGGTCTTATCATCCTTGCACCTGGTCACCTATGGCCTCGGGAAATTTTCCTCATAGTTGGTCTTATCATCCTGGCACCAGGTCACCTATGGCCTTGGGAAATTTTCCTCAAAGTTGGACTTATCAGCCTGAGGCCGGGTCACCAATAGCCACGGGAAACTTTCCTCAAAAATGGACTTATCAGCCAGGCGCCAGGTCACCTTTGGCCTCGGGAAATTTTCCTCAAACTTGGTCTTATCAGCCTGAGGCCGGGTCACCTATGGCCTCGGGAAATTTTCCTCAAAGTTGGACTTATCAGCCAGGCGCCGGGTCACCTATGGCCTTGGGAGTTTTTCCTCAAAGTTGGACTTATCAGCCCTGCGACCGGTCACCTATGGCCTCGGGAAATTTTCCTCAAAGTTGGTCTCATCAGCCTGAAGCTTGGTCACCTATGGCCTCGGGAAATTTTCCTCAAAAATGGACTTATCAGCCAGGCGCCAGATCACCTATGGCCTCGGGAAATCTTCCTTAAAGTTGGTCTTATAAGCCTGAAGCTGGGTCACCTATGGCCTCGGGAAATTTTCCACAAATTTGGACTTATCTGCCCTACGACCGGTCACCTATGGCCACGGGAAACTTTCCTCAAAGTTGGACTTATCAGCCAGGAGCCAGGTCACCTATGGCCTCGGGAAATCTTCTTCAAAGTTGGACTTATCAGCCAGGCACTGGGTCACCTATGGCCTCGGGAAATTTTCCTTAAAGTTGGTCTTATCAGCCTGAAGCTGGGTCACCTATGGCCTCGGGAAATTTTCCGTAAAATTTGGACTTATCAGCCCTACGACCGGTCACCTATGGCCACGGGAAACCTTCCTCAAAGTTGGACTTATCAGCCTGAGGCCGGGTCACCTATGGCCTTGGGAAATTTTCCTCAAAGATGGACTTATCAGCCCTACGACCGGTCACCTATGGCCACAGGAAACTTTCCTCAAAGTTGGACTTATTAGCCAGGCGCTGGGTCACCTATGGCCTCGGGAACATTCCTTAAAATTGGTCTTATCAGCCTGAAGATGGGTCACCTATTGCCTCGGGAAATCTTCCTCAAATTTGGACTTATCAGCCCTACGACCGGTCACCTATTGCCACGGGAAATTTTCCTCAAAGTTGGACGTATCAGTCGTACGACCGGTCACCTATGGCCTCGGGAAATTTTCCTCAAAGTTGGATTTATCAGCTTGAGGCCGGGTCACCTATGGCCTCGGAAAATTTTCCTTAAAGTTGGTCTCATCAGCCTGAAGCTTGGTTACCTATGGCCTTGGGAAATTTTCCTCAAAGATGGACTTATCAGCCAGGCGCTGGGTGACCTATGGCCTCGGGAAATCTTCCTCAAAGTTGAACTCATCAGCCCTAGGCCAGGTCACCTATGGCCTCGGGAAGTTTTCCTCAAAGTTGGTCTCATCAGCCTGAAGCTGGGTTACCTAAGGCCTCGGGAAATTTTCCTCAGAGTTGGACTTATCAGCCAGGCGCCAGGTCACCTATGGCCTCGGGAAATTTTCCACAAAGTTGGCTTTATCAGCCCTACACCAGCTCACCTATGGCCTTGGGTAATTTTCCTCAAAAATGGACTTATCAGCCAGGCCCCGGGTCACCTTTGGCCTCGGGAAATTTTCCTCAAAGTTGGACTTATCAGCCCTACGCCAGGTCACCTATGGCCTCGGGAAATTTTCCTCAAAGTTGGACTTATCAGCCAGGCGCCAGGTCACCTATGGTTTGGGAAATTTTCCTCAAAGTTGGTCTCATCAGCCTGAGGCTTGGTCACCTATGGCCTCGGGAAATTTTCCTCAAAGTTGGACTTATCAGCCCTACGCCGGGTCACCTATGGCCTCGGGAAATTTTCCTCAGAGTTGGACTTATCAGCCTGAGGCCGGGTCAGCTATGGCCACAGGAAATATTCCTCAAATTTGGACTTATCAGCCAGGCGCAAGGTCACCTATGGCCTCGGGAAATTTTCCTCAAAGTTGAACTTATCAGCCAGGCGCCAGGTCACCTATGGCCTCGCGAAATTTTCCTCAAAGTTGGTCTCATCAGCCTGAGGCTGGGTCACCTATGGCCTCGGGAAATTTTCCTCATAGTTGGACTTATCAGCCGTACGACCGGTCAACTATGGCCTCGGGAAATTTTCCTCAAAGTTGGACTTATCAGCCTGAGGCTGGGTCACCTATGGCCTCGGGAGATTTTCCTCAAAGTTGGACTTATCAGCCCTACGACCGGTCAACTATGGCCTCGGGAAATTTTCCTCAAAGTTGGACTCATCAGCCCTAGGCCGGGTCACCTATGGCCTCGGGAAATTTTCCTCAAAAATGGTCTAATCAGCCAGGCGCCGGGTCACCTATGGCCTCGGGAAATTTTCCTCATAGTTGGTCCTATCAGCCTGACGCTGGGTTACCTATGGCCTAGGGAAATTTTCATCAAAGTTGGACTTATCAGCCAGGCGCTAGGTCACCTATGGCCTCGGGAATTTTTCCTCAAAGTTGGACTTATCAGCCAGGCGCCGGGTCACCTATGGCCTCGGGAATCTTTCCTCAAAGTTGGACTTATCAGCCAGGCGCCGGGTCACCTATGGCCTCGGGAATTTTTCCTCAAAGTTGGACTCATCAGCCAGGCGCCGGGTCACCTATGGCCTCGGGAAATTTTCCTCAAAGTTGGACTAATCAGCCTTACGACCAGTCACCTATGGCCTCGGGAAAATTTCCTCAAGATTGGACTTATCAGCCCTACGCCGGGCCACCTATGGCCTCGGGACATTTTCCTCAAAGTTGGTCTCATCAGCCAGGCGCTGGGTTACCTATGGTCTCGGGAAATTTTCCTCAAAGTTGGACTCATCAGCCAGGCGCCAGGTCACCTATGGCCTCGGGAAATTTTCCTCAAAGTAGGACTTATCAGCCGTACGACCAGTCACCTATGGCCTAGGGAAATTTTCCTTAAGATTGGACTTATCAGCCAGGAGCCAGGTCACCTATGGCCTCGGGAAATTTTCCTCAAAGTAGGACTTATCAGCCGTACGACCAGTCACCTATGGCCTAGGGAAATTTTCCTTACGATTGGACTTATCAGCCAGGCGCCAGGTCACCTATGGCCTCGGGAAATTTTCCTCAAAGTAGGACTTATCAGCCGTACGACAAGTCACCTATGGCCTAGGGAAACTTTCCTTAAGATTGGACTTATCAGCCTGACGCCAGGTCACCTATGGCCTCGGGAAATTTTCCTAGAAGTTGGACTTATCAGCCCTACGCCAGGTCACCTATGGCCTCGGGAAATTTCCTCAAAGTTCGACTTATCAGCCTGAGGCGGGGTAACCTATGGCCTCGGGAAAGTCCAACTTTGAGGATAATTTATCGAGGCCGTAGGTGACCTGGCGCCTTGCTGATGAGTCCAACTTTGAGGAAAATTTCCCGAGACCATAGGTAACCCAGCGCCTGGCTGATGAGACCAACTTTGAGGAAAATGTCCCGAGGCCATAGGTGACCTGGCGCCTTGCTGATGAGTCCAACTTTGAGGAATATTTCCCGAGACCATAGGTAACCCAGCGCCTGGCTGATGAGACCAACTTTGAGGAAAATGTCCCGAGGCCATAGGTGGCCTGGCCTCAAGCTGATAAGTCCAATCTTGAGGAAACTTTCCCGAGGCCATAGGTGACCCAGCGTCAAGCTGATAAGACCAACTATGAGGAAAATTTGCCGAGGCCATAGGTGACCCTGCGCCTGGCTGATAAGTCCAACTCTGAGGAAAATTTCCCGAGGCCATAAGTGACCCAGCGCCTGGCTGATAAGTCCAACTTTGAGGAAAATTTCCCGAGGCCATAGGTGACCCAGCGTCAGGCTGATAGGACCAACAATGAGGAAAAATTTCCGAGGCCATAGGTGATTCAGCGCCTGGCTGATACGTCCAACTTTGAGGAAAATTTCCCGAGGCCATAGGTGACCCAGCGTCAGGCTGATAGGACCAACTATGAGGAAAATTTCCCGAAGCCATAGGTGACCTGGCGCCTGGCTGATTAGACCATTTTTGAGGAAAATTTCCCGAGGCCATAGGTGACCTGGCGTAGGGCTGATAAGTCCAACTTTGAGGAAAATTTCCCGAGGCCATAGGTGACCTGGCGCCTGGCTGATAAGTCCAACTTTGAGGAAAATTTCCCGAGGCCATAGGTGACCAAGCGTCAGGCTGATAGTCCAACTTATGAGGAAAAATTCCCGAGGCCATAGGTGACCCAGCGCCTGGCTGATACGTCCAACTTTGAGGAAAATTTCCCGAGGCCATAGGTGACACAGCGTCAGGCTGATAGGACCAACTATGAGGAAAATTTCCCGAGGCCATAGGTGACCTGGCGCCTGGCTGATTAGACCTGAAAATTTCCCGAGGCCATAGGTGACCTAGCGCCTGGCTGATCAGTCTTTGAGGAAAATTTCTCGAGGCCATAGGTGGCCTGGCTGATAAGTCCAACTTTGTGGAAAATTTCCGAGGCCATAGGTGACCCAGCGCCTGGCTGATAAGTCCAACTTTGAGGAAAATTTCCCGAGGCCATAGGTGACCCAGCGTCAGGCTGATAAGACCAACTTTGAGGAAAATTTCCCGAGGCCATAGGTGACCTGGCGCCTGGCTGATAGTCCAACTTTGAGGAAAATTTCCCGAGGCCATAGGTGACCTGGCGCCTGGCTGATAAGTCCAACTTTGAGGAAAATTTCCCGAGGCCATAGGTGACCTGGCGCCTGGCTGATTAGTCCAATTTTGAGGAAAATTTCCCGAGGCCATAGGTGACCTGGCGCCTGGCTGATAAGTCCAACTTTGAGGAAAATTTCCCGAGGCCATAGGTGACCTGGCCTGGCTGATAAGTCCAATTTTTGAGGAAAATGATTCCCGAGGCCATAGGATGACTGGCGTACGGCTGATAAGTCCAACTTTAAGGAAAATTTCCCGAGGCCATAGGTGACCCGGCCTCATGTTGATAAGACCAACTTTGAGGAAAAATTCCCGAGGCCATAGGTGACCTGGCGTAGGGCTGATGAGTCCAACTTTGAGGAAAATTTCACGAGGCCATAGGTGACCTGACGCCTGGCTGATGAGTCCAACTTTGAGGAAAATTTCCCGAGACCATAGGTGACCTGAGGCCTGGCTGATAAGTCCAATCTTGAGGAAAATGTCCCGAGGCCATAGGTGACCTGGCGCCTGGCTGATAAGTCCAATCTTGAGGAAAATTTCCCGAGGCCATAGGTGACCCGGCCTCATGTTGATAAGACCAACTTTGAGGAAAAATTCCCGAGGCCATAGGTGACCTGGCGTAGGGCTGATGAGTCCAACTTTGAGGAAAATTTCCCGAGGCCATAGGTGACCTGACGCCTGGCTGATAAGTCCAATCTTGAGGAAAATTTCCCGAGGCCATAGGTGACCTGGCCTGGCTGATAAGTCCAATCTTGAGGAAAATTTCCCGAGGCCATAGGTGACTGGTCGTACGGCTGATAAGTCCAACTTTGAGGAAAATTTCCCGAGGCCATAGGTGACCTGAGGCCTGGCTAATAAGTCCAACTTTTAGGAAAATTTCCCGAGGCCATAGGTGACCTGGCGCCTGGCTGATAAGTCTAATCTTGAGGAAAATTTCCCGAGGCCATAGGTGACTGGTCGTACGGCTGATAAGTCCAACTTTGAGGAAAATTTCCCGAGGCCATAGGTGACCTGGCGTCGGGCTGATAAGTCCAACTTTGAGGAAAATTTCCCGTGGCCATAGTTGACCCGGCCTCAGGTTGATAAGACCAACTTTGAGGAAAATTTCCCGAGGCCATAGGTGACCTGGCGCCTGGCTGATGAGTCCAACTTTGAGGAAAATTTCCCGAGACCATAGGTAACCCAGCGCCTGGCTGATGAGACCAACTTTGAGTAAAATTTCCCGAGGCCATAGGTGGCCTGGCCTCAAGCTGATAAGTCCAACTTTGTGGAAAATTTCCCGAGGCCATAGGTGACCCAGCGCCTGGCTGATAAGTCCAACTTTGAGGAAAATTTCCCGAGGCCATAGGTGACCCAGCGTCAGGCTGATAGGACCAACTATGAGGAAAATTTCCCGAGGCCATAGGTGACCCAGCGCCTGGCTGATACGTCCAATCTTGAGGAAAATTTCCCGAGGCCATAGGTGACCCAGCGTCAGGCTGATAGGACCAACTATGAGGAATGTTTCCCGAGGCCATAGGTGACCTGGCGCCTGGCTGATTAGACCATTTTTGAGGAAAATTTCCCGAGGCCATAGGTAACCTGGCGCCTGGCTGATAAGTCCAACTTTGAGGAAAATTTCCCGAGGCCATAGGTGACCTGGCCTAGGGCTGATAAGTCCAATTTTGAGGAAAATTTCCCGAGGCCATAGATGACTGGTCGTACGGCTGATAAGTCCAACTTTGAGGAAAATTTCCCGAGGCCATAGGTGACCTGGCGTCAGGCTCATAAGTCCAACTTTGAGGAAAATTTCCCGTGGCCATAGGTGACCCGGCCTCAGGTTGATAAGACCAACTTCGAGGAAAATTTCCCGAGGCCATAGGTGACCTTGCGCCTGGCTGATGAGTCCAACTTTGAGGAAAATTTCCCGAGGCCATAGGTGACCTGACGCCTGGCTGATAAGTCCAACTTTTAGGAAAATTTCCCGAGGCCATAGGTGACCTGGCGCCTGGCTGATAAGTCCAACTTGAGGAAAATTTCCCGAGGCCATAGGTGACCTGGTCGTACGGCTGATAAGTCCAACTTTGAGGAAAAATTCCCGAGGCCATAGGTGACCTGGCGCCTGGCTGATGAGTCCAACTTTGAGGAAAATTTCCCGAGGCCATAGGTGACCTGACGCCTGGCTGATAAGTCCAACTTTTAGGAAAATTTCCCGAGGCCATAGGTGACCTGGCGCCTGGCTGATAAGTCCAATCTTGAGGAAAATTTCCCGAGGCCATAGGTGACTGGTCGTACGGCTGATAAGTCCAACTTTGAGGATAAGATTTCCCGAGGCCATAGGTGACCTGGCGTCAGGCTGATAAGTCCAACTTTGAGGAAAATTTCCCGTGGCCATAGGTGACCCGGCCTCAGGTTGATAAGACCAACTTTGAGGAAAACTTCCCGAGGCCATAGGTGACCTGGCGTCAGGCTGATAAGTCTAACTTTGAGGAAAATTTCCCGAGGCCATAGGTGACCCGGCCTCAGGTTGATAAGACCAACTTTGAGGAAAAATTCCCGAGGCCATAGGTGACCTGGCGCCTGGCTGATGAGTCCAACTTTGAGGAAAATTTCCCGAGACCATAGGTAACCCAGCGCCTGGCTGATGATACCAACTTTGAGGAAAATTTCCTGAGGCCATAGGTGGCCTGGCCTCAAGCTGATAAGTACAACTTTGTGGAAAATTTCCCGAGTCTTTAGGTGACCCGGCGCCTGGCTGATCAGTCATATTGTGAGGAAAATTTCCCGAGGCCATAGGTGATCTGGCCTAGGGCTGATAAGTCCAACTTTGAGCAAAAATTCTCGAGGCCATAGGTGACCCAGCGCCTGGCTGATAAGTCCAACTTTGAGGAAAATTTACCGAGGCCATAGGTGACCCAGCCTCAGGCTGATAGGACCAACTATGAGGAAAAATTACTGAGGCCATAGGTGACCCAGCGCCTGGCTGATAAGTCCAACTTTGAGGAAAATTTCACGAGGCCATAGGTGACCCAGCGTCAGGCTGATAGGACCAACTATGAGGAAAATTTCCCAAGGCCATAGGTGACCTGGCGCCTTGCTGATAAGTCCAACTTTGAGGAAAATTTCCCGAGGCCATAGGTGACCCAGCGTCAGGCTGATAGGACCAACTATGAGGAAAATTTCCCGAGGCCATAGGTGACCCAGCGCCTGGCTGATAAGTCCAACTTTGAGGAAAATTTCCCGAGGCCATAGGTGACCTGGCGTCAGGCTGAAAAGTCCAACATTGAGGAAAATTTCCCGAGGCCATAGGTGACCCGGCCTCAGGTTGATAAGACCAACTTTGAGGAAAATTTCCCGAGGCCATAGGTGATCTGGCGCCTGGCTGATGAGTCCAACTTTGAGGAAAATTTCCCGAGGCCATAGGTGACCTGACGCCTGGCTGATAAGTCCAACTTTTAGGAAGATTTCCCAAGGCCATAGGTGACCTGGCGCCTGGCTGATAAGTCCAATCTTGAGGAAAATTTCCCGAGGCCATAGGTGACTGGTCGTACGGCTGATAAGTCAAACTTTGAGGAAAATTTCCCGAGGCCATAGGTGACCTGGCGTCGGGCTGATAAGTCCAACTTTGAGGAAAATTTCCCGAGGCCATAGGTGACCCGGCCTCAGGTTGATAAGACCAACTTTGAGGAAAAATTCCCGAGGCCATAGGTGACCTGGCGCCTGTCTGATGAGTCCAACTTTGAGGAAAATTTCCCGAGACCATAGGTAACCCAGCGCCTGGCTGATGAGACCAACTATGAGGAAAATTTCCCGAGGCCATAGGTGGCCTGGCGCCTTGCTGATAAGTCCAACTTTGTGGATAAAATTTCCCGAGGCCATAGGTGGCCTGGCCTAGGACTGATAAGTCCAACTTTGAGGAAAAATTCCCGATGCCATAGGTGACCCAGCGCCTGGCTGATAAGTCCAACTTTGAGGAAAATTTCCCGAGGCCATAGGTGACCCAGCGTCAGGCTGATGGGACCACTTATGAGGAAACTTTCCCGAGGCCATAGGTGACCCAGCGCCTGGCTGATAAGTCCAACTTTGAGGAAAATTTCCCGAGGCCATAGGTGACCCAGCGTCAGGCTGATAGGACAAACTATGAGGAAAATTTCCCGAGGCCATAGGTGACCCGGCGCCTGGCTGATAGGACCAATTCTAAGGAAAATTTCCCGAGGCCATAGGTGACCTGGCGCCTGGCCGATGAGTCCAACTTTGAGGAAAATTTCCCGAGACCATAGGTGACCCGGCGCCTGGCTGATCAGTCATATTGTGAGGAAAATTTCCCGAGGCCATAGGTGACCCAGCGCCTGGCTGATAAGTCCAACTTTGAGGAAAATTTCCCGAGGCCATAGGTGACCTGGCGTCAGGCCGATAAGTCCAACATTGAGGAAAATTTCTCGAGGCCATAGGTGACCCGGCCTCAGGTTGATAAGACCAACTTTGAGGAAAATTTCCCGAGGCCATAGGTGACCTGGCGCCTGGCTTATGAGTCCAACTTTGAGGAAAATTTCCCGAGGCCATTAGTGACCTGACGCCTGGCTGATAAGTCCAACTTTTAGGAAAATTTCCCGAGGCCATAGGTGACCTGGCGCCTGGCTGATAAGTTCAATCTTGAGGAAAATTTCCCGAGGCCATAGGTGACTGGTCGTACGGCTGATAAGTCCAACTTTGAGGAAAATTTCCCGAGGCCATAGGTGACCTGGTGTCGGGCTGATAAGTTCAACTTTGAGGAAAATTTCCCGAGGCCATAGGTGACCCGGCCTCAGGTTGATAAGACCAACTTTGAGGAAGATTTCCCGAGGCCATAGGTGACCTGGCGCCTGTCTGATGAGTCCAACTTTGAGGAAAATTTCCCGAGACCATAGGTAACCCAGCGCCTGGCTGATGAGACCAACTTTTAGGAAAATTTCCCGAGGCCATAGGTGGCCTGGCGCCTTGCTGATAAGTCCAACTTTGTGGAAAATTTCCCGAGGCCATAGGTGACCCGGCGCCTGGCTGATCAGTCATATTGTGAGTAAAATTTCCCGAGGCCATAGGTGACCTGGCCTAGGACTGATAAGTCCAACTTTGAGAAAAAATTCCCGATGCCATAGGTGACCCAGCGCCTGGCTGATAAGTCCAACTTTGAGGAAAATTTCCCGAGGCCATAGGTGACCCAGCGTCAGGCTGATGGGACCAACTATGAGGAAAATTTCCCGAGGCCATAGGTGACCCAGCGCCTGGCTGATAAGTCCAACTTTGAGGAAAATTTCCCGAGGCCATAGGTGACCCAGCGTCAGGCTGATAGGACCAACTATGAGGAAAATTTCCCGAGGCCATAGGTGACCCGGCCTCAGGTTGATAAGACCAACTTTGAGGAAAATCTCCCGAGGCCATAGGTGACCTGGCGCCTGGCTGATGAGTCCAACTTTGAGGAAAATTTCCCGAGACCATAGGTAACCCAGCGCCTGGCTGATGAGACCAACTTTGAGGAAAATTTCCCGAGGCCATAGGTGGCCCGGCCTCAAGCTGATAAGTCCAACTTTGTGGAAAATTTCCCGAGGCCATAGGTGACCCCGCGCCAGGCTGATCAGTCATATTGTGAGGAAAATTTCCCGAGGCCATAGGTGACCCAGCGCCTGGCTGATAAGTCCAACTTTGAGGAAAATTTACCGAGGCCATAGGTGACCTGGCGTAGGGCTGATAAGTCCAACTTTGAGGAAAGATTCCCGAGGCCATAGGTGACCCAGCGCCTGGCTGATAAGTCCAACTTTGATGGAGATTTCCCGAGGCCATAGGTGACCCAGCGTCAGGCTGATAAGTCCAACTTTTAGGAAAATTTCCCGAGGCCATAGGTAACCTGGCGCCTGGCTAATAAGTCCAATCTTGAGGAAAATTTCCCGAGGCCATATGTGACTGGTCGTACGGCTGATAAGTCCAACTTTGAGGAATATTTCCCGAGGCCATAGGTGACCCGGCGCCTGGCTGATGAGTCCAACTTTGAGGAAAATTTCCCGAGGCCTTAGGTGACCTGACGCCTGGCTGATAAGTCCAATCTTGAGGAAGATTTCCCGAGGCCAAAGGTGACCTGGCCTAGGGCTGATAAGTCCAACTTTGAGGAAAATTTCCCGAGGCCATAGGTGACCCAGCGCCTGGCTGATAAGTCCAACTTTGAGGAAAATTTCCCGAGGCCATAGGTGACCCAGCGTCAGGCTGATAGGACCAAATATGAGGAAAATTCCCGAGGCCATAGGTGACCTGGCGCCTGGCTGAGTAGACCATTTTTGAGGAAAATTTCCCGAGGCCATAGGTGACCCAGCGCCTGGCTGATAAGTCCAACTTTGAGGAAAATTTCCCGAGGCCATAGGTGACCCAGAGTCAGGCTGATAAGACCAACTTCGAGGAAAATTTCCCGAGGCCATAGGTGTCCCGGCGCCTGGCCAATAAGTCCAACTTTGAGAAAAATTTCCTGAGGCCATAGGTGACCTGGTGCCAGGCTGATAAGTCCAACTTTGATAGACAGACGATTGCTACTGAGGTTCAGCTACCGTACCAGCCAGCCAGCTAGCCAGCCAGCCGTGTTGGGCTGATAGGTTCTTTTTTATAGGAAAATTTCCTGATGCCATAGGTGACCCGGTGTCGGTATTATAAAACCAATTTTGAGTTAAATTGCCCGACGCCACTAGTGAAATATCTCTAAAAAATCCTCGCATTTAAGCAAAATTTTTCGAGGCTATACATATCCTTGCTTCCTACGAATTCAATCATGTTTGCTTTTTGTTTTTCTTGAGCAGTAATTTCAAATATCGAGTTAAAATGAAATACAAAGTTAACCAAAGTCGACCAGAGCTTTGTACTAGCGATCTTCGTGTCGCCAGTCAATAGTTTCGTTAATTTTGTTTGAACAACCACTTCATTCTACTCATTCTACCTATTTCTATAAAATATCAAAATTGTAAAATAACGTGTCTGAGCAACATTGATTTTATTCAATATTTTTCGGTACGTAATGCGATCAAAAAATAGTGTAGGGAAGAACTTATTTCCAACCATACAAAGACATAAAAACATATAATTTCGTAGTTGCTAACCACTATGGCCATTTTGCCGCTTTGCCACATATGGAAAAGCCACGGACCCGGAAAAGATGATCCTTTGAGATTATTTTATTTCAATGTCAGGTACGGTTCCCCACAAGCAGAAAAATGAAACACTTTCACATAAAAGTTAGCCCCAAATAGCATGTTTCAATCCTTCATCTGTCCACTGATACAAATCTTTTAACGTTTGGGAATATTTCGTAGAGGGAAATCTGAAATTTCAATAACCTCGAGACTAAATTGTCATTGTCAGAGGCATTCGTTGTGTTTTTTCCTTTTGTAAATGCGTCCGTCAACGTCATTCAGACTACGAGCTTATATTCTCTTATAAAATCAAGTCCAGTTCAATTGAGCCCTTGAAATGTGTGTCTCATTGATTACTAATTTTCAAGTCGTTAAATGATGGAGGTGAATGGTGAAAAAATGAACGGACTAAAAGGGACCCTTTCTTTATTGCAAGAAAGCTTGATACATTATGTGTATAGTTGACTTATTCAAACAAACATTTTTACAGTATACTACCAAATACTGTTGACCTAAGAAGCAAACTTCGAGTATTAATTTATAGTAAACATTGATGGAAATGGAGATTACTTGAGGAGGTAATGTTGAAGATTGAAATATAATACATAACATGGTCTGCTATACAAGTACCATTATAGGAGCCTAGTATATTATAAAATGCGCCGTTTGTTAATTTTAACTTAACAGTTATGGAAATGGAGAGTACATAAGGCACTTGACGAGGTTATGTTGTGACACGGCATGACGTTCTGTCACCGAAATACCGCACACAATGCATAACTCTGTCATGACCAACATAATGGTTCGAAATGAGGTATGATGAACAGAGCCAAATCAGACTTATTAGTGCATTTCTAAGTATGGAATCATTGACATTCATCATAAAATCACAGGTTTAGTATGCAATTAATGTAAATCAATTCAATTTAAACCGTCATTAGCTATGATCATAGTCATTCAAATTAAAGACCGCATGCTGCTTAAACATTTCATTTGATCAATTGATTCAAAGTGTGATTGGACTTAAGAAATTAGGATTAGTAAGGTGTCTTGATTTGACGCTCTTCAAATATTTTGGCATTGTTTAGATGTAAGCATTGAAATTAACAACTCAATCTTATAATAGGCTCCTATAGTACTAATATAGCAGGGCAAGTTGACCTGGCCGAGATAACACTGTCTGAATGAGCCCAAGGCTGAGCTAACTCACATTAAAAAATATGTAGCAATGTTCAGACTCGAACCCTATGTTACTTGTTGAATGTGAATTCAAATAAAACACCGTTGAAGGTTTGTCTTTTTTTATTACACTCATCTAACATGGGACTCAACATTTGGTAACTCGGGGACGACTTTGGTGCTGTGGAAAAGGTTCGGCCTTTTGTACAAGGGTCCTGGGTTTGAGTCCTGTAAGGCGCGGTGAAATTTGCAGGGACTAACCCTAAAATGGTGCAAGTACTGGTTTAGTATCCTGGAAGTAGTCATTGAGAATTATTTAAACAAGCTTCATTTTCTATCTAATTGGTTAATTAATTCAACTTTTTATTTGTTAAACATTGAATCAAGTAAAAAGTTATGTAAATTAACCATGCCGTATGAGATGAAAATGCCAATATTTCATGTTATAACCTTTTCTAGCATCTAATTGAGGAGTGAAAAACAGTAATTAATTATACATTATGTTTGTTGGTGGATTCTCTAATTTTATTGCATATAAGTTTCATTGTAGGCCAAATAGGCAGTTCTGCAACACTAACATTTAATATGCTAACTGTTAATTATTGTGAGCCGATAAATATTAGTTAATTTCTTTCCAGAGAGGTTTCCAACATGAAATAATGACAAGACCACACCTTTAGGATGAAGAAAGGCACATCTAAATACAGTAAGTACTTATTGTTTGATTTTGTATAGATTACAGTCCTAGACTGATATGGTTTATTAAAGCATTTTTTTTTTTTTTATGAAAATAGAAAAGCTTAACATACAGGTGGGGGCATACCATTGATGAAAAGGTGCACTGTCATTGAATAATAGACACCGTTCAAAGATGCATGAAATGAGGTAGTTTTAGATTGTGCAGTCATGATATTAGTTAATTTTGAAACTTATTTACAAAATGGACTACGTTAAAAGGACTCAGAGATTGAGGTGTTAACTTTTAAAATAAATTAACTTCTACTATTTTAAATGTTTTTTATCCTTTCTGTACAATTATGAGCAGGGTTTGAAAGCTGGGAATAATCTAGTTCAATGTTACTTTAGAAATCTATTGTGTTAGTTTTAAGGAAGAAGACAGTTTATTTTAAAAAGTTAAAATCAATTCTCTGAGAGAGTCTTTTTAAAATCATGATCACCGTTAAAAAAGGCATTCTTAATTATGGTCCAAGTCGGAGAAACAGTCCTACAGCCTACAAAATGTTTTAACAAACACTGATCTTGGGTCATATCATTTTGTCCATATTTATTTGAGCAGACATCATTTCATTATTGGATATATACTTTTTCTGTTACAGAGGTCAGCCCTAATGGGAAGAGGAGATTGGACTTCCAACAAAAACTGAAAAAGCCAAGTATTAAACTGCCACTAATAGGAAAGACAGTTTACCTTGATGTTAAAGAGGTTAAGCATCAAAAGAGACTGCAGGTTGACCTTAAAAGACTTGGAGCAGTAAGTGTCTTGGTTTGATCTCATTCTCCATATTGACTCCCATGAAGGTACCTGAAGCAGAAAACTTAATCCTTACAGTGCCAACTTCATGCTTATGCAGAAATGTTTGATCCAGGCCAGCCCCAATTAAAGTTGCATCTGGCCTGTGATCTAGCCTGTTTGCTACTCTGGGTATCTTTCCTCAACAAAATTGTGAGAATATTTTAGGTTTTTGGAGGGCAGACGATACAAAAATCTAGTTTTAGAAAATTACCCAGGATTCTAAGGGTTAAATTATAGTCGATTTCTAAAGTTAAGCTGACTTTTTATAAAAGAATGTGTCTTGACAAAATTCCTATGAGGCATTATTGATGTATCTCCTATGGTGTTGATTAGATGATAACCAATAACACATTTGTGGGTGCAGAGCCACCAGGGTCATGTCTGGAAAACTATTTGTTTCCTCTAAGCTTATCTTTATGTACTTATTATTTATAAACCTTTCCAGCATCATCAAAAATGCATTATAATACACATTATTTATTACGATCATTAACTCATTGCAAATTATTTACTATCATTAACTCATTACAAAATCTCTATTTACTATCATTCATTGATTACAAATTCTTACCATATTTATTTTTTCATTATCAAAGTCATATTAGCCTGTAAATATTATTCAATATACATATAAAACTTTTATCCACATCATCATGATGCAGGCTTAATGACCTTGGCTGTTGATATGCCTTAAAACACCATTCATTCATTCATTCATTCATTCATTCATTCATTTATTGCATTTTACCTCATAATAGCTGTATTACTTTGCAGACAATAGAGGAGTTTGTGAGCAAGGACATAAACTACTTCATAACGACCCAGAGCCGCCCACGATCCAGTAAAAATGTGGGGGATACCAGTCCTGCACCAAGCCCCTTTAACTGTGACCCCTCCCCGTCCCCCGGAACAATAGATGAGCAAAGAGTGCCAACTGTAAGTCAATTTCTTCTTTTATTGTTGAACATTGTATTAAGCAGTCATTATTATGTGCCTTTTCAGAATCCAAATCAGGATTCTTATATTTTAGACTGGGACTGGCTTTCCAATTCATGTTGTTTACCCTACACAGTGAGCAATTGAGTGCTCCCAGTCAAAGAATTATTACCTTTTTCAATGAAGGCTATTTTGACCTATCTGCAACATATTCTTTATATATTGGTCAAAAATTATTTTTAGCAATCATGCTGGGTTTAATGACTGACCCTTGTTGAAAGCAAATTAACATGAGAAATAAAAACATTTTCTGACTGATATTGGGGTATCTTGGACCTCATTCAGAAACTTAGATAAATTTCTACAAAGAAATGGCTTAACCTGCTACAGAATTATATAGAAAGTTTCTGTTATTGGTTAATGTTTTTTAATCTTTTTACAGGTTACTCGTGGGAAGGCATTGGCACAGCGAGCAAGAGTGAACTCAAGAGAGGTAAGTCTTCTTTTGTGGGTTAACTTATATCACTCTTACCGTATATACTCGACTATAAGTCACATTTTTTTTACATAGAATTTGGAAAACAAAGTGGGGGTTGCGTCTTATAAGCAAAGTCAATCAACATCACATAATTTTTCAGCGTCATTTTTGTTTATTTTACCTTTCCCTAGAGAGATTTGCAGGTTTGTTTACTTTTGTCCAACATGTTGCAAATGGCAGCCTTGTAATTAAGGGAAGTAACTAGGATAGTTGGGAATATATACCTTTATAGCTTGGGTATGGTTAATGAGTATTTATCAAAATGAGAACATCGGTAAAATATATCAGTTATTAGTTAAATTCATCATATTTTCTTATCTGTCAAGGTTTCCGTGACTATGGAAGGTCTGGACATCAAAACGGCGCCGACTTCCTAGGCGCATAAGATAACACTTACCATGTGTCTATAACACCGGATGTCAAACTGTGATGTACATTGTAAAAACAGCGATAAGGGTCATTACCTGACAGTTTGACATCATGCAATTTGATTAAACTAAAACTGTGTTTTTAGCACCTTCCAATTTGCTTGATTGTCACGGTCTGATTGGATTATGATTATTAGATAATTCCCCCCGGATCATACTAGGCTTCCCTATTACAACCCTCTGAAACTGAGGTAAATTTTACCACCTGTCAAAATAAAATTAGAGTGAAATCATGAGTTGCTTTTTTACTACAGCTAAAATGGATTAAAACTATAAAGCATGATTCAAGTATCTGAGTTGCATTTGTTTGATTTTATTTTTCAGACCAACAGTTTACTTGACAATGCAGAAAAGTGGGGTGTCAAGATTGTCCCCTTGGAGACTGCCTTCAAATGGATTGATAAAGAACTAAAAAAACTACCAAAGTCTGTACAGAACAATGAAAAGGTAAGAAAAAATGATGCTCGAAACCTGAAGTCCTCTTATGAGTCAATCAACTTCACTTAATTGACTAAATTATCTTTTTTTTTTTTTCATTGAAAAATCAATTTTAGTACTGTATTAAGATCAATCCTAACTGAATAGAAATGGCAGCTTTGTCACAACCCGTTTTGAAATAAAGTTGCAAAATGAAATAAAATTATTTCAAAACGCGTCGCGATGACATAAATTTATTTCATTTTGCTCACAACCCGTTTTGAAATAAAATCGCAAATTGAAATAAACTTATCAAAAATGTATTAAATGTAAAGATATTAAAACCAAATTGACACATGTGATAACTGAAGTCGGTTTAAGGTATTTTCGACAGTCTATGACCCATTCTGACCGTTGATGGCCATGATAGACTTACATAAAAAATGTGTGTAAAAGTTCAAATATCACCTTCTAGTCATGGTAATGCGACTCGTATGTGACTGATTGATGTCTAGGAGTGATTTTCATGAGACTGAGACAGATTTGAACCATATAATGAAGAAAGTTCAAATTGAAATAAAATTATTTCAAAACGCGTCGCGATGACATAAATTTATTTCAATTTGCTCACAACCCGTTTTGAAATAAAATCGCAAATTGAAATAAACTTATCAAAAACGTATTTAATGTAAAGATATCAAAACCAAATTGACACATGTGATAACTGAAGTCGGTTTAAGGTATTTTCGACAGTCTATGACCCATTCTGACCGTTGATGGCCATGATAGACTTTCATAAAAAATGTGTGTAAAAGTTCAAATATCACCTTCTAGTGATGGCAATGCGACTCGTATGTGACTGATTGATGCCTAGGAGTGATTTATATGAGACTGAGACAGATTTGAACCATATAATGAAGAAAGTTCAAATTGAAATAAAATTATTTCAAAACGCGTCGCGATGACATAAATTTATTTCAATTTGCTCACAACCCGTTTTGAAATAAAATCGCAAATTGAAATAAACTTGCATAAAATGTATTTTATATAAAGATATTAAAACCAAATTGACACATGTGATAACTGAAGTCGGTTTAAGGTATTTTCGACAGTCTATGACCCATTCTGACCGTTGATGGCCATGATAGACTTTCATAAAAAATGTGTGTAAAAGTTCAAATATCACCTTCTAGTCATGGTAATGCGACTCGTATGTGACTGATTGATGTTTAGGGGTGATTTATATGAGACTGAGACTGATTTGAACCATATAATGAAGAAAGTTCAAATTGAAATAAAATTATTTCAAAACGCGTCGCGATGACATAAATTTATTACAATTTGCTAACAACCCGTTTTGAAATAAAATCGCAAATTGAAATAAACTTACCAAAAATGTATTTTATATAAAGATATTAAAACTAAATTGACACATGCGATAACTGAAGTCGGTTTAAGGAATTTTCGGCAGTCTATGACCCATTCTGACCGTTGATGGCCATGATAGACTTACATAAAAAATGTGTGTAAAAGTTCAAATATCACCTTCAAGTCATGGCAATGCGACTCGTATGTGACTGATTGATGTCTAGGAGTGATTTTCATGAAACTGAGACAGATTTGAACCATATAATGAAGAAAGTTCAAACTGAAATAAAATTATTTCAAAACGCGTCGCGATGACATAAATTTATTTCATTTTGCTCACAACACGTTTTGAAATAAAATCGCAAATTGAAATAAACTCATCAAAAATGTATTTGATGTAAAGATATCAAAACCAAATTGACACATGTGATTACTGAAGTCGGTTTAAGGTATTTTCGACAGTCTATGACCCATTCTGACCGTTGATGGCCATGATAGACTTACGTAATAAATGTGTGTAAAAGTTCAAATATCACCTTCTAGTCATGGCAATGCGACTCGTATGTGACTGATTGATGCGTAGGAGTGATTTTCATAAGACTGAGCCAGATTTGAACCATATATTGAAGAAAGTTTCAAAATTAATTAAAATTATTTCAAAACGCGTCGCGATGACATAAATTTATTTCATTTTGCTCACAACCCGTTTTGAAATAAAATCGCAAAATGAAATAAACTCTTCAAAAGTGTACAATATGTAAAATATTGACTCCAAACAGACACATGTGATGACTGAAACTAGTTTAAGGTATTTTCAACAGTCTTCGACCAATTCTTTACATAAATGGCCATAAAAAACTAACATAGAAAATTTGTGTTAATCTTCAATTATAACTTTTTAGTCATGGCAATGCAACTTGTATGTGTCTGAATTATGTCCAAAATTAATTTGATGAAACAGAGTCAGATTTATAACATGTTATGAACAAAGTCCAAATTGAAATGAAATTATTTCAAAACGCGTCGCGATGACATAATGTTATTTCAATTGGCTTACAACCCGTTTTGAAATAAAATTGCAAATTGAAATAAACTTGTAAAACCTGAAAAATATATTTAGATATCTACCCAAAACTGATAAATATGAAGACCGAAGTAATTAGAAGGTATTTCCGACAATCTATGACCCATTCTAAACATTGAATGCCATGATAGACTGACATAGAGAATCGATATCCATGTTTAGAAATTAGCTTCTATGCGTGGCAATGTAAATTGTATGTGTCTGAATGAGGGCTAGAAGTTAATTTCTTGAAACTGAGATGCATCAAATATTGTTCATGAAAGAATGTTCAAATTGAAATAGAATAATTCCAAAACGTGTCACGTTGCCAAAAATCTAATTTAATTTGCTCACAAACCCGCTTTGAAATAAAATCGAAAACTGAAATAAACTTATCAAACCTGTATCATATATCAAGATATCGACTCCAGGCTTGCACATATGATAACTTACGTTAGTTTTATGTGTTTTCGACAGCCTTTGAGCCATTTTATACATTGATGCTCGTACGGAACTATCATGAAAATTTTGTGTTAATGTTCGAATACCACATTATATTCAAGGTAGTGTAATCTGTATGTGTCTAAATGGTGCCAAGAAGTGAATCTCATGAAACTGTGATAAATCCTAAGTTTATCATGAAAGACTGTAAAAATCGAAATAAAATGCATTGCGATGATATAACTTTATATCGATTTTCTTTCAATCCGTTGTGAAACAAGACTAATGTTTAAAATAATATGTATAAACAAGATGGCCTCGCAAATGACGGCACAGGTATTTTTGGCCTTTTCATCTTTTTTTACCAATGATAGCCATATTGTAAATCTCGCATGAGTTGGCTATCAACTTGCCGGTTCTGGTGGTATATGATAACCCATGCTTTAAAGCGGCGTTACGCCTACAACTCGGCAGAGAAATTGCAGTGTTTTAGGTCTTTCGCCTGTGGCGCGGTCATCTTGTTTGGACATAAGATTGCAAGCATTGGTCACGTGTTTTCATCGCCTGTGTAACATTATTGGATGAACGTTGTTCCAGGTAACAACGAAAATCAATCCATAGTAGTCAAAGTACACATATCACGTCTGTAGTTTTCTGTTTGGAAAAAGCCTGCCAACCACATAACGGTCGAAAATGCATGGAAAATTTTTTTAGCCTTTTTATTTTCATTTTTTTTAATACATTCTTTAGCAATTTCAAAGTATAAATGATAGCCTTTCACTGCTACTTTCCTTCACGTTTTTCCTAACCTATTTCCTTAAAGTTCTGAATTAAAAGTTATTGAAAAATCATTGAATATCTGATACTTCGAAAGGTTTGTCTTCAAAAGTGCAAACTATACTTCAAGTGAAGTTTACTCTTTACACTGGGTTCAAACCTTCAATTACTTTAATTACAGAAATTTTCAAATCAGAATTTGGGAATAGTTGCCATGCTTGTAATTGTTATTAAAGCATGTTCGTCTCATAAAAGTTTCAATATAATTTGGTCTAGTAGTGGTTACGGCTAAAAGTGGTTTATATCGAAATACTTCACAGGGCGAATCCCTATCCAACTTGGTTGATCTTTCCTTAAGTTAACGTATAAAACATAATTATATAAGTTCCATTCTTCATATCATAGATGCCCTTTAAGATTCAAACACCTGGACACCTTTGCATGACGAAATTTGGTACGACCCTGCATATGTTTTATCAGTACCAAAGCCATAATCTGTTTCAATATATTTGTTAGACGGAACAGATACCTAGTATATATATACATTTGGAAATACCAATTACAAAACTTTATTTCAAACAACGGCTTCGTGTTTTTCACATTTTGATTAACCTGTGAGCTGAGGTGTTGTTTGCCGAGGGTACATTCGGGATATTCCATATTTTAAGAAGTCATGTTTGCTTGACTGTCCGTATTAAAAAACACATGTACGAATTAGACTTAAAACACTAAGTTGCTTAACATGGCCACATTTAATTAAATATATTTTTTGTAACACTCCCGGCTTTTCATTAAAGGAAAAACTAGGTTAAACAATGTATGTCGTAGTCTTGTAGATAATATTTCACTTAGAGTGTGGCTTTCCTGAGTTTGACCTGTACATGGGTAGGGCTATACAGTGTCTTGGCTAAGGCCACTGAAAGAAAGTGCCACTGGGGACGATCAAACCGGGAAACCAAAATTGCAAATCATACACCTTGATCCATCGCTCAAGCAAATTGTTTGCATAGTAGCAACGCAGAATGGGAAAAGAAATATCTTCAGTGTATGTTGCCGAAAGAAGCAGACCTGTTTCTGCCACAAGCTGTATGGTTCCGTGTTGATTGCTGTAACTATTAATACCAGGTCTTAACCGACTCGGATTATCCAAGCTATACCTGTATAAGAATATAGAAGGAAATATCTACGACTGGGTCGTTCGGACTAGGTCTTAACGGTTGTATTCATATTTCTAGGCACTGTTCAGACACATGCGAGTTGCACTGCTGCGACTTAGATGTGATTTTTGAACATAGTAACCATTTTTCTTTAATATTTTTTTTATACGGCGAGAAAATGTTCGGAAGTGTTTTAGACAGTCCAAAAAGGGATTAAAACTTACCTCATTCATCACATATCTTAAAATAGAGTCGATGTTATGATATATACAAAAATACATTTTTAAAAAGTTTCTCAAATCACATTTTTATACTGCAAAACAGGTTGTTAACCCTAAATTGAAGTAATTTTCATAATCGCAACGCGTTCTTACGTAGATCTAATTTCATTTCAATTCGAACATTCTTTCATGATAAACTTTTAATTCATCTCAGTTTCATGAAAGTCAATTCTTGTCATCATTCAGACACATACAGGTAATATTGCCACAAATAGATTAGAAATTTGAATATCAACTAAGCATTCTGTGATAATTCTAAAAAAAGCTTAACTATTCAGAATGGGTCATAGACTGTTGAAATACCCTTTACAACTTTCAGATATAACATGTACATGTATCAGTTTGGAGTTGATGTGTTGATATAAAATACGTCTTTGAAAGCTTATTTTATTTTTCTATTTTAATTTCTAAATGTGTTAATTACAAATTGAAATAACATTTTGTTGTCGCAACGCGTTTTAAATTAATTCTAGTTTAATTCTAACATTATTTCATTTTAATTTTGATTCTTTTTCACAAAAGTCTATTCCGGGCATCATTCAGACAAAGACAGGTTATATCGACGTTTAGAGGTTGATTTTTTAACATTAACACCAATTTTCTATGATATTTATATATGGCCATTTATGATCAGCATTGGTCAAAAACTGTCGAAAACACCTTTAACTAAATTTCTGAACATTTACGCCAATTTTCTATGTTGGTCTATCATGGCCATCAACGGTAAGAATGGGTCGAAGACTGTCGAAAAGACCTTGACCTGTCTTCAGTCATCCCATGTGTCAGTTATAAGTCAATATCTTTACATATGATACATTTTTGTAAAGATTATTTCAATTTGCAATTTTATTTCAAAACGGGTTGTTAGCAAATTGAAATAAATTTATGTCATCGCGACGCGTTTTGAAATAATTTTATTTTAATTTGAACTTTCTTCATT
The DNA here is from genome assembly GCA_947846245.1 of Cerastoderma edule. NCBI lineage: Eukaryota > Metazoa > Mollusca > Bivalvia > Cardiida > Cardiidae > Cerastoderma > Cerastoderma edule. Next base: position 14,210,891 of record OX401414.1, on the reverse strand, counting down.
ATATGGTTCAAATCTGTCTCAGTCTCATGAAAATCACTTATAGACATCAGATACAAAAAAGTCGCATTGCCATGACTAGAAGGTGATATCTGGACTTAAACACAATTTTTTCTATGTAAATGTATCATGGTCGTTTATGCTCAGATTGAGTCAAAGACTGTCAAAAAGACCTTAAACTAGCTTCAAGCATCATATGTGTCAGTTTGGTATCAATATCTTAACAATTAAAACGTTATTGATAAGTTTATTTCAATTTGCGAATTTATTTCAAAACGGGTTGTTAGCGAAGTGAAATAAAATTATGTCATTGTGACGCGTTTTAAAATAATTTTATTTCAATTTGATTTTTCTTCATTATATGGCTTATATATGTCTCTGTTTCAAGAAAAATCACTTAAAGACATCATTCAGTCACATACGAGTCGCATTGCCATGACATGCCATGATTGCTTCAGTTATCACATGTGTCAATTTGGTTTTAATATCTTTATATAAAATACATTTTTGGTAAGTTTATTTCAATTTGCGATTTTATTTCAAAACGGGTTGTGAGCAAATTGAAATAAATTTATGTCATCGCGACGCGTTTTGAAATAATTTTATTTTGATTTGAACTTTCTTTATTATATGGTTCAAATCTGTCTCAGTTTCATGAAAATCACTCCTAGATATCAATCAGTCACATACGAGTCGCATTGCCATCACTAGAAGGTGATATTTGAACTTTTACACACATTTTTTACGTAAGTCTATCATGGCCATCAACGGTCAGAATGGGTCATAGACTGTCGAAAATACCTTAAACCGACTTCAGTTATCACATGTGTCAATTTGGTTTCAATATCATTATATAAAATACATTTTTGGTAAGTTTATTTCAATTTGCGATTTTATTTCAAAACGGGTTGTGAGCAAATTGAAATAAATTTATGTCATCGCGACGCGTTTTGAAATAGTTTTATTTTAATTTGAACTTCCTTTATTATATGGTTCAAATCTGTCTCAGTTTCATGAAAATCACTCCTAGATATCAATCAGTCACATACGAGTCGCATTGTCATCACTAGAAGGTGATATTTGAACTTTTACACACATTTTTTATGTAAGTCTATCATGGCCATCAACGGTCAGAATGGGTCATAGACTGTCGAAAATACCTTAAACCGACTTCAGTTATCACATGTGTCAATTTGGTTTTAATATCTTTATATGAAATACATATTAGGCAAGATTATTTCAATTTGCGATTTTATTTCAAAACGGGTTGTTAGCAAATTGAAATAAATTTATGTCATCGCGACGCGTTTTGAAATAATTTTATTTTAATTTGAACTTTCTTCATTATATGGTTCAAATCTGTCTCAGTCTCATGAAAATCACTCCTAGACAACAATCAGTCACAAACGAGTCGCATTGCCATGACTAGAAGGTGATATTTGAACTTTTACACACATTTTTTATGTAAGTCTATCATGGCCATCAACGGTCAGAATGGGTCATAGACTGTCGAAAATACCTTAAACCGACTTCAGTTATCACATGTGTCAATTTGGTTTTAATATCTTTATATAAAATACATTTTTGGTAAGTTTATTTCAATTTGCGATTTTATTTCAAAACGGGTTGTTAGCAAATTGAAATAAATTTATGTCATCGCGACGCGTTTTGAAAAAAATTTATTTCAATTTGAACTTTCTTCATTATATGGTTCAAATCTGTCTCAGTTTCATGAAAATCAGTCCTAGGCATCAATCAGTCACATACGAGTCGCATTGCCATCACTAGAAAGTGATATTTGAACTTTTACACACATTTTTATGTAAGTCTATCATGGCCGTCAACGGTCAGAATGGGTCATAGACTGTCGAAAATACCTTAAACCGACTTCAGTAATCACATGTGTCAATTTGGTTTTAATATCTTTACATTAAATACATTTTTGATAAGTTTATTTCAATTTGCGATTTTATTTCAAAACGGGTTGTTAGCAAATTGAAATAAATTTATGTCATCGCGACGCGTTTTGAAATAATTTTATTTTAATTTGAACTTTCTTCATTTTATGGTTCAAATCTGTCTCAGTTTCATGAAAATCACTCCTAGACATCAATCAGGCACATACGAGTCGCATTGCCATCACTAGAAGGTGATATTTGCACTTTTACACACATTTTTTATGTAAGTCTATCATGGCCATCAACGGTCAGAATGGGTCATAGGCTGTCGAAAATATCTTAAACCGACTTCAGTAATCACATGTGTCAATTTGGTTTCAATATCTTTACATTAAATACATTTTTGATAAGTTTATTTCAATTTGCGATTTTATTTCAAAACGGGTTGTGAGCAAAATGAAATAAATTTATGTCATCGCGACGCGTTTTGAAATAATTTTATTTCAATTTGAACTTTCTTCATTATATGGTTCAAATCAGTCTCAGTCTCATATAAATCACCCCTAGGCATCAATCAGTCACATACGAGTCGCATTACCATGACTAGAAGGTGATATTTGAACTTTTACACACATTTTTTATGTAAGTCTATCATGGCCATCAACGGTCAGAATGGGTCATAGACTGTCGAAAATATCTTAAACCGACTTCAGTAATCACATGTGTCAATTTGGTTTTAATATCTTTACATAAAATACATTTTTGATAAGTTTATTTCAATTTGCGATTTTATTTCAAAACGGGTTGTGAGCAAATTGAAATAAATTTATGTCATCGCGACGCGTTTTGAAATAATTTTATTTCAATTTGAACTTTCTTCATTATATGGTTCAAATCTGTCTCAGTTTCACGAAAATCACCCCTAGGCATCAATCAGTCACATACGAGTCGCATTACCATGACTAGAAGGTGATATTTGAACTTTTACACACATTCTTTATGTAAGTCTATCATGGCCATCAACGGTCAGAATGGATCATAGACTGTTGAGAATACCTTAAACCGACTTCAGTTATCACATGTGTCAATTTGGTTTTAATATCTTTATATAGAATACATTTTATGCAAGTTTATTTCAATTTGCGATTTTATTTCAAAACGGGTTGTTAGCAAATTGAAATAAATTTATGTCATCGCGACGCGTTTTGAAATAATTTTATTTTAATTTGAACTTTCTTCATTTTATGGTTCAAATCTGTCTCAGTTTCATGAAAATCACTCCTAGACATCAATCAGTCACATACGAGTCGCATTGCCATCACTAGAAGGTGATATTTGAACTTTTACACACATTTTTTATGTAAGTCTATCATGGCCATCAACGGTCAGAATGGGTCATAGACTGTCGAAAATATCTTAAACCGACTTCAGTAATCACATGTGTCAATTTGGTTTCAATATCTTTACATTAAATACATTTTTGATAAGTTTATTTCAATTTGCGATTTTATTTCAAAACGGGTTGTGAGCAAATTGAAATAAATTTATGTCATCGCGACGCGTTTTGAAATAATTTTATTTCAATTTGAACTTTCTTCATTATATGGTTCAAATCTGTCTCAGTCTCATATAAATCACCCCTAGGCATCAATCAGTCACATACGAGTCGCATTACCATGACTAGAAGGTGATATTTGAACTTTTACACACATTTTTTATGTAAGTCTATCATGGCCATCAACGGTCAGAATGGGTCATAGACTGTCGAAAATACCTTAAACCGACTTCAGTAATCACATGTGTCAATTTGGTTTTAATATCTTTACATTAAATACATTTTTGATAAGTTTATTTCAATTTGCGATTTTATTTCAAAACGGGTTGTGAGCAAAATGAAATAAATTTATGTCATCGCGACGCGTTTTGAAATAATTTTATTTCAATTTGAACTTTCTTCATTATATGGTTCAAATCTGTCTCAGTTTCACGAAAATCACCCCTAGGCATCAATCAGTCACATACGAGTCGCATTACCATGACTAGAAGGTGATATTTGAACTTTTACACACATTCTTTATGTAAGTCTATCATGGCCATCAACGGTCAGAATGGATCATAGACTGTTGAGAATACCTTAAACCGACTTCAGTTATCACATGTGTCAATTTGGTTTTAATATCTTTATATAGAATACATTTTATGCAAGTTTATTTCAATTTGCGATTTTATTTCAAAACGGGTTGTTAGCAAATTGAAATAAATTTATGTCATCGCGACGCGTTTTGAAATAATTTTATTTTAATTTGAACTTTCTTCATTATATGGTTCAAATCTGTCTCAGTCTCATGAAAATCACTCCTAGACATCAATCAGTCACAAACGAGTCGCATTACCATGACTAGAAGGCGATATTTGAACTTTTACACACATTTTTTATGTAAGTCTATCATGGCCATCAACGGTCAGAATGGGTCATAGACTGTCGAAAATACCTTAAACCGACTTCAGTAATCACATGTGTCAATTTGGTTTTAATATCTTTACATTAAATACATTTTTGATAAGTTTATTTCAATTTGCGATTTTATTTCAAAACGGGTTGTGAGCATAATGAAATAAATTTATGTCATCGGGACACGTTTTGAAATAATTTTATTTCATTTTGCAACTTTATTTCAAAACGGGTTGTGACACAGCTTATTTGCAATTTGTCAATTTTTGTGGATGTTTTTTGGACTTGTACAATTAGAAATAAAAAGGATCTCTCGACAAGTGTAACGGTTATTGATTTAATGAGTCTTTCAAACTGACTGAAAAATTGGCGCAATGACATTTTAACCTTACATTTTATTCATTACATTGCAAGATTAAAGCATCAGATTTAACAAAATCAGTACATTGTCTTAAAATCTAAGACTACAACAGGCGGATGCCTTAAAACCTTTATAAAGTTGGAATATAATCAATGATTACAAGTAAAATTTCAGATTTAATCTTAAAATTGAATGAACTATGTTTTGGGTGAGTCTGTAGACTACAGTCAAACTTGCGATAAGCAGCCACCCAAGGGACAGGGTGAAATTGGCTGCTTAACAGAGGTGGCTGCTTATCGCAAAAATCATCCTATCAAAATTTTGGTGTGACCCTAGGAATTCACCTTCAACATTGGACATGTATATGGACCATACAGAGATTTCTTTTCCTTATATGTTTGGTACTGTAAACCTAACCAATTCACAATCAAATTAAGTGGCCAATCATCCCAATTTCCGATGAAAAATTCCCAAAATGATTGAAATATTTTGATGAAAAAAACATGTTGAAAAATCAAATGACATTTTGGTCTGCTCAACTTAAATAAAAACCTAGCAGTCCATTATTACCTAAGAACCCCATGCGGTAATAAATCACCACCACCAAACTAGCATTTATATACATGTACATCTTCACGGGAAATGTGTGAAATATCGGTCAGTTTTTCTCTTACACAAACTTGCTGCTTGTCCTTTTTCATCTTCCACAAACGCAAGATGAAAGAAAACCCATCCTGCTTTCATTCTTCTTGCAATTTCTTCATGAAAGGAATTTCCCAAACTTGGGACAAGAGTTGCTTCAAAACAAACATCAAAGGGCACAATTTTGTCCTGTAGTCTTTTGATGTTACATAACAGACTTTACATCTTGATACATTTAGTGGTTTCGTTCAAGGATATTTGATACATGAGACAGAGAAGGGGATTTTGCTTCCTTTGAAAGACCTATTTTTTGGGTTTGACAGATTCCTTTGTTTAAGAATATTTAGGGAGTAAAATAATTGCGAGTTTTATCTGCGGCAAATAAAAGAAAGGGTAACTAGCCAGTTTGTGTACGTGACAAAATCGATAGTTGCATGCGTCTCAGTTTACACCTCCCAATTACACGGGAAGGTTTTATCTTTTACATAAACAACACACTTAGTGGTAAAACTGCCGGTGATCGCCGGCGGTAGTTACAAAATTAATTGACCGCTTATGACAATTGATTTAAAGTTGATTGGGATTAATTAGCCTGGCCGCTGACCGCATCAGAGAGAAGACCGCTTATCAAGGAATTTTAAAGAGTCTAATTGTTTGGGAGGACTTTAAAATGGCCGTTGAACGGAAAAGACCGCTGATCACAAGTGGCCGTAAGCACAAGTTTGACTGTATATCCAATATTATGATTGTAAAGACAAGTTTGATGGCCTAGCGGTTAGAGTACAGAACTTTTAGAGTACAGGGTACCGTTTTACTAAACAACTTACGGAAAATGTTTGCGTAAGTCATAACTGATAAACACGGATAGTATCTTCAATGAAAGTACAATATTGCAATGTGACACGTCATTGGAAGCGTCTCGGAGAGACGATTCCAATGATGTGTCACTTTGCAATATTGCTTCATCCAATATTGAAATAAGAGGAATTGTTGTTTCAGACTTACGCAAATCTTAAGCGTAAACTGTTTAGTAAAATGGTACCCTGAACTTGAAATCACATGGCACCTTTTCGCGTTGGTTCAGATCATGGTGACCGCATTTGGATTTCATGAGCGGTAGTCTCCCAACTGACTTTCAGAATGCTAATGGTTCTACCCAGTTGGATCAGCCCTTATGGACGGTTGAGTATGAGGTCTTCCTCCATCATTTAGAGTTGGCCATCACAACATATATAAAATAATGTTGATGCTGTGTAAAACCCAGACAGATATGAATACAAATTGCCGTTATTTTTATCATCCCCCCCAGTGATTTTTTTCTATATTAAATCAATGGGTTTTTTAGACTTAAACTTAAAAATCAATGGGTTTTTCTAAAGAAAAATGATGAAAAATGAATGAAAGTAATGAGTTTTCTAGTTGGAAATTCTATGAGATTTTTTGGCCCAAAAATTATCACTGTCCCCCCTCCTCTGAGCAATTGATCGGTTGACAAATTGCTGTAAAATTTTGATATTTAAGATCGTTAGATTTAGCAGCTGGTTGAATGAAGGTTATTATTTATTTTGATTTTTGTTTCTTTACAGATGCCTCGATATCCACCAAGCGTTGCTAGTTGTAAGTGGTTTTACTTTTAGCTTGGTATTTTCCTTCTGACGCTCGTAAGGACAATTGAACATAGTTTAATCAACAGATTGTTTTATTTATTGTAAATAATTCCCCCAAGTGAATCAATACTTTCGCATTACAAACAAGTGTGTTAGAACGAATTTAATTAATTTAAGGAATTTTCACAAGGAGAGTATTTCCCAATAACAAAATAAACTGTTGATTAAGTTATATGTTACAATAAGTAACATATACTCTATCTGAATGTATAACATACAATTAAAACATAGTTTGTGTAAATGCTCCTTTGCAAGTCTAGGACAATACATTGACCAATTTACTCATGCTGTATGCATTTGAATACAAATTTTAAATCTTTCGGTCAAAAACGTAAACCTAGAAAAATGTATATCATTAACATTGGCAATGACCCGTTGTAAATGCATGGGAGCGAAAAACAGGCATTTTCATAATTATCACTGCTAATTTTTTCTCAGTGAGAATTATGAGATTCATTTTTTCATTTAAACTGTAAAAAATATTGCCAAAAATAAAATATAAACAGTTACGAACACTTAACATATTGATCATCACCAGACAATTGTAATGTGTGCCCTCTAAATGAAATATTTTAAGTTTTAAAATGCAGCATGTCAAAGATAGAAACACCCCTTTTCTTAACCTCTGTTATATTATAAAAAACCTTATTGAATTATCAAGTCTCTGTATGGCCTCTCAGTTTAACATGTTAAAGCAAGCATATCATTTATGTAAAGAGTGAATTGTTATGAAGTAAATTTCAGTAAAATTTCACTTGTCAGTTAAGGCTTTTGGCAAGCTGGACAATACATACAATTAATTTTGCTACCTCTGCTATGTAATTTGTGAAAGATTTTTCACCATCAAATTGAATAAGTAAACAAATAAGTATCTCTCAAAGTACTTTATTACTTCAGATAAGCTACTAAAGGCTCCTTTTGTGAAGTTTGAAAGCACAAACCTGTTTTACAAACCTGTGACACAAATTCTGCAAGAATGGCCGGTCATGAATGTGTCCACTGCAAGAGGGTCCTGTCCGTTTGATGGCTTTCTACTCAGAGGGTAAGTTATTTGTTTTCCAAACTACCTGTTTTATCCCTTTACTATTCTCCAAATTTTCAATTGTCCCAAATTGAAAGAATTTGTAGAAAACATTTCAAAATTTGATGGAATTGAAAAATAATCTTTTGATAAGGCAGAAAACATTGTGGGATAAGAAGAAATTGCTCGTTAAGAGCAGTTTCTCCTTTTCCCACAATGTTTTCCAGAGTCATCTGCAACAAACTGGTCACATGTTAAAGTTTGGTAATGGGTTAACGCTTTACTTCCATAATTTGGACCTACATTCTGAACTGGAAATCACAAAGCCTCTCTCATGATTGGTCCCAATCCCGGTAACAAAAGATTAAAATACTCATGAGAGGTATTCTCGTGACAGATTTAATGGGGAGTTAAGAAAAGGGTCTTCCCCCATCCATGAGGATCATAAATATTGCAATAAATCTGAAAAAATGTTGATACAATGTAAACCCAAACAGGTCTTAAATGTTTAGATTAAGTTTTTTTATTCTTCTTCATATATATAATTCAAACACACTGGACAGCAGAATATTCGAAAAATTCTGTGGCATAAAGATAAATTGCTTGCAAAAGGCATTTTCTGCTTTTGCTCCAATGGTATTCATCTATTGAATTTCAAAAGAGGACTGCAGTTTTTCCATCAGTAACAATGTGACCCATAGTAATTGTAAAGAAAAAGTTAAACTAATGCTTTGTTCTCTTCAGAAGAACAGGGGTCCGTTTTACTAAACAAGTTACGGAAAATATTTGCGTAAGTCATAATTGATAAACATGGATAGTATCTTCTATGAAAGTACAATATTGTAATGTGACACGTCATTGGAAGCGTCTCGGAGAGACGATTCCAATGGTGTGTTACTTTGCAATATTGCTTAGCCATATATTGATAAAAGAGGAATTGTTGTTTTAGACTTACGCAAATCTTAAACGTAAACCGTTTAGTAAAATGGTACCCAGGGTTTTTGTGACCCTTTCTCTACCATTTTTTCCGGTCATTTAATGTAGTTGTTGTGACAATTGATTTCTCTACGAAAATTGCTTATATTGGAAAGCAGTCTTTGGCTTGGAAACAATGTTTTAAAAACAGTCCTGGTTAGGAAATCACAGGAGCATTGAGAAATATACTGTCACAAAATAAATGAAATAAGTTGCTGAAAGCTTCATTTAACCAAATCTTTTTCACTTGAATGAAGACAAAAATCCTGGGTTTTCATTAAGATTTGAAGTAACAGATCCAGGTTGAGATCTAACCGATTCAGCCAGACAACCCTCTTTTATCAGACTTTATGGGCATGGAGTTACCAATTCACAAGAGATTTTAACTGATGGTTTTCATTGGCTATCGGTTCTTAATGAAAACCCTGGAAATCATAATAATGATTTAACGCTTCCTGTTTTAGAGATGATAAATCCAAAGAGGAGCGTGGAGAGATTCTCGCTGCCCAAGTTGACATTTCCACAGATGATACTCCACAAGAAGAAAAAGATGGGATGGATTCAAACACACCAAAGCCAGCCCCTACAGAGTAAGTATATGAAAGTTTTTCAGGGCTATTTTTCCTTGAATTGGGAAGAAGCCTGAGCCTATTTTGGGAAGTTTTATCACTGAAATTGTTGAATTAGGAAATCAAAAAGCTGAATATTTGGGAAAATTGCCTGATTTTAAAGAAATTCCCAATAGGGAAGTTGCCTTTTATAGGCCCCTGTTATATAATGCAAAACAACATCGATGCTGTTCTAGGAATCCTTTGTTCAATGAATTGGAAAAGTTTTTTTTTGTTTTTGGAGTAAGATCTGATATGGCAAAGAGAAATCCCTTTTTTCCTCTGATAAAACTGTGACCTTTTAATGACAGGTCTCTCAATGCATGGATATTTTTGTCAAGAAAATGACCAACCAAACTTCTTTTTGTTCATATCAGAGAACCACACATAATAATCTTCTGCATTCATAATATTCGATTTTTCAAAAGCTGTTGTGAAAAGTCTGCTTGCTAAATTTCCCATACTAACATTTTTTGTTGTTGACTTGTCATGATAGGAAGGTAGCCAAGAAATCTGAGACTGAAGGAGTAAGTAACTGTAAAGTGCTCACTGTTGGGGAGTTGAGAAGGAAGAAAGAGCAGAGACGTAGACAGGAGAGGAAGAAGGGGTATTGTGAATGCTGTAAAACCAAGTATGAGAATCTGGACAAGGTTGGTATAAAAGCGTTTTAGGATATTGTAACCTCCTGCGTTCTTAACCCTTAGAATGCTGGGTAATTTTCAAGAAACATCTGCTTTACAAAACCTTGAACATGTTAATTTTGTTGAGGAAATACACCCAGAGTAGCAAACAGGTTAGATCGCAGGCCAGTTTACTTGGCAGCTGGCCTGGATCTAACCTGTGAGCATAAGCATGAAGTCGGTTCCAGTGCTATAAGGGTTTTGTCCCATCTCCAAATGGGCCTCCATGGCCTAGCGGTAAGGTTACAGATCTTTAAATCACAAAGCCTCTCTCTGCATGGGATCAGGTCAAGTTACCAGTGTATTTGAATTTTCCAGAGAGGCAGTCTCCTGGCTGACAAATGGATAATAGAATTGATAACGGGTCTTCCGACTGACTTACGGAATGCCGATGGTACTACCCGCCTTGACCAGCCCTTATGGGCAGTTGAGTGTGGGGTCTTAAGAGTCGGGCATCGCTACATAACATATTAAAGAAGAAAAAAACAAAAAGAATTGATAATGGAAATAGTTGTGGTCCTACTCATCTAGACTATCCATTGTGAGGAGTTATTTTAGAGGTGTTCCCTTGAAATAGTGTTGAGACAATGTAAAAGCCAAATAAAACAAAAACAATGATACTTACAAATTAACTCCATGACAGAAACAAGTGTACATCAAAAGACCAAAAAATAACTTGAAAACAAAACACTTTCTCTTTGATTTTTTATGGATATAAACCCCTTTGATAAATGCTTTAGTATCTAAACGGTAACTTCTACTACAGATGGCTGATAAGTAGGGTTTTATGGACTTAAAGAGCAGGGGATTTGTTGTCTGTTTGTGTTTCTTTTGGTGCTCTTGTATAACAATTTGTACAGATCGAGAGTTATTTGACTATTTTGTAAGAAAGAAATTTCCTAAAGTTCCTAACATATAATACCATTACAGCATGTGCGAGAGGAGAGACACAGACTTTATGTGAAGGACAAGTCTCACTATCAGCAGCTGGATTCCCTGATAGGCAGCGTGCAGTCAACCGCCGCATTCCTGAAACGATGTATCCTTGCCTCTGTTACACAAGCCAGTCAGCCAGACTCAAACAGGTTTGTTTGGATTGGTGTTTGGTGATTTACATGTCCGTAAATGTCCAATCCTTTTCTGCATTTGTCCGTATAAAAGTTAAACATAAAGTAAATTTCATTAAAAAAAATAGCTTTACCACTTTACCACGCGCCTAATTTTCGACTTTCCCAAATTGAAAGAGTTTGCAGATACATTGCAGAATGTGATGAAATTAAAAAACAATCTTCTTATAGGACAGAAAGTATTGTGGGAAAAGGAGAATTTGCTTGTTAACCCTTTCCCAAACAATAATGATATTTGACTACTTTGTTGCAGACGGCTTTAGAAAGCATTGTGGGAAAAGCAGAAATTGCTCATAACAAGCAAATTTTCCTTTTGCCACAAGGTTTTCCACCCTATCAGAAGATTGCTTCCCAATTTCATCACATTTTGAAATGTCGTCTACAACAAACTGGTCAAATGTAGTGATTGTTTGGTAATGGGTTAAAAGAGCATTCATGTTGTCTGCCAAATACTCGAGACAAGGAGAATTGATTTACCAAACACATGTGAATGCAAGTACAGTGAACCCTCGTTTATCCGGACCCTGATTATCAGGATGTCTCGCAATCCGAACGAAATTCTAAGGGAATGGAATTATTGGACCAGTTTGTTGCAGAAGACTTTTGAAAACATTGTGGGTAAAGGAGAAATTGCTCGTGACGAGCAATTTCTCCTTTTCCCACAATGTTTTCTGCCAAATCAGAAGATTATCTTTGAATTTCATCACATTTTGATATGTCTTCTGCAAACTCTTTCAATTTGGGACGGTCGACAATTTGGCGTTTGCTAAAGGGTTATTAGTATATACCACTCATACAGACCGTTTATGTCTTAATGTTAATAAGAACATGCTCTGCTTCATTTGTCCGGATTATTCGGTAAACCGGACATTTTGTTGGGAACGGACATGTTCAGATAAACGAGGGTTCACTGTATTTAATTGTCCTTATTATCTTTTGGACAATCTGGGTAATATGGAGCGTTGATTTTGTCACCCCTGACATCACATCAGCAGGGGCCTCCATGTCACCCCTGACATCACATCAGCAGGGGCCTCCATGTCACCCCTGACATCACATCAGCAGGGGCCTCCATGTCAGACCTGACATCACATCAGCAGGGGCCTCCATGTCACCCCTGACATCACATCAACAGGGGCCTCCATGTCAACCATGTCAGACCTGACATCACATCAGCAGGGGCCTCCATGTCACCCCTGACATCACATCAGCAGGGGCCTCCATGTCACCCCTGACATCACATCAACAGGGGCCTCCATGTCACCCCTGACATCACATCAACAGGGGCCTCCATGTCAGACCTGACCCATGTCAGACCTGACATCACATCAACAGGGGCCTCCATGTCAGACCTGACCTGACATCACTGTCTCTTTAAGCATTGATAGCAGTAGATTTGGTCTACAGAACTCGATATGATAAATCTCTAAGGTGTAGGTTCAAATAATTGTTGCTGTTGATTTGAATGTTTATTTGAGGTTGTCTCATGTCTGACTAATAGATTCCAATTGGTTTTACTCATCTCAACCTGCGTTGTGGGCTGTTGAATAAGGGATCTTGCTCAAACAATATTTAGTAAGGCATTGAGATGTTTCTAAAAATTGTTGACAATTTTGAAAACCCAATTTACAAAAAGAGCAAAAATCGCATCAACAGTATATTTGCTTACCTCATAATCATTGGAGAATCTTACTATGTTTAACTGCCCATGAGGGTTGGTAATGGTTTGTAGAACCTTGCACATTCAAGTTAGGTTTGAGATTACCACCTATAAAACTCTAATTGTGACAGTTATCTAACCAAATCAAGCTTTTAATACTTCTGGGCCAAAATACATATTAACTTGCCTTAACACTTTGTCTTTTGTGTTTTTTATCCGTCCAAATTGAATCATCAACTATAATAAAGATAAAACTTTCCTGATATATGAGGGATAACTACTAATAACCATTGAGGTTAAAGGAGACGTTTTGAACTTTATTTCATTAGTCAAAATGATTTAATACAAATTCACAGGTCAAAGATGCCAGCAGCAAATGGCCACTGAAGGCTTTTTTGAAGGGAGTGATATTTTTAACTGGGCACAATATCACTTAAACATGTTACATCAAGTTTCGTAAACATATTTTCATTCAAATTCTTTCAATTAATTTGTTTGTATCAATTTTGAAATCTTAGATGGATGAAAATGTGTAACAAAAGGTTTATTTATTTCAGCATGAGCAGCGCAGTCCGTAAGAGTCCCCGAAAGGCAAAGCCTTCGAAAACCCCTCAAGAATCAAAGCCTGAAACAAGCAAACACATTGAGGCTGGTATTGAAACTGCTCGAACAAGCCAGAAAGTGCAAGGTCACCAGGAATCAAACCTCATAAATCAAAGAGCCAGCAAGACTTCTTTTCCATTGAATGCTAATGTGTTACATGATCCAATCGATGATGATCAGTCAGAGTCGAAGGAAAATAAGTATATGGAGCTAAGGAAATCTCCACGAAAGAACCCTGTGGCAATCCGCAATGAAGAAATAAAATCTCCGCATAAAGCATCGGCCTCATTAAAACAGCCTGGCATTAAAATGGAGAGCAAATGTATCAACTACAGATCTCCGCACAAGTTGTCTAGCAAGCTTCCCCCTGATTCAGACACATGTAGATCTCCGCGAAAGTTACATGGAGATAATTTCAAGACCACAGAAAGTTTGGATAATGATCGACTAACGTCTCCAAGGAAGTCATCAAGGTCAGTTGAACAAAGCATAAACACAGCCGAGATGAAGTCTCCTATGAAAGCTCCCTCAGTATTATCTCAATCACCAGTTAGACCCCTAGGCATTGTTAGACAATCCCCCAGAAAGACCAGCAATCCATTCAAAACCACTAATCTGGGAGGTGTTGATACAGTAGAGACAACAGAATCAATCGCAAAGGAATCTCCAATGCTGGAAAAAAATAAGTCGGACACATTAATATTGGATAATTTACAACAAAAAAGAACAACAACTGAAACCGGTGGAGACATGAATATTTCATCGAAGGATAACTCCTCTCATTCTGATGTCGAAGAGAACTCTGATCTGCCTGTAGAGAGTGATGGGGAATCGGTTAATGAAGAAGAGAAAAGTGAAAGTGAAACAAAACAAATTCATGACCTACAGGATCAGGAATGCATATCTGAAAGTGAAAGTACAACTAAAAGTGAAACTAGAATAGGTCATGCACAATCAGGGAAGGGTAGTGTAGTCCAGAGCGATGCCATCGATGTTCACAAAGAAATAGAATCACTTTTATCCTACGGTAAAGAGCGAGCATCAAGGTTAGGATCAAGCGATGATTTTGAAGTGTCTATAGTACGATCACTGGGCGATGGGTGTCTAAGTGTTAAAGATAAAACTTTGATTGAAGTAACTGATGCAGACCAGAGTGACAAGTGTGAGGACTTGCATGGTGATAATGCGTATAATAATGATGAAGGGGATGTTGAGATGAAGGATGTTGATAATGATAGTGACGAGGAATCTGAAGCTAGTGGAAAGGAGACTAAAACTAAAGACAGTGTTTATCAACAGAACAATTCTGGTAATAGGAGGAAGCTTAGACAATCTCCTCGCAAAAGGCGGAGTCGGAGAGCTAGTAGGGTTGAAAAAGATAATCCAACACAGATGACCACAATATGTTCAGCAGGTCATAAACAAGTAGAGCAAGGAGTTGATGAGAAATCGAGCTCCATTGCCGCAGCTGTTGGTAATAGTAATGACCAGATGACCTCGGACATTCCGTCAGACTTCCAGTGTTTCGGGCCACAGGGGGAGTTCTACATGTTCAGTAAAACTCTTGCGGAGAGGATAAAAGAGAGGGGTGGACGACGGGGGTCGGTCGAGAATTACAACATAAACATGATCAGTCAGAATGTAATGAGGGCCAGAAGTGATTCCTTCAGTAGTACCGTCTCAAGGGGGTCAGTGAGACCCAAAAAACCTTTAACTATCCCAACTAGAAAGTCTCCTGACCAAAGTAAGAAATCGACGAGCTCTGCATTGGTGGCAAGTAAAAGAATTTGCAATAAATACAGAAATAAACGTAATGTGAACACTGATCACCGAGAAAGGCAAGCACCTTTGTCTGGGTACCAAGGGGACGATGAGAGAGACATGCAGCAGGTGTCTGGGAAGCAGACGAAGGCAGCACAGATTATGAAAGACGATAGGAAAAAGTTCTGGTATTACGAAGTTGAGTCGGATGGCAATAGCACCACTACTTGTGATGATGAAAAGTTGCAGTCTCTGCCAAAGATGGTTCAAATATTGCAAACTGCCTGGAATGATGTCACCATGACATCAGATAATGATAATGCAAGAAAAACACGCAGAAGTGTTACAGGTGCAGCAAGTCATGATCCTGATTGTGGAAATGCGACTGGAAAAACTGCAACAAAACAGGTGTCTAAAAGGAATGATAAAAATGAAAATAACAGATCTAATCCAAACAAAACTGATTCTAGAAAATCACTACCAAGAAGGACATCAGACATAGGTTATGCTCATAAGTCTGTGAATAGAAAAGAGATTCATGGAAAGAAAGCAGAGCAATATTTTAGAAAATTAGAAAATGTCAATTATAACGAATCTGAGGACTCTGATGTAAGCAGTAAAGTTAAAACAAGGGGTAGCTTATCATTGCAAACATTGGATGGACTTTCTTCGGTAAGGAAAAGATCTAGGATCTCGTACAAGGCTTATTTTCATGATGGGTTCTCCTCAGAATCAGATCTATCAAACCTCAGTGACTACAAAGTACCTGAACCCAGGATTAACAGGGAATCAGGAGGACTGGTGTGGAAAAACAAACAAGATAAATCAAATGGGAAAGAAAGTGATAACCTTCAGGCCAAAAACGAAACATGTGGAGAAGAGAGTGGTAATCTCCAGGCCAAAAAGGTACAATCGCAGAGCAGGGTGTATTGGGATTATATTGTAGAAAGTGTTAGCGACGATGAGATAACAGATGAAGATATTCCTAACAAGTTAAAGATTTTGAAAAGTACGTGGAACAATTTGAAAGATGTCAAAACTGCAGAATCGGGGCGTAGATCCAGGACATGCTCAATTGATGCTAAAAAGGAAAGGGATGGAGCAAATAGTAGTATTATTAATAAGGAGTTATACACGAAGCAAAGCGCAGATTCTGAAGTTGAACAATCCTGTAAAACAGATGATGAGGATATTAGTTGTAATGAGAATAATGACAGCAAACATAAGCAAAAGAAGAAAAAAGTGTTTTGGGAATATGTGCCTATTATCTCTCCTGAGAAAAACACTCGCAAAATTAACAAATCAGGCGTTAGAGCACCTCGAGAATTGCGACATCTCGGTTTACAGAACATTGTGAGAGAGCAGAGGAGACGTAATGAATCATATTCAGATGGTGTTGAATTGGGATCTAGCAAGAAAGATAAAGAACCAATTAAAGCAGGCATGTCCATGTCTTATATGGCTGCCCTAGATTTAAATTCTCCAATGTTACGTGCAGATGGTGACCACAATTGCAAATTGTCAAAATCGATGAAAAGCAAATCATCAAGAAAATCTAATCCAATCCCTTCTTTGGTAAATAAAGTAAAGGGTAAAGAAAGTGAAAAAGATGGTGTTAAACTTTGTAGTGAAAGGATTAACAATGCAGGGACTGAAAATATTGAAGAAAAATCGTTTAAAGATACACCACATATGGATGAGGATGCTCTTTCTCACAATGATGGGAAGCAAAGAAACGGAAATCAACAGAAAAATGTGTCAAAACAGGAACGCTTCTGGGAATATATCCCGATTCCCTCTCCTGATAAAAGCAATACCTCAAATAAAAATGACAAAAAATTGTCAAAGGAAGCGTTATCCTTGAAAGATTCGTGGAATGACCTCTCTGTGACAAAGTCTCGATCAGCAAGAAGGAAGCATAGTAATGCAAATTCTAGTTTGGTAAGGGTGTGGCAAGAATCGGGTAAAAAGTTGCGCAATATCTCATTATCTTCTAGGGCAAAGGGTGATGAGCGAGATAAAAATAGTAGCAATGTTCAACAGGACAATAAAGAAAGAGATGAAAATGTTGTTGTGTCTGTTGAAACAATAGAAAGAAAAAAATCAACATACAAAGGTGATAGAAGTTCTGAAAAATGTGCGGAGTTTGGTGAAGAAAACTCAGCTAAAGCAATAAGTGAAATATCTGAGACAGTTAACATATCAAGTGAACTGAGTGATAATGCTCTTAACTCTCAATTAAAAACACCTATTAAAGAAGTACCTACAGCTTTAGTTTCACCAAGACAAACCAATCTGATTGATTCGGCTTCAAAAAGAAGTGATTCTTGCATCATTCTATCTCCCCAGACAGAATGTTTTAAAAATAATGAACAGAAAGTGAAACGTTTTATTAGTGATGAATTGCAAACTGCAAGTGATGCGTTGCAGCCCCAAAACAAAGAATGTGAAAAGCAAATCCATGCTGATGTTGGCAGCGTATCGCCTGTCTTCAAGAGATCTCCTGTTTCAAAACCTAAATCACCTGTGTTTAAATCTGCAAACAAGAGATGGACTGCCAAAATTTGTGATGCCAAAGATAAAAAGTCGCCAAAAGATGAGAAAAAGCTGAAAATCAGTAATGGTATTCGCGAAGGGCTTAGAGTTCAGAGTGAAATGTCTTTGTCTAATTCAAAACCGGTTATCTCGTCAGACGTCAGACAATTTTCATCTCCTGACCATTCTTCAGAGAACAGTATTTTGTCTTCTCCCAAGAGTGGTTATAGTGCCACTCCAAGAGAAAAGCGTCGAAGACAATGGAAACGAAAGACTTGTGATTCAGGTGTGGATAGTTCCAGGACTGGTTCACCTCTTAAGGAACCACAAACGAAGCGGCGTAAACTTGACAAACTTAAGTATGTGATAGATAAAGAGAACAATGGTGTTTCGCATTCTAAAAAACCTAACCAATCCCCAAGGAAGTCTCTTTTTGGGCAAGAAGTAAAAACGTCAAATAAGCAATTGAATGTTATTCCTAGTGAAACAAAGCAAAACAATGACGATAGTTTCTCTTTAAAATGGCAGCCAGTAACATTGAGCGAAGACACTAAAAAAGTGAAACTAAACAAAAGTTGGACGCTTATAAGTGACAGAAGTGCTTCCAAGTTGTTGTCAAGTGAAGATGACAAAGATAGCTTTAATGGTTTTACCGAGGATGAAGCTAATCAGAATGATTCCTCCTTGCCGTCGGACCTCTCGTTTGAAGAACACATGGAAGTGGAAATGCACAGCTCTGAACACGAATGGGCAGTAGAAGACAAGGAAAGCGATGACAATAATGATGAGGAGTTTTCCAAACTTGTCCCGTCATTTTCGTCTCCTGGCAAACCATCTGATCCTGACTGGGAGCTGAATATCGATAGTTTCATGAAGAATCGCATTGATGATAAAAACATGAGTCTAACTAGTCCTTGGCGTAGTCCCCGTAGTGTGGTGAAAAGGCGCGATATTGATGCTTTTATTACAGAAAAAGTTTCCCCGGTGAAAAACAAAAGACAAAGTTTCCTGAATAGGTTAAGTCAAGCAGACAGTGGCAGCATCTCGAGCAAGCCTGACAGGGAGAGGGTTGATGATGAAATAGAGTTCAATCATAGGAGTCCTCAAAAGTTCCGCTGTGATTTTAGAAAATCTGAAACTATCGTCAATCAACAAGATAGGGAAAAGGTCGATGAAGAGATAGAATTCAATCACAAAAGCCCTCAAAAATTCCGCTGTGATTTCAGCCCGTTGAGGGCAGAAAATGGGATGATATTGGGCCAGATCAAGAAGAATTTCACATCAACACCTGCATCATCCGGTCTTAAAAAGACGAAGAAAATGGAGAAGAAATTTGATGGACTTGTGTTTAGTTTTAATGACGAACTCGACTCCGATGCCAAGTCGAGCATTGCGAGTCCCACCGCAGAGTACAGAATCCTGAAAAAGAAATCGGATGTGAAGAAGAGTTTTAACTTAAAGTTTGATGCGTCCCCACAAAAGAGTACAAAAAAGTATAAAAAAGTGCAACCTTAAGCATCTCTAGATAAGACAGCATATGTCTCAACAAAGGTGTTTCTCTTATTTCATTATTTCATAACTAAACCCTATTTTGTGGGTACTCATTAGAATTGTCTCCTTGACAAAATTCTAATGAATATGGACAAAATAGGATTTACAGAATGGTATTAAACATCACAGATGCAAAAGAATGATCTCCCTTCTACGTGCCTATGTTGTAGGACCCTCTGTGTACTGTCTCAATCAGTTCCCATGAAATAGGATTTACTAATATTTTTTGGCAATACTAGTTACAACTGGATGTTAAACTTCTTAGCCCTTTATCTGTTCCTACATGTTCTTTGTTTAGCCCCAATCATACAGCTTCTACAGTTTTAGTTAAGTAATGTAAATAGTTTGCAGAAATTTATGTCAAGGTAAATCATGTATACTTGTGGACAATTTCTTCATATTTTAACCCTGAAAGTGCGGAACTGACTTCACGCTTATGTAAACAGGTTAGATTCAGGCCAGCCGCCAATTATAAAGGTGACTGGCTTGTTATCTTATCTGTTTGCTGCTTTGAGTATCTTTCCTCATAAAAATTAAGCAGATATTTATGGTTTGGTAAAGCAGATGATACCAAAATCCATTTTTAGAGAATTACCCAGCATTCTAAGGGTTAAATACCCTTTAAATCATTTTGAGCCATTCTGACCCACCTGCAGCAGAACATCTTGAATATCTTGTGACAAAATAGAGAAATTGCTTGTGACAAGTAATTTCTTTCGTCACAATGCTTTATCCCAAAGGAATCTGTTACTGTTTACACTTCTATTGTTCTTGTCAGTTTGGTTCAGTTTTAGAATTACATTGAAGAGAATTGTGAAGAGTAATTAATCCTCATTCACAAGTTAACCAAACGCCAAATTTTTGACTGTCCCAAAGTGAGAGAGTTTGCAGATGACATTTCAAAATGTGATGAAATCTTCTAAGTAATCTTCTGATAGAGTAGAAAGCATTGTTGGAAATGGAGAAATTGCTCATTACGAGCAATTTCTCCTTTTCCCACTGTTTTCCAGGGTCGTCTGCAACAAAGGTGTTAAATATCATCATTGTTTGGTAATGCGTTAAACAATAAAGATAGTAAAAATTATTTCATCTTGAATCCTTAAACGTGCTTGTTCACAGATGTGAGGAAATATTGAAGTTGAAAGTTAGTTTCCTTAAAACAGCTGTTCTGTTACATGCTATGTACTGAAGAATAGTCATTGAAAGCAAAATTAAATGGTTTTTGATTCTTCGAAGTGTGTATATAATAAACATGTACTTTAATCCAAAATTAGGATATCCCTATTGAGATCTACCATAAACTGTACATACTTGCATAAATTGATGCTACCTCAATTAATTTAGCTTTCAATAGCTTCTCTTAGTTGTACATGTATTTCAAACACCAATACAAAAAACTTGTTTGAACGTTTCATTTGACTTTCAAATTTTCTCTTCTATGAACTTTTTACAAAGAATCATAAAATATATCCATCATCATGTTTTTGGCAGCTAGTCTTATCATTTTGATTTTTTTCCTCATAATCATGTACATGTCTTGATACACCAAACAGTAGACCAATCAAGAATCAATTGTGAAATTAGATAAATTGCTTTTCGTGCATTTTATTCTAGTGTCACGGTAGTTTTGATCAGAAACCGTCTATTGACCCTTATAGTGCTGTAACCAACTTCATGCTTATACAAACAGGTTAGATCCAGGCCAGCCGCCAAGTGATCTTACCCGTTTGCTACTCTTAGGTTGCATAAACATTAAGTTGGTTCCAGGACTATAAGGATTAAGCATAGCCATATAAATGAATAGATTTAAAACATTGTGAAATCAGGATTCTGCCTAGTCTGAACCTTTCCGACATGTTATTTTAGGCATCTTGTTCCTTCATGTGTGAGCTGGCAAAAGAAGTGGAAAAAGACATTTTTAATGGGTTTCAGCATCATGATGACTTATCCTGATGTAAAAGCCCATTATAACCAACAGTAAATACAACCAGCTTGAACTAGTCCTTAACCCTTAGAATGCTGGGTAATTTTCTAAAAACAGATTTTTGTGTCATCTCCTTTCCAAAACCTTAAATATCTGCTTAATTTGGATGAAGAAAGATGCTCAGGGTAGCAAACAGGTTAGATCACAAGCCAGTCGCTAATTTGCTTGGTGGCTGGCCTGGATCTAACCCGTTTGCATAAGCATGAAGTCAGTTCCAGCACTATAAGGGTTTAGTTTGCTGATTATGCTCCATCCTTTGTAAGCTAGGCTTCACAATATATGATACTTAAAACTTGTCACCATGTCAAAACCCTTTAAAAAAACAACAAGCTTGACTTACCGGGTATTGTTAATTTGGGTGTCTTTGCCCCACATTGTTCGAAAAATAACAAGAGTAAATTATAACAATGTATTAGCACAATTAATTCATGCTGAGTCTATGATCCCGAAAGGGCTTTTTAGTCTTCCAATAATTGATTTATTTTACAAATGCTCATGTATCAAAATCTTTGAAATTGGGCATTAAGATTAAATCAACTTTACTTATCGATTTATTAAAGAAAGAAATGTAAATGGTATTTCAACTATTGATAAGCCAGCATTGGTTCAGATCTCCATGTCAGATTTGACAAGGTCAGCATTCTTTGGAATATTGTATTGCGCTCCCTTTGATCAATTAGTTTCAAAATCTTTCCTTTATAATAAAGTTCTGTTGTTGGTCCCTATTGAAATTAACAGTAAAGGGCAAACATAAAGTATGAGAAAATCTTGTTTATATGACATTGGGTAGACATCATTGTGAAAATAGAAGTGATTGTGTATTAGGGATCTTGATTTATAAGGATGAGTTAAGTGTGTAATTTGTGCAATTGGTCGACTGACTAAGCCATCCGTTTCCTATCGAGAACTCCTAATTAGCCATTGATCAAGACTGCATTATGGAAAGCAATCATTTACCCCTAACTCAATAAATACTTATGTTGGAATAGCTGCTGAAGAAGAAATTAGAAACCACATGACAAAAGAATAAACTGCTCTTATCCATTTGTTGTGATGGTTTCTATCCAGTGTTGTATAGAACTTTAAATGGCATCTATTTTCTTGTTGGCTGTTGCTTTTACAGACACCAGGGTACCGTTTTACTAAAAAAAGTTAAGGAAAATATTTGCGCAAGTAAAACCGGATAAACATCGATATTATCTTAAATACAAGTACCATATTGCAATGTGACACGTCGTTGGAAGCATCTCGGAGAGACGATTCCAATGATGTGTTACCTTGCAATATTGCTTTGCCCAATATTGAAATAAGAGTAATTGTTGTTTTAGACTTACGCAAATCTTAAGCGTAAACTGTTTAGTAAAACAGTACCCTGGTACCAAGTCTTAAATTTGGGAATATCTGTTATGATAGAAGGTTTGAAAGTCTGTGGGAAATGATGAAGGGAGAAATTATTTCTTTCAATCAAACTTTCTGTTTGTTCAAATGGTTTCCTCTCGGTATTACTACACCATTTTAAATTCTTTAATATGGCACTTTTCCATCCTTTATAAATGTCATCAGCTGATGATTTCGATTGGTCAAGCAACATAGATCAAATAATCATGTACATAATTATGATATTAATAAAAAACCTTTCATTTCATTTGTATTTTACTTCATAATTTTTTGTTACTGATTGATTTGTAAAAGAAATACATTTAAAAATATATTATATCTAGCAAAGAGAAAACAATTAAAATTGAAATTGATATTTCATTGTTCTTTATTTATTAATTACCATTGTATGGAAAAAGAAAGATTTACAACCATTTTAATATCTGAGCTGTTTATGATGTTTTATTTTGATGTTATCATACCACCATGGCTTTCAGAATGATATCTTAATAGCCTCAAATTTTTCAAGTCCTGAAATTCCATTAACATTTAGTATTTATAGTGTTTACCGTTTTGGTACAGGAAAAAGGTCTTAGCCTGTGACTCATGGCTTTCCTGGATCCACCAGTACTAGACTCGGGCTCTGAAGTGATTTGCTAAAGGCCACTCCGTCAAAACAAGAGGTGTCGTTGGAGGGTTCGTATTTGTGACTAGGGGGTTCATGTGTTGAATTATATAAATACATAATGCAAATGTTTTACCCTTAACCAAACGTTGAATTTTTGACTCCGAAATTTAAAGAGTATACAGACCATATTTCAAAATGTGATGAAATTGGAGAATAATCTTCTGGAAGTGGAGACAACTTTGTGGGAAAAAGAGAAATTGCTCGTTAAGAGCAATTACTCCTTTTCCAACAATGTTTTCAAGAATAGTCTGCAACAAACTGGTCAACAATCAGAACTCTTCGGCAAATTCTGTATGTGCGGCCTGTCAAAATCACCCAGGGGTTCCAATTGACTGGTCAATGTCGTTATTGTTTGGTAATGGGTTAAAACATCTGAAGTGTTGGATTGGTTAAAATCACCATTACAATTACAACTTTGCCTTTTGATGATTGATGTACTGGATGTTAAAAAAACAGTTCTTCCCTTTATGCACAGAGGGTTCAATTGGACGATAGAATCTTTATGTAAAATACCTTGCAGTAGGTAGACTGTTTACCTTATCCTTGACACTACCCCCTAAGATATGGAACTTTACTTTTCTATTCATTATCATTTATTCATTGCATTTTTTTATTTATTTTCCTTAAACCGAATATGTTTTAGCCTGTAAATCAATATACGTTAATCCACATCATCATAATGCGCGCTAAATGACCTTAGCTGTCGATGCGCCTTAAAACACCATTCTTTCATTCAGTCTACCCTTTACTTGTCAAAATTGAGGTTTAAAACATGACGATGCAAGTGGAAAAAAATTCTCTATATTGTGCAGAAACCATTGTAACGAACCAGCAAGTTGCTCATTAGAATTGACTAATCACTATGTCCAAGTAGTTTCTGGAATCTACACCAGTTTGTGACAAAATGAGGTGTTTTAGGAGTGAAGAGCTAGGCATTAGGGCTGGGACAGGAACCCGGGTACAGGCCACTACCCGGGTACCATTTCCTTACCCGTTACTGCCATTATGATGACTGATACATGAAATACTATATTATCTAAACCACATATCTGCTTGAAAATCTGTGCATAGAAGATCAAACAAAGCGGCTTATTTTAAATGATCTGATAAGTCCAAAAGTTAACTATGACGAATAAACTTTTGAACAAGCAATCATCAAATGAACATCCTTTGTCGTAATGTCTCTTATTTTGCACACCAATAAACGGTGTTTGGTGTATGACTGTAAAAGGATGCATGGGAACAACAAAGGTAAATCTCAATGGATCTGAGGGAGAATAATATTTGGTATGGGTGCCCGCTGGTAACATCACCTCGGTTACCAGGGTAGTAAATTGCTGCTCCCCGTACCAGATATACCTGAATCTCAAAAGTACAGTCTAACTTGCATTAAGCAGCCACCCTTTTAAGCAGCCAACCTGTCTTAAACAGCCACTACAGAAAGTCCCATTGTTAGATTTATAGTGTAAATCAATTTGTGTTAAGCAGCCAACCTGTCTTAAACAGCCAATTTACTCTGTCCCATAGGCTGGCCTCTTAACACAGGTTTGACTGTACATTCCAAAACAACAGTTGAAGTCATGGCTTCCATCCATAATATTCCTGGTAAAGGGAGTTTTATTCTGAAAGACTAATATATTATATAGTACTGATATTACATAGTACTGATCGACCCAAGGATTACTATAGACTGCTGTGATTTATTCGACAATGTTTTAACCCTTTCCCAAACAACAAATTTTCGACTGTCCCAAATTGAAAGAAATTGCAGAAGACATTTAAAAATGTGATGAAATTGAACAATATCCTTCAGAAAGAGCAGAAAACCTTTTGGTTACGAGCAATTTCTCCTTTTCCCACAATGTTTTCTAAAGTCGTCTGCAACAAAGTCGTCAAATGTCGTTATTGTTTGGGAAAGGGTTAAACAAGTTTTCACAACTCGTATTAATCTCTCTCAATTCTGCTTCTTGTATACATAACCGGTTATCTTGTAGAATGTGAATAAATGAATTACTACAATATGGAGCCTGCATCTTGCAGATAATGAACCCACACCTTTAATGGTTTGAGGCTGTCACTCTACTCTCGGACAAACACTCCCCATAAGGTTCTACACAATATAAAGGAAATACAAAGGGTTTACTGCAAGGTTATAGCGAGTCTTTCACTTTTGTGAAGGAGTTGGTATAGTTGCATTGAACACTCCTGTTATCTTTATTTTTTTGGCATCTGCCCCCACTTTCAATTTCGAAATATCACAACTTTCCATATGGGAATGGAGTATTTATTAAATAAAAATATTTAAATAAATTAGCAAACTAAGGTAAATGCAGGTTAGATAGCCTTGACCATTGAATTCTTTATACTTTACATTGGTGAGGGTTTGTATAACAAAAATGAAGAGCAAAATCATCATTAAGAAAGAACATTTATTCAGTAACCATAGTTTAACAAAGATTTACAAGTCACATCAAGCACAATTGGAATTCTCCCAACCTGTCCTTTAACCCTTTCCCAAGCAATGACGACATTTGACCACTTTGTTGCAAACGACTTTAGAAAACATTTTGGGAAAAGGAGAAATTGGTTGTAACGAGCAATGTCTCCATTTTCCACAAGGTATTGCTCTATCTGAAGAATATTTTTCAATTTCATCACATTTTGAAATGTCGTCTGCAAATTCTTTCAATTTGGGACAGTCGAAAATTTGTTGTTTGGGAAAGGGTTAAAACACATTGCAGCAGGAAATTGAAAAAAAAATCCACTGAGATAAAAGGATCATTTGCTCTTCATGCACATATAAATTTTCTTTTTTCAACAATGATTTTAACATTCCAAAAGCAATTATGCAACTCTTTAAGTTAATATCAACCTATGATCAATTGGTAAATTCTTTATCTAAGAAACCTTTAGTAAAATAAATCTGCTGAAAACTTCTCAAAAAAGCCAACAGTCTGTAGCAGAGTCTTCTCTTTCTTGCCTGGCGCATCTTGTTTCATAAACAGTATGTTATAATAACACCACATTTCAAGAATCTGCTACATAGTAAGTTTGGAAAAAATGTAACAAAAGGGAAACATGCTCCTAATTAGCAATTAATCCCTACGTCTCAAAAGTTTCTTCCTAATTATTATCAAAGAGATTCTTTTTGTCATGACATATTTTGACATAGGATTCTCCTGTAGTTGTCATTTATTTTCTCTTTTTTTTTCCAAAAGTCAACCCTACAATTGTCTGATGCAAGTGCTTTTTTAAAAAGTAAATACAGGGAAATGTGGAGAACAGAAAAAAGAAAGAATCTCATGTATACCACTACTCTATTTCACCCTCATTCTAAACTAAATCACAGAACAATAATATACATGCAGCAGTGACATTCTTTAACCCTTTCCCAAACACCAAATATTCAACTGTCCCAAATTGAAAGAGATTGCAGACGACATTTCAAATTGTGATGAAATTGAAAAAGAATCTTCTGATAGTGCAGAAAACATTGTGGGAAAAGGAGAAATTGCTAGTTAAGAGCAATTTCTCCTTTTCCCACAATGTTATCTAGAGTCGTCTGCAACAAACCCACATTTTCCCCACGATGTTTTCCAGAGTCGTCTGGAACAACGTGGTTGAATGTTGTCACTGCTTGGTAATGGGTTAAGTTATCCGGGTGACTACCTCTCAAATAAATCCAAATATCTAAGGATTTTCGACCCATGTTACCTTTAGTAATCACTTTCATAACACTTGTTAATTATATGAAGATGCGTATACACACACCTAGCAGACAATTCATGCACTCTAGAAGCAATTGTGACTTTATTAATAAACCATTGTGATAAAATAAGAAATTGATTAACCCTTTACCAAATGCGAAATTTTCAACTGTCACAAATTGAAAGAGTTTGCAGAACACACTTCAAAGTGTGATGAAATTGGAAAATAATCTTCTGGTGGGGCAGAAAACATTGTGGGAAAAGGAGAAATTGCTTGTTAAGAGCAATTTCTCCTTTACCCACAATGTTTTCAAGAGTCGTCTGCAACAAAATGGTCAAATGTTGTTATTGTTTGGTAATGGGATAACTATTTCTTCTATTGTAACAATAGTTTCTACTCAACATTGCACTTTTCATAGAAAAATGTTAATACTTTATGACAACTCAAGAAGACATTGAGACACCAATAAGAAACCATTATATTAAATAGAAGCAATTGCTAAGCTATTTCTTCTTTTTGCACAATGGTTACTATTTAATATTACAAATAAAATTTCAAAAATGTTTTGGCTTTTATATTGTCATCTGCTATTGCTTTCAATTTGGACGAAAAACAAAAACATGAACTAACTTTGACACAATCCTGCTAGGCAAGTTTACTTTCGTTGACAATGCTTTTTTAAATTTGATCTGCTCATAAAGTTTTCTCTTTTACAAAAAGTTTATCTTTTAAGGCTGGCAGCCTTTTCAAA
The DNA here is from genome assembly GCA_947846245.1 of Cerastoderma edule. Classification (NCBI taxonomy): domain Eukaryota; kingdom Metazoa; phylum Mollusca; class Bivalvia; order Cardiida; family Cardiidae; genus Cerastoderma; species Cerastoderma edule. Next base: position 14,182,845 of record OX401414.1, on the reverse strand, counting down.
TAACTTGGTACCATACATACATGAAAAGACTAGAAGAGAAAGTAAGTCATGCATACAAGGTAATACCATATAAACTTAAGCATTATTATGACGTACATAATTTAAAGCTATCAGAAACAATACAATATATTTTGCAATAAAGCTTCATAAAGAAAATTTGAGTTTATAAAAAGCAATTCTTTAATCCTATCCATTAAGGGCACTTTATTTTTTTTAACAATGCCAACTACCAATATACATAGTAAAATATTCTAATGTTACCAAACGCAAAATTTTCGACTGTCCCAATTTGAAAAAGTTGCAGACGACGTCACAGAATGTGACGAAATTTTGAAATAGAATTCAGATAGGTCAGAAAACATTTTGGGAAAAGGAGAAATTGCTCATTAAGATTGTTGAATGCTTACTTTAAATAAGAGGTAGTCACAAAATTCTGTATTCATTCATGGGTTAACATGTTTTAAACTGCTCACCAAACATTCCATCAATTTGGTAAAAATCTAGGAAAAAAAACAATTAAATTTGTTATAAAATATTTAACAAGTCCTAGTAATGTGACATAACGAACGATTGCTCTGTCTTTCGTTTCCCATTCTTGTACAAACGTCTGTTTCAAAACCCTGAAAGTTTTCTGCATAATAAATCTCTTATCTCTCTCTATATGCACACACAAAGATATATATTAATAACTACATAAATTCTATTTCACACTTTGTTAGCTTTGTAATAACAATAATCTCCATTTCCAATCACAGACAAAAGAAAATAAGGGTGTATATTCGTACTCTTGGAGTATCTGATCATGCCGAAGAGCAGTGTCTTCTAAAACTGTCATAGTCCGAAGTCCAGATACAGGGGGCAAGTAAGGTTCTTTGTGGGCAGAATATTCACAAAAGTCAATAAAATAGAATGAAAAGATTATTTTGGTGAAACCCCTATTGAGGGTTCACAAGATAATTCAAAGAAAAACCACAATTAGGTGTTATGAGACAAAACAGAGAATTTTACAAGAAGAACCTTGTCTAAGAAACTAAGTCAATCAATGCATAAAACATCAAGAGGGTCATAATGGCCCTTAAACCGCTCACCTGAGATTACCACCTATTTGAAGAATAGTTAGAAACATTGCTTTTAACTTTTACACAGAGTTTCTTGTGCCTCTATGCATTGACCTATTTTTCATTCCAATTTTACAAGTTTGACAATGTATGCATGATGTGGGACATTAAAATGGTACATAATTCTTACAATGTGGAAACTGAATATATTACTTTTACAGATTGTGTTTGTACAAAGATCAGCCGGTACTTTTGTCCAGTATGATCTATTGTTGCGATTTTGTTACTATCATTTTGGCATATTTTGACTTCCAAATTGATATTGATGTATTTTGTTAAAAATTCTACCATACATGTTTATAGTGGAAATGTAAACAGGCTCACATTTCCATGCACCCTGGTGGCCATTTTATCGAGATGTAAAAATTCATGTTTTTTTAAAATACGTTTATTAAGTTATAAATTTTACCATACATGTATATAGTGAAAACAAAAACACATTCAAAGTTAAAAGCACACTGGCGGCTATGTTTTTCAAGAATTTTTTTTTTTAACAATCATTAGAGAAGGGGCCCTAAAGAACATTCTTGTGAAATTATTTTGAAATCTGACCAGTGGTTTTTGACAAGAAGATTTTTTCATGGTTTTTACCAAATATGGGCATGGCAGCCATTTTGGTCACATGACTGATTCTTTTTTTTAAATCTTTATTCCCTCTAACTAGGGATGCTTCACATGAATTCTCATTGGAATTGGCCCAGAGGTTTGGAAAAAAAAAGGTGTTTGTAAAGTTATAAATTTTAGCATTCATGTATAGTGAAAACAAAAACGCGTTACAAGTTCAGCACAGCCCCGTGGCCATGATTTTCAAGATATCAAAATTCTTTGAACAACTTTTGAAAAGAGCCCCCTAAAGAACATTCCTGTGAAATTATTTTAAATTCTGACCAGTGGTTTCAGACAAGAAGATTTTTTTTAAAAATTGCAGAAATTCCCATTTTTTCATGCCACGGCAACCAAAGTTCTACATGCAATCAATTTCTTTCAACAACTTTTGGCGAGCATCACCCAACGGACATTCCTGTGAAGTTTGGTTAAGATTGGCCCTATGGTTTAGGAGGAGATGTTTAAAGAAATTGTTGACAATGCTTGATGCACGACGGACGACAGACATTGGGCGATCACAAAAGCTCACCTTGAGCACTTTGTGCTCAGGTGAGCTAAAAAACTATATATTAATAAGAAAAAGTCAGAGTGAATTAGACTGCCCAGTTGTCATGGAAATCCTCTCAGTCATCTCCTCTACCAATCAGGCTCTCTGTTTGTTCTTTGTCAATGTCACGTAACCTGAAAACAGATAAAAGGAACTTAACTTAAATATTCCTACATAAAAAGGCAATTTGACTCACATGTAATAGAAGGCCTAAGAAACTTATCTGACAATAAGAAAAAACTACTTGCAACAAGCAATTTCTCCTTTTAACATAATGGTTTCTTCCATGAACACAAAAAATATCATTCATACTTTTGAAGTGTTGTCTTCTAAAAACGGTCTTTTAATCATTTTTGTGGGAATGAAGGCATTAAATCTCATTTACGATAGAAAAAAAACTTGAAAACATTGAAGGAAATGAAGAAATTTGTCATTACAATCATTTTTGCACTTACTGTCAAGAACAAGACATTGTAACCATTAAAAGTTTCTGTCCTTGGTACAAACTATCAAACTAATTCAAACTTATTTATTTTTCATTTATGGTAAAAAATCAATTACTCTTGATTATGTTTCCTGGATACATAACCAGTACTTACACCATCGAATGGTGGTAAAGTAAACTTTGCTGCTTAAGAGGTTTGAACCCATGATCGTCATGTCCAGAGGCCTACATTCTACCCCGGGACCTATTGAAGGTTTAAAAAAGCTGAATAATATCATATAGGATGTGGAAGACAGCGTAAAAGTTCATTTAACAAATATTTAATTGAATGTTACCATAACACTTTGCATAAGAAACTGTTCTAAATTTTTTATATTATTCCAAATTCTTTTGTACTTGACAAGAAATTATTTGCTTATACAGTACATTAAATACTAGGGACTGGTCTACTGAAGGGTTTAATTAAGACCCTGTATTCTGTCATATTTGAAAGAAAAAATGTAGGTTTATAGAATTCATAAAATAGGTAAAAGTCTTTATGCCAACTTTACAATTTTGATTCAGAAATACATAAAACCAGACATATCTAAAATAATAATAAATTCTTTTTTTTGGATTTTCAACCAAAGCCCTTATCAAGAGAAAATGATTCCTTTCTTCATAGAGGCTTTGGCTGAAATAATGAATAAGACTTGCTATTATTCAAAAAATACAATGATCTAACGTTTTCATACTTAGTAGCATACTGATAGTTTGTAAGGAAAATGACTATTTGTAATGAGAACGAGAAGAAGGCATAGAGGGAGTTTTATATTAAAGCAATACTGAATATAAACAATAAAGCTTCAAGTATTAATATATAGCTCTAAATGATCTTTCTTTTGCAAAAGAAAGAAGCAAAAGATTTAATGAAACAATGCAAGTATCAGTAATAGAACATATCAAGGTTCTTGTTCACAGAAGACAATTTCGTTTGAAAAAAAAAACAACCAACAATAGTTTTTGTATTGTTATTTAATAGTTAATTCAGAAAGCGTCCATTTATTTAGGTATGTATTGTTTATCAGCTGTAGATCTCAAAAATGATGCCAAAATTTTGGATTGAAATACATGTTAATTAACTGTAAACACTTGAAAGAATTAAAAACGATCTACTTTTGCTTCCAATGGCTATTCTTCAGTGTGTATCATAAAACAGTAGAGCTGTTTTGCAGTTTAAAAAAATAACAATAACAATAAACTTCCAAATTTCCTCAATTTTGTGAACATGCACCTCCAAGTATAGGTCAATAGCATGAAAGCCTAATTTGGCAAAATAAAGCACCATTTAAAACACACTCAAGGTTGAAAGTTAAACTATAGCATGTCTTTCAAAATAAAAGTATTGGATCACCAAAAACTTCATTTAGTGCTAGTGCTAAACACTAATTTCTATTGTAAATAATTCATAAACCCATTTCAATTCACAGAATTAAGCAAAAGAATCCAAACTTTAACCCTTTCCCAAACAACAAATTTTCGACTGTCCCAAATTAAAAGAGTTTGCAGACGACATTTCAAAAGGTGATGAAATCGGAAAATTATCTTCTGATAGGGCAGAAAACATTGTGGGAAAAGGAAAAATTGCTCGTTACGAGTAATTTCTCCTTTTCCCACAATGTTTTCTAAGGTAGTCTGCAACAAACTGGTCAAATGTCGTTATTGTTTGGGAAAGGGTTAAGCACCAAGAGACATCTGTTAGTAAGACATATATGTTAAGATATCAAATAAGCGTATTAAAACTTAATTTCCTCATCCACTTCTTCATTATAAAATAATGTAGCATTCTGTTGACGGGCAGACAGCCCATTAAAGAATTAATCATATATGTATTATAGTTTACACTACAATATACCATACAGTTCTTAATTTGATAAGAAATACACTGGTATATCATAACATAGTGATACATGAGATATATGAGGTAAAAAGTTTATTTATATAATATGTTGGATAATCTTTGGTATATTTTTTTATACATAATAAAACGTGTGGCACACTAAATGGTAGAGGAGATATATAATGAGGTCAGTGTATTGACTGGTAAACCACATGGTAAATATGGGAGAATGTAAAATTACTACTTTAATGCAATTTTCATTTTGATTGAAATATGGTGAAATATATAGTCTCGAAACAGAAATGAATATTTATTTCTCCTTTTATCACTTATGTTTTTTTCTTCTTCAGAACACAGTTGAGTGCAATCTGCTGCAAATAAGGTAATCCGAAGCTCATGTCGAGGGTTCATTGCAATTCATTTTCTTTCATTGGTTCCAAATCATTGGAACACAAGGAGAAACAGCTTGTCACAAGAACTTTTTTCAAAAAATCTTTTTTTAATCGTATTTTTGTTTTTAAGTTTCTTTGGTAAGTGGCACAAAGATGGCAATTTCTAAGCAAGGAATTATCAAAGTTATGAATAGCAGGAAAAAAGGGTTTTCACCAAATATTATGTTTTTATTAATAGCACAAAAAGTTGCCTGCAGGGCATAACCCTTTACCAAACGCAAAATTTTCAACTTTCCTAAATTGAAAGAGTTTGAAGACAACTTTTCAAAATGTGATAAAATTAGAAAGTAATCTGATAGAGTAGGAAACATTGTTCGAAAAGGAGAAATTGCTCGTTATGAACAACTTCTCCTTTTTCTCACAGTGTTTTCCAGAGTCATCTGCAGCAAACTGGTCAAATGTCGTTATTGTTTGGTAATGGGCATAAAAAATGATGCAAGGTGTAACTAACAACCTTTGAGGTCTCTTCAACGAGCTCAGAAACTCAACATGAAAACTGGAAGATATAAACAAAAATTAAAAATAAACTTCAAGTAAAACAGAATATTCCTACTAGTTTATCCTTATAGTGCTGGAACCAACTTCATGCTTACGCAAACAGGTTGGATCCAGGCCAGCCGCTGATTAAATTGGCAGTTGGCCGGGATCCAACCTGTTTGCTACTCTGAGTATCTTTCCCAATCAAAATCAGGCAAACATTTGAGATTTTGGAAAGCAGACAACACAAAAAATATATTTTTAGAAAATTACCCAGCATTTTAAGTGTTAAAACTTAGGTTTTTTACATCGAAAGTGAGACAATGTCTTAAAACTTAAATCACTCCCAATTCTGCTTCCTGGATACGCAACCATAACTTGTGCTGAATGTGGGTTAACAAAGGTCTGAAGGAGGATCCCTCTACACATGAGATTCAAACCCACGACCCTAAAATGTGTCTCAAAGCCATCGCTCTATCCCTGGACCTATTTCATCTACAGTGGTCCACTCTATATCTAGACCGTTATAATGAGTACCCCAAAGAGGGGTCTAGCAAACTTTGTTTTGATTCGTTTCTATTATTCTATTGTTGTTGTTTTCATCAAATCAACTGTAATTCAAGTATTTTTTTATGCCAAGCTCAAAAATGACATTAAACTTAATCACCAAGTAAAAGCCATTTGCATTCCTGTTAGTCAACCTGGTGACTAGTCTTAGCATTCATGAAAACACAAATACTGGTACTAGGTTTTGAACCCACACAGAGAAGGACTTTGTGATAATATGGCCTACACTCTAAGCACTAGACCGCAGAGGTCCCAAAGTTCCGGAATTATTTTTTTACAAATACTGCAGACAAAAGACAAAAGAACCATTATTCTGTAACACAAACTACCTTACTCCATTGCCTTACTGACAGTAATGTCTCAGGCATGCATCAGAAACCTTTAGTGAGACATCTTTCTAATTAAAAGAAACGATCATGAGTCATTTCTGCATATTTTTCTATTAAATAATGGTTACTATCCAACATCAAAAAGAAAACGTTATTGATAATCATTTGTTAACTGTAAGTGCACTACACAGCTTTATCAATATAAATCAATGGAAAAAATACAGCATTATTTTGTAGAATTGGAGATTATGCCATTTTCAACACTAATCTAGTTATTGGGGCCCCTAACCATTCTCCTGGTATTTCCTCGCAGTTATAACAAAATATTCTTTCCAAGCTACTGACTGCTTTCTCACATGTGCATAATTGATCAGCGGTAAGAGACAAGTTGCATTGACTTCTCTAAATGTGGGACAGAATATAACAAAATGTAGAACATTTGTGACATATCAATGCTTTTTTCAAATTACTCTGTATCTGGATGCCCTTCTACAACACAATGACAAAGGACAATGGGTTCATGGATTCAAATTGTAAATAGCAGGGACAACCTCATGACTTATCATTAATACAGTGAAAGTAATTGTTAAATATTCAGTAAGTACAACCAACAGGTAACAATAAAAGAGGAAAGATAAAAATAAAGTAGGATAAAACCTTTATTAATTGAACACAATAGACTTATCATCTTGATGAGACAATTTCTTTGATTTCCAACAGCATAGGGTTAAGAGAACATGTACAATATATCAGTCTTTCCCAAATGTGCCAGTCTACCAGTGACAAGCAAATTTCATTTCGGACGCCCAAAATATCTCATGCTGACGGTCCATGGGTTCAGCAGTTTGGGGTAGTACTTAAATATGAAAACCATTACAAAATTGTGAATTACTCCTAAATGACGACATTCCTGTCAGTAATTTAAAGTATTTTTCGGTCTTGAGTGTTTGAATAAGTTAGTGTGGTCTTCCTTGCAACACACATTGTTATTGGCGATTTGATTGGCTTATCTGCTATATCAGTTATAAGCATATAAACACTACAGCTTGAAAATTCAGACAGGCACTTATGGTTTTAGACAGGCACAAAATTCAAGAATATCTTTCCAGTGGGCAGGCAGGGTTTTTTTCTCCATATTTCAGAGAGACTGATATACAGTATATATAAATTAGTATAGCTGAGAAAAACATCACTTTCATGGACCTCTGAAACTCCCTTGTCTAAATAAAAAATCTCTAAAATATCCAGTAAAACATACAGAAGCACTTTTAAATGTCAATACATGTACACTGATACAAGTTAATTCCTGGGTTATTTGTAGGTCACCTTTTAAACCATTCATTCCACTTTCCTAGTAAAGAACATGCAAACACCTAGTAATTGTAGCAAATAGAACAAGTTAATCATAATAACCTTATATAAATGGCTCGTTCCTTTTTAATTTAGGTTTGTATAGAAGGTTTCTTTCACACAGTATTTCAACAAAATTCAAAAATTCTTTTTTGTTGGTATTCATTTGAATAGTCTCGCCAAAGAAGATTCTTATGTATACCAACAGTATACGATTTAGAGAAGCAATGAGAAACACCCCTAATTTGGACTTCTTGTTTAGTAATAAACACAATTTTCACTAACATTTAAATTATATATTATTTGAAATTAATTGATCAGTGGTAAGGGGGAGATAATTCAATTACAACAATGACAATATCTACTACTCCTTTAGTCTAGGAATATATTATAATGCATGCACTCAAGCTGGAACCTTTTCAAAAGGTACGTTTTGACAATAATATTGTTTTATACGCTCACAAACTTTGAATGGAAAACGGTGAAGATTCATAAAACTGACAATAGTATGTACAAATTTGTATTATTATAAAACATTGCGTTTGTCCTATAAACCATTTTCAGGACCTCTGATTTCTTTAAATGTAAATAAACAATTAGTTTAGTATGTATTTAGTATGTATTTATTATAAACTAGAAAAAAAAATCAGGAGATGAAATCCAAATCCCCCATCTATGTTCGCCTTGCAAATGGGTTTGTAAGTTACATCACATTTTCTTAACATTGTCGTTAACTATGTTATTGAATGGAACCTCTTTCTCTTATTGAATAGCTGGCTCATAGATTCAGGTAAGATGCATATAACCTAACCTTTGTAAGTTCTATCAACCCTTCATTGTTTCGGACTCATTAGATTGTATTAATGAGCACCAACAACATAGGATTCATCATAAAATTCTTAAAAGACTGTTAGCAAATGTTTGGCATTAGATACAATAACATGAGCAGCTAGAAATAAAAAGGAAATTATACGACACAGGGGACTTGTTTTGGTAAATGGCAGTGTTTCAATTAGGAAGTATTAAACTATATGGGGCGTACAATCTTACCTTTGTTTTTACACATTACATTCGAAATAAGAGGCTATTTGTGAAGTTAATGACATAGCAGTTTTGAAATTTTGTTCATTTGTTGGATCTGTTTTGGGCAAATGCTATAAGTGCGGCAATTTGGAACCTCTTAATTACCAATAACAGCACTACGTCTGATTTGTTTTTATTTTGGAACTGCCATTGTTAGCAACATTAGCGCACATTTTTTCTGGACCTATGGAACCAGTATTTAATACCCTCTGGTGCTTAACACAATTAAAATGATGAAGGAGAACACATACCTTGGAACAGGAACCGACCTCCTCACACACAAACAATGAAGAATCTTTTTCACCAGCAGTAAGACTGGGTCCCAGGCCTCAAAGTGTGTTAAACATGTAATGGCAAAGAATGCCAGGAACACAGGAATGGTTCCAACATAAAACATCCATGTGTAGGAAATCTAAAGGAAAACAAAAAGAGAGAAAGAGATTATTTTCCTTTTGTGTTGGTTTTTCAAATTGCATTTTTAGAATTTTATCGCACAGTTATAATATAGTGTTGAACCAATATTAGGTTAAGGGAGATACTACTCGTAACGGCCCAATAGAACTGGGGATCTTGCATGACTTTAAGTGCATGACTTGTGACTAGGGGGTACCATGTTCAATCCTCACAAGCAGTACTGGTTTCTCTCAAGGGAGTGTCTTTGGGTAAGACACTGCAGAGCCCTTCCTACTATTGGGTTTTTCTAAGGCAGCCAGGAAATAACTAACATAATGTTGACGTTAAACCCCATATAAACAAGGAGCTGTGTAAAACTAACAGAATTCAGCCTTTCCTGAGAGAAAAAAGAGTTAAATTCAGTAAAACAAAGTGAGAACTGCCTTATTGGAAATATAAAAAAAGTCATGTCAATTGTTTGATCTGCACATGTTGAGAAAATATAATAAAGTATTGTATTGGGAGTAAGAAGAAATTACATGTACTCTCTAAGTGTTAACTGTCACCTTATCGTTATATCTATCAGTTTGGTTTAAATGAAGTTCTCACAACTTCTATCAGTCACTCTCAATCTGCTTCCTCTATACATAACAAACATCCAAATGTGGATTAACGAAGGTTGGAAAGCACCTCTCTTGAGATTTGAATCCAGGACCCTCATGTCAGAGGCTCACACTCTACTAATGAATCATTAAATGTTGAATAATAAAACCTTGGTTTCATCTGGGTTCTGTATGGCCCATTTGGTGGACTAATAACCAAGAGGACAAGCGTTTGAATCCAAACCGAACTGTGGGAAAGCCCTTGTACCAGACACGTCAAAGTTCTAGCCTGGTACTGACGAATCCCAAGAAAGCCATATTATAATTGAAACATTGTTAAAACAGCTTTAAACTCTATGCAACAAGAAATCTTCTTTGGTAAAACATTATCATTGAGAAATGGGTTGATATCCACTTACCCCTTTTATCACAACATCTGCAATCATAGTTAAAGGAGCTACAAGACTGAGGGCTGTGGTAGCAATTAGAGATGAGGTCAGAAAACAGCCCCTGAAATGTTCATAATACATACATGTATGGCAACAGTTTTAAAACACAAGAAATCTTTGAAACATCTCTGATGCTTTACACTTATGTCTGATGTAAGGTGGTGAAGGCTAACAATTTGATTTGCCATTTGCAGCCAATTATATCTTTCTGGGACAATTCATTCATGTATAAGTTAAATAACATTGACAAGTTTTAGTTGGATAAAAATGTTTCTTTATGACTCGATAAAGTATAATCACTATGCCTGAACTATTATTGCATGCTATTACAAGAGTTGGAAACACTGCACCTTTGATAATGGTGAATCCTGACAAACAAAATGCATCTTTAAAATAACACTTTTCCAGAAAAGTGTATTGTCGAGAAAAAATAATTATTGTAACACAAGAACCAATATCAAGGTTTTCATATAAATAGAGATAACAAAAAGACTCTGAGTACCCAAAACATAGGATTTTACAAAAACATTATTTTGTCTACTTAACGTCCCAAAGCACACATAAAATAAAATTTACCATATCAATTTTGAAATGTTGCATACAAGACTGAACCACCCCAAAAATCTGTTTAATATTTTTGTCAAACTTACCACAACCATAGAAAGTCTGAGAGGACAGTCCCTATAAGACCGTTAATAAGAATAAAAAGCCACTGCTGTCCATTAGGCCACTGGAAAGTCTCTCCATGCGTGTAATGAAGGATGAAAAATCCCGGCCACAACAACAGGGCACTGAATAGTCCTATAAAACCTGAAAAAATACAGAGAAATGTTTAACCTTTGTACGCCACTTCCAGGGTTCAATGCAAGACTATAGTAACTGCTTCATAAACATGAAGCACTTAATATAGTCTTGCATTGAATCCATGGCTTGTACTAACAGTACCTAATCAAAGGGTGCTATAGTAAACTTAGCTTTATTCTGCACTTACCTAATAAACATAGATTTATCAAGTCGATGCTGATGTAATCACATCAAATAATGATGTTACATTGTTGTAATCTGAATTGTTAATCTCAATAAAAGTGATATATAAATAGTTTGATGTTTGAGTTTTTCTTTATCACAGATGAAATATGTTTTTGCTTTCTATTTTATGCCTCTCTGCGTTTTCTAAAAGATATTTGAAATAGACCTACCCTTTAATTTGGTAAAAATGATTCATTAAATCTTGTTGAATTTGGTCAGTTTCAAATGATAGGAATTTTTTTGTAAAGATATTGTTCTATCTTTTTTTTAATGAATTCCAAGCAAAGCATTTTGGGAACCAGGATAAATAGAATATATAGTTGGTGCCGTGATGGAGAAAGTGTGTTTCAATACTCAGTTTCAAAAGATTCTCCTTCTCGGTACAAACTACATATTATCTACATAGAAGACCCAAACTACATATTCTCTGTATACGAGGTCTATCTTCTGAATGAATACTGAGATTATACAGAGGACAAGTGTACGCTTTGTGTTACAAACTGAAGGTTTCAGTCTGTGTACGGTAAAATCAGAGACTGCGAAATAATGATACTTATGGGTTCCCTCCATAAAAGTGTAGGTAAAAGGAATAAGAGTAAAATGCACAACTTTACAATAACAATCCACTGATCCATTCAGTAAGAATCATTAAAACAATTCCTAATTTGGGAATGGATGACAACCAAAAACTGCAGACTTACCAAAAAACATGGGAATGTCAAGTTTATCTTCATGATCAATTTTGCGTCTAAGGGCCACTAGATAAATGGCATAGAGTATAGCCCCAGATAGGGCCCACAAGGCTCCGGCTGGTACATTGTCCTCAAACTTCTGATCTGATAGAGTCACCATTACAACTCCACTTATACTGAAAGAATTAAGGTTACAGTTAACAGTTTTGACAATATCAAGATAAAACTTTTATTTGAGATAAAAATAAGTATAAACTTTACGTATCTGCATTCTTAGTTTCAATAATCATTATTAGAAAACGTCCCATCTAGTTGAAAGCTTAACAAGATTTGAGGTATGTTTGTTATAAACTCTTTTAAAAAGATTCCCTTTAATCATTCACCTGTTGTCCAAATAAATCTGTTCACTGTTTAAATCGCGTTTCGTCAGCATGGGAAGCAAATTTTCAATATTATCATACTTAACAAATTAAAACTTGGCGATTTCTCACAATATAACAAGTGACTCTACACATTAAACCAAATGTGCTTAATATGATCGGTTTTCCGCAATAAAGGTTGTGGCTCGTACTTCTCAATCAAGTGTGACAGTTTGATTCCATTTAAAGTCCCAATTGATACACCACTTCGGTATTGCTTGACAAGGGGATAATAACTAACGGATTATTATGTGATTCTGGAGGTATTGTAAGGTGTGTAGTGTCATATCTGTCTATTATTTGGATCAATTATTTCATCAAATCTCAACTTGAAATCATCCAGTGGAATCGGAATCAGTCCAAAACCGACAAAAACCAGATTTTCCTGATCCCAGCTCATAAGTGTCTGCTTATGGAGATGATTCTAACAAGTACCCTGAAACTCAGCTTTCTTAAATGACTTTGAAAACAAAATAACATATAATCCTCTGACACACTAATATAGGATTTAACTTTACACACATATAGGTCAATACTCTTCACTTCTAGGCTGTATGTATTTGCTCAATATACCAGCTAATGGCAGATTTACCGAAATATGAAAAGATTTGCCAATCCGGTGGACTGACAGTCCTTCAAACTGTTGCCTGTCAGAAACCAATAGTGCCTGTTGGATTTATTGGCTATAGTGTTTATATGATTGAAAGGTAAAGGTCATCAGCACTTGTTAGCAAATAATTATTTTGCTGTAACAAACTTATATAGCAGATAAGCCAATCAAATTGACGATAACAATGTGCCTTGCAAGGGAGACTACTTCATGAAAACTTATTCATACTAAAAGACTAAAAAATACTCAAAATTATTGACAATGTTGTCTCTTGGTGGCATTTGCCATTTTGGAATGGTTTTCATAGTTAAGTACTACAAAAAAATGCCGGAATCGCTGACCATCAGAATGTGATTTTAAGGCGTCCGAGATTGAATTTGCCGGTCAGGACAAGGGGACTGGCATTTTTTGGAAAGACTAAAGGACGTACCTGACTAGAACTGAGACTAACTTTGACAGACTAAACCTGTCTGCCGAGGACCCTGGGTAGATAGCGGCACAAATGAGTGTGAACAACGAGGAAGTTGAAGACAACACACTAACTATACCAGCTTCTGTATCCTTCAGGGCAAACTGGTAGGAACAATTGGCAAAAAACCACTGTAACAGAATAAAGACATATAACAAAGGGGAAAAGTTTGTGGAAATAAAACCAGCAGTAATAAAAAGAATATCATAACTGTGACATAGAGATTAGTTTGAGAAAACCAAATGTCAATGCTTCTTAACCCACTCCATCTTATATCTTCCAAATATCTAAAAATTATATATATAGAAAATTTGAGAAATTTCATGACAAAAGGAGAAAATAGGTTGGCAAAAGCTGTCTTTAAGTTTTAATGTCACAGAGGCTCCTTCTAATAAGCCAAAGGAAATCTCTATTTGTTGTTCTCCTCAATTTAACCTTACCATAATTTCAATTTGCTGCAACAGGCCAAGAGATCTATAAAAATATGAATCTTTAATCAGCTTACATGTAATTAATCAGATGCAACCATTAATAAAAAAAGCACAATATTGTGTATTATTCGCAAATGTTTTGAAATAAATTGAAGATGCAAAAGATAAAGTGATGTAAGAATGCTATAGTAGCCCTATATAGGACCTCTAGACAAACCCAAAACTTTAGTGACATACAAATTAGAGATGATAAATCCATGCTTCAAGTTCCTCTCAAAAGCTATGTATATAATGTATATAATGGATTCTCAATAGAATAATCTTGTATGGACAGTTCTAAAGAGTATCTACAGTATAATGTTCATCACATATCATTGAAAAGCTATGTTTATAAGACATTACCAAAACTTTTGATGGTTGGATTATCATAATACACAGCGATTACAGTGAAGCCTCATTTATCCAGACCCCGATTATCCAAATGTCAACGAAATTGTAAGGGAACGGAATTATTTGACCAGTTTGTTGCAGACAACTTTTGAAAACATTGTGGGAAAAGGAGAAATTGCTCGTGACGAGCAATTTCTCCTTTTCCCACAATATTTTCTGCCATATCAGAAGATTATTTTTGGGACGGTCAACAATTTGGCGTTTGCCAAAGTGTTATAAGTACATGTGCATAGAGACCTTTTATGTCTTAATGTGTATAAGAACATGCACTACTTCATAAGTCCGGATGAATCTGTAATCCGGACATGTTGGGAACGGACGTGTTCGGATTAACGAGATATCACTGTACTCAATTCATTAAGAACTAAAACACTCACCACAAAAGAGAAAACAAAGGCATATTTGGCGACCTGTTTGGCACTGAGCCTACTTAGGGCTCTCAAGCGTATTTCTTCTGCGCGCACAGACGCTTGGTAAGACAGTCGGGCGATCACATGATCTTCTGCATAGGCATCTGAAATGGAGTAAAACAGTGAGATAATTTGGCTATGCAGTGGAATATGGTTCAACAGAGGGATAGAAGCAGCCATTTAATATATCAAATTCTCAGCAAATTTCTCTTGAAAACTTATTCACAGAGTTAACCTGAATCACAGCAGGACACATCACAGAGAATTGCTGGGGTAAAATTTGTAAAACGTTAGAGACCAATGAAATCAGAGATGTTTTCATTTTTGAATATTCATGTTGTTGTTTTATAAATGAGAGAACTTTTATGTGTATCATGTTACTTGTACAACCGCGTACCCACACGATGTGCTCATTGCTATTTTTAGACATTATCTTGAGTGTATATAATGAATCCAAATTTCGTGCTACACAGTGCCTCAAAACCTTACTTTGAAACATCACTAATAAATAGTGCAGGCATTATATGGTCATGATAACTTGGTGTTTTGCTATGTATTAATACATCAATCCAAAATTTATTACTTATTTTATCCAGTTTTGCAGATTTTTTTTTAATGACATTCTGGCTTCAAAGCTGTTTGTTCACAGATGTGAAGATACATGGATATCAAAATTTGATTTCCAGGAAACTGTGTAACAGCTGTACAGCTGTATAAGATACACTGGAGAATAACATTGACAGTATAATTTGTTCATGTTAAGAGTCGGAATACAACGATTAAAAGTGTAAAACTGTTTTCTGACCAAATGTACATACTAAACATATTGACACCATGTGAATTCTTTTAGCATTTAAATGCTTTTTTTTCATGAAATATCATACTGCTATAGAAAAAATTGTAATGCTACAATGGCGATTTATTTTGACTTGAAAACAAACTGCCTTAATCTATCAAAGATCCCTTTATCTTACATAAACAGAGTAAGTTGTTTAAGGTTTTAAGCAACTTACCTGAGAGTTGGCGCACTTCCATCAAGTTGTTGAATCTAACAGCTCTTGCATGATGCTCTGAAGAGAAGAAGGATATATGATATAAAGGCTGTGGAAGGGTACCTTTTAGCCATTTATAACAGGATATTAATTTCATCTTAACCATCCCTTTTTTTCATACACCTTTTGAAAACCCTCATTTTTCTATTATAAACTTTTATAAACCCCTCTTTTCTCTTTTCTTTCATATGTACAAGGGGTATTCAAAAAGTATCCGGAAAACATTCATAACTTATTTATTAGTGCGAATATTCGAATAAAATTTTCAAAATTGGTACTTTGATATTCTATGCACATAATCCTAAAGAATCTGGGATACAAATTGCTCTGACGAACAATCCACCTTCACTATGGCAACGTCAGATAACGTTGAGCGGGGCAAAATTTGATATTCGTCCCATCTACAGATGCCTTAAAGGAATGAATAGGACATGTTCATAACGCCATTTTTTTTTTCAAATTTCATGTTACCCTTCCCCACCCTTTTGCCAAAGCATTCCCAGTGTCACATGGTGAAATATGATGTAATATTTGCTAAACAATGGAAGCAGTGAACGGAGCCCGTGAAAATGACAATTAAAGAGCGGTATTTCATAGAGGTTTGTGTGCTAATGAGAAAAACGTAATCAGAGACACTCTCCATGACTATTGACACCTACGGTACACGTCCAATGAAAGAAACCAGCATATATGAGTGGTTCAACGTTTTAAAGAGAGGTCCTTCGCTCGATGTTACGGACCGGACAATATCTGAACGTCCCAGCGTAACGTCAAGAAAAGTGGACGGAAAAAGGCAGTTGCTGCAGTGTGACAGATGGCTTACAATGAGAGACATAGGCTTATAGGTTACAGTCCATTCCATTGTTACTAGAGAGCTATGTCTAAGGTTTTTGCTCGCTGGATACCCAAAATTCTAACAACTGAACAGAAAAAATCTTAGAAGCCGCTAAATCATTTATTAAAAAGTATTGTAATTATGGCCACTGATTTATGAACTCAATGATGAGCTATGGTCACTAAAGCAACACTCAGATGGTTCGCCATTGAAACCGTGAAGCATCCTGAATAGTCAGCGGATCTAGTTCCGTGCGAGTTCTGTTTTATCCAAACCTTAAAATCAGAGTTGTGCGGCCGAAGGTTTAATGATGTTGATGACCCTACCCACCATAGTCAGAGAAACCATTCGTAAAATTCCACAGGGACATTTCAGGTCATGCTTTGATACGTTGATACGTAATTTGGAGAAAAGTGTATCATGTAAAGGAGAATATTTCTAAAAGATGTAGTAACAGTTTACTGTTTCAGACAGATTTTTCAGATGCTGTATTCCTTTAAGAGTAAGTTGTTTCGCTCATCGTTACATGACGTTGCCCCGCTCAACGTTACCCGACGTTGCAACAGTGACTGTAGTGTGCATCAGAGCAATTTGTATCATTTTTTTTTCTTGGATTTTGTCGATAGAATATCAAAGTATCACTTTTGAAACTTTTATTCAAATAATCGCATTAAAAAATAAGTAAGAACGTTTTCCGGATACTCTGCGAACACCCCTCGTATATCCTTTTATAACCCTCCCTTTCCTTACATACATCTTTTGATAACCCTTCCTTTTCTTATATACATCTTTTGATAACGCTCCCTTTTTCATACCTTTTTAATAACCCTCCCTTTTCTTTCATACACATTTTAATTACCATCCCTTTTTTTTCATACACCTTTTAAAAACCCTCCCTTTTCTTTCAAACACCTTTTGACATCCCTTCCTTTTCTTTCATACACCTTTTGATAACCCTCTCTTTTTCATACACGTTTTGATAACCCTCCCTTTCCTTTCATACAACTTTTGATAACCCTTTCTTTTTCATACACCTTTTGATTACCCTCTTTCCTTTCATACACCTTTTGATAACCCTCCCTTTCCTTTCATACACCTTTTGATAACCCTCCATTTCCTTTCATACACCTTTTGATAACCCTCTCTTTTTCTTACACCTTTTGATACCTCCTTCCTTTCATACACCTTTTGATAACTACCCCTTTTCTTTCATACACCTTTTACACTTTTTATAACCATCCCTTTTCTTTCAAACACCTTTTGATATCCCTTCCTTTTCTTTCATACACCTTTTGATAACCCTCTCTTTTCCATACACCTTTTGATTACCCTCTTTCCTTTCATACACCTTTTGATAACCCTCCTTTTCCTTTCATACACCTTTTGATAACCCTCCATTTCCTTTCAAACACCTTTTGATAACCCTCTCTTTTTTCATACACCTTTTGATAACCCTCCCTTTACTTTCATACACCTTTTGATAATTGCCCCTTTTCTTTCATACACCTTTTACACTTTTATAACCCTCCCTTTTCTTTCAAACACCTTTTATAACCCTCCATTTTCTTCCAAACATCTTTTGATAACCCTCCCTTTTTCTTCCAAACACCTTTTGACAACCCTTCCTTTTCTTTAATACACATTTTTACAATTTTATGTACAGCAATTCAAGGCAACAAAGTCATTCAATAGATCCTCAGATGAAATCAAGCTAGATCCAAGAGGCAATATTCTAGTACAATAGAAATCATTGATGGCAAAAATGGCAAAAAAGAGAACTTGCTTGCAAGATATCAATGTCACCCATTAAATAATGTGCTTGTTTGCTGTTCTGTTAGCTTGGAGTTATAAACAGTATTACAATCATACCAAGGGTAAAGTGAACCTCTCCATGTGCCATGCTCCTAGCATTTCCTTACCAACACTGCATCGTAAATCTTCAAGCTAATTTTTTGCTTGCCCACATGAACATAATTTAATCAGATGTGAAAAACAAATAAATCATGTTGCAATAACCTCAACAAAGATTGTTAGCCAAGATTCGGTCTTAAATTTGGATCTCTTTATTCTAACTTTGACAGGATAAACAACATACATTTTGAGGGTTAACTAATAAGGTTTGTTAGTTAACTTACCGCTTTCCCCTTCGTAATCCACCCCATTCACTCCTGTCTTATCATCATACTTTAAAGGTACATACACAGACTCTGTCTGTAAACAAAAACATTTTATTATATTATATTATATAGGTGTATGTATAGGATTTTATAAATCATCAACAATTTTTCAGAAATATTGAAATGTCTGGTTCATAAATGTTGGATGAAGACCCCATTCAACGAGCTGCACAGAATTCAATAAGATGTCTTCTATTATTACACATTTTTAGCCAAGCTTGTGAATAATGGTCAAATTTGATTAGCAGCCTTTGCAAAGTCCTCCTAAACAATTTTTCTCCTGAACATTTTGTTTCTAAAGAATTCCTTGATACACTTCTTTTTATCTAATCCTTCACATTAACAGGCTAGCAGAGTCCAATAACCTTCATTTCAAAATGCTGTATATGATTGATGTTTTTCTCTTTGATTTCTTGGGGTTGTACATAACATTAACGATTTGATTGTTTCATTTCATGATGAGTACACAATCCCTTACTTAACTGCCTGTAGAACCATTGGTGCTCTGTAAGTCTCCCTGTAAATTATTCAAATCTATAACAACCATCATTTGAACCCACAGGAAAAGGGGTTGTGAATCTCTTAGTTTGCGCTATAGCGACAATTATGTCACGAAAGTTCATAAAAAAACAATGGAATTTAGTTTGCAAGTGACAAACACTGATAAGATTTCAAAACAACCAGAAAAAAAGATTTAACTACAAAATTACCAGAAGCTCCTCTGTTTCTATAGACTCAATTCCATCTGTTTTAGGCGCAATCTGTAAAAAAAAGATATAAAAGATTTGTTCAATGAAACATATCAAGAATAAATAAAAGTCATCTCCTTCATATTCAACCTTTTTCTTTGATGAAGATGCTCATTATCACATTTATAACTTGACCCTTTCCCAAACGCACAATTTTCGACTGTCCCAAATTGAAAAAGCTTGCAGAAGACATTTCAAAATGGGATGAAATTGAAAAATAATCTTCTGATAGGAAAAATAACATTATGTGAACAGGAAAAAATGCTCGTTACGAGAAATTTCTCCTTTTCCCACAATGTTTTCTAGAGTCGTCTGCGACAAAGTGGTTAAATGTCGTTTTTGTTTGGTAATGGGTTAACATTCAAATACAAATTCAATGTAAAAGATGAGAATTCTAAACTCCTGGTACTAATCTAAAGGGATATTATCACTATGAGTTGAAAGTCAGATCAAAGACAAGAAAAAACAGTATTTGTTTTGATTCAGGTAACATGGTTATGTGGTATTAAAATGCATTTAAAACAGAAAAAAATGTTGAAACGACATAAAGCTTTCAATACAGGAAAAATGTTCTAACCGAGCATAACTTGAAATCTGCATAAAACCTGATGAATAAGCACATACAAATAAGGATTTTGTCAGCAGGTATAAAAGGCATGTGAACAATCATAAGTACAAATAAATTTTTGAAAAAATATATGGAGTTCTTTGATTTTGTTCATAAAAGTCATGAAAATTAATTCACAAATGCATTGAGACCCAATTAAATAAACTCCTTTAACATAAGTTATTTTGTGCTAGAAATATAGTTGTCTTCAATTCAATCATGTTTATCAACAATATGTTTGTTTACATTTATTCAAAATAACGATTTCTCATTGGCCAGTTAAAATATTTGTGTATCAAGCGATCAGGTCAGAGGTGAAGAATCCGGCAATTTGAACTATTATACTAGCTAATATGGGTTGTTTCTCGTTGGCTTTTCCGTTTAAGTTGTGCTGATGTTTTTTCTTTATGATAGCTACTGTATAGCGCTTTATCTTCGCGGTGCCAATATTTTGTTTTAATGTTTTTTAAGGGTTCCTAAATTCGCAGGGTTTACATTTCGCGATGGTTGAAGGTACCGCGAAATTAAAACAACATCACCAAAGATCGTCCATATCAACATATAAACTACTTTTAAATACCTCTACTTATTCTACAGCAAGGATCACTGTTTTGTGTTGGACATGAGAATCAAATGATTGTAAAAATACATATGATTAAATGCATTACTTGAACTTTTTAAAATTGAATGTGTTTTCTTTATTTATCTGTCTTTGAGTTTTATATAAAGTCAACATAAATGATTGATAAGGGTAACAAATGTTTAATTGATACTTGTAATAGAAATCAGTTCGCGAAACAAACGTGTAATATGTACTTCTCAACTAATCATGATGATTTGTTTGCAATTAAACCCCAATTGATACACGCCTCGGGCATTGTTTGACAGCGTCACAAGTGGATAACAATTAACATATTAATTTTGTGTTTTCTGAGATATTGTTTGGTGTGTCAAATGTTATATCTTTCTTATATTCAGATCGATTTTTCATCAAATCTTACCTCACAATCGGTGACGTAAATTTCGAAATAAACGAAAACAACAAAATTTAAAATTATTCATCTACAAAATCAAATACAATAACTGTGCATAACGTGACAATACATTGTGGAAGAGATAACAGAGTGACATCCAAGATAAATGGCGACCTGGCATTGCACACAGAATTACTTTGAGGAGGCTCTTATTAGCGGTGTTTAGAATTCGCGCTGTCGGACCGACCGCGAATAGCGCAAAAATCAAACCTCCGCGAATAAAAGTACTTAAACAGTATTTGAATCTGACCAAAAGTTTACCAAATAATATAGTTTGATATAGCATTAATCTCCTTTAAAGAGCCTTTAAAGGATTGATTCTTACCCAGTTCTTCTTGCACTGATTCCTCCAGGGTTTCCAGAACAGGAATCCTGTGAGGTACAGTGTAAACATGGCTGTCTTTAAGTAGGTAGTGAAGTAGGGTTTCATATAATCCTCATTTTTGAACAGGTACTGAAAGAAAATGCACATGTTTACAGTATATTTGTAGACATTTCTGTTGATTTGAAAAGTTTGAAAGTCTGAAATTCCACAGATTGACTGAACAAACAAGAAAAAAGCTTAAATTGATCTATTATCGGTATGCATGGAATCATGCTTCAACTCAAACACTTTTAGGAAACATGTGCATTTACCAATGGATATCTTGTTTGAGGGGTTCAATGCAAAACAACAGAAATTGCTTTACCATTGTTTAACACTTGCTACCATTGAAACCTTATATGAATTTAAACAAAAAAGCCAATACACAAAGCTCTCTCCTCCCTTGTCAAATAACTGCTTTTTATGCAATATAAAGAAAAAAATGCTGTTTATACAATGCAAAGAAGAAATTAAATATAGACACTTTGTATGGAGGTCCTAATACGAGATATTTTCTCGGTTGGGGCTCATTAATATCGTCTCAACAGAAACATAGTAACGAGTACCAACAAAACAGTATTTGTCTTTTAGGTCTTGAAAAAATGAACTGTGAGTAAATAAAAAATCCAACCCCCTTATCTAGAAGACTGTTTAATACCTCTGTTAGTTCTGAAGAAGCGACCCATATTAGATCCACAACCAGTAGGACAACAATGCCCAGTACAAGTCGCTGGGACTTCGTCAGTCCAGTCAATCCAAACATTCTGACCGAGTCCTTGTGGCAAATATCACTCCTGCAATGAAGAAGAAAGAGGTGCTTATAAGCATAATTTTGGTTCAATAGGTTTATAAACATTGTCAACAATTCTTCAGTTTAACTTCTTTTTTATGGCAGTCTTCTTATAGATGAAGGAAGACATGAATTAGACAGCCAAGACACTACTCCTCAGGCCTAAAAAAATCAATTGTTTGTTTAGGGTAACATCTTCAAAATCAGTAGGTAGGGTTGGTAGGGTTTTTTTTTCTTTTTTTAATTTTGTGTGCACTTTAACATGCATATTTCTTTTAAAAGAAAATGATTTAACAGAATAGAACTCTCTTCTGACACAGACCAGCTTCCATCAAAATGTATTTCCAGAAGTTGTTGAATTTAATTTGCCTATAGAATACATGAATATTCATACATTTGTTGGATGTTGTCAGTCTAATCAACTCGTAAACTGGCCTATCGGAAATGCATGAGAAATTTCAAATGGATATGTTAAAAGTATGGCGCCAATTGATTTTTTCTTCAAATGGTAAAATAAAATCTTTAGGGTAGGCAGGTTTGGCTAGTAGGTAGGGTCGGGTTACCCTAAACAAACTATTTTTTTAGGCCTCATGAAAATGCAAACCATTGCTTTACCAATTTCAGCTTTTCAATATATTAATTACGAATGAAAAAAATTCTATAGAACTTTATAGCATTCTTAAAAGCATTGTTGTTCTTGTGTGTATAATTCAAAAGAACTGTGCTCCAGATCTGTCTTTGATCATTATGTAGAAGCATGCTTTAACATAAGATGTGTCAGAGAGATTAAGATGAAGCCAGTCATACTGAGACAACATGTTTGCATATGATAGAGAGGATCACAATTGCATTCCAGAAAGATTTGTTTTGATTTTCCAGTTGTTTTGTCAATAGGTAGCGCTGACTAGATGCTACCATGAACTTTTTCAGTCACATAAATCTTGAATGGTTTTATTGCAAAAAAAGGTGACACGACCATTTATCGTAGCTGTCAAATATCCGGACAATTGTCGTCCGATTATATGTACACTACAATCCAACAACCAACACTCACCCCTATTTGCCTAACAACCAGGACTGTGTGCATCTAATCTACGATGAAGTCCGTCTTCATCCATAGACAGCTGTCAAAAAATGATATTGGGCAACCGTTCAAGACGAGATGGGAGGAAATATTTCAGTTTTATGATTCAGTTCGCCCATTTTGCAACCGGAAGATATAAATAACAATCGGAACGCTTCGGTATATTCCGTGATCGGTGGTCATACACCTATTACTTTTGAGATCTTGAATTCCCATTGACTCCAATGTTAAATCAGGCTTTTTCACGATTCTGCAGAGTGAAGAATAGTGTTTTTACGCTTAGCTATTTATAGGGACATCAATTTAAGCCATTAAACTCTCAGAAACTGTAATAAAATGGATACCTCATTCGTCCATTTTTGTTCAACCGAGCAAAGTATACTAGTACCGTCCGAAAATCAGTGCACAATCTGTCAAATCTAGCCGAGGCACTGGCATTTGTGTTCATAAATCCCAAACAAATAGTACTGTAATCGGCAATCAAAAGACATTTGACAGCATTCCATGACTATCATCTATACAGGAAACTCATCAGTATTCTACCAGCTCATCTCTTACTAGCAAAACTATGCACCAGAAGTCGAAACTCAAACTTTCTAAATGGGACTAACACCCCCCATCATATTTTTCAACTCGTTGAAACTGTATCAAAATGACCAAAACAGAATGAAGAAGGACACAGGGTTGTCTTTGACATCTTTAAAGGACCTCGGATGGCCAATTGTTAATTGCAGAGGCTATCTATCGGCTAAACAATAAAGGACTTGAGACTTGAAACATACTGTGCAACTGTGGCAGATTGGTTTTAATTTGCATCACGACCCTTAATCCTTGTAATGTCCGATGTTTCTTGATTGACCCTTTGTATGTGATTAAAGTGGGAAACTGACAAAATTCAATTAAATTGTTTACAAAGAGATTATGTTCAAAAGTGTAGATTTTATATTTAATGATCTTATTACTAAATTATCAATACAGGGTTGTAATAATCATGTTTGAACACCAGCATTTCAGTGTGACATAAGTCATTTAAACCATTATGACCAATGGCAAAAAAATGAGGAATTTAAATAATTCCGAAAAGCAGACACTTTAAAGGTAACATCGAATCCATTCGTGAAAAATTTCCATTTGCGTTGTTAAGTTCAAAGACAACGGCAGATAAAAGAAACTTGGTTGTTTTAATCGGTTTGTTATGGCTTATTTCATAACAGTCAACACACATGTTTTCATGTTGTCTCATTTGTGTACAATGGCAACGTTTCTACGATTACGTTAAAACATAAAACAAGTTTTGCAAACAAGAATAACTAGATGCATTTAAGCGATTAAAAACCAAAGACATGGCTATACGATGGACCGTTCCAAATGCCGAGTTTTTAACCAATCAGAATAAAGATTTACGTTCACTGCATCATAGTCAGTTGCTATGCTTCACAAGCGGTTCTTTAGCTACGGATTGAAAATGTAGGTAGAAGGGAATAAATGGCATGCAGTTTTGCACGAGGCGTCTTGTAGATGGTAGGTATCTAGAATAGACGCAGGTGATACGCCAGATGAGTCTTCACCGTACATAGCAGCTCAATTGTAATATCATCAAGTCAACAAACTGATATGCTCTAAGGGGAAAGTGTTTTTTTCCGGAGTGGATATGCAATGAATAAATCCCGGTTCGCAATAGCTGGTCAACGCTATTTAACACACATAAAGATGATACAAAAAGGCTCGAACCATCGGTGTATTTATTCAATCTATTGCATCAATTAGAAGGCTTGCTACATATTCTGCATAGAACACAACCGTTGTTGTGGGGGTTGCTATAATGTAGTTTAGTGAGTCGTTGTGTATAGAAAAAGACCCAGGATTTAAGCGCCTTATTATATACAGTATGATGGCATTGACTAGGAAATCTAGATATATGTCATTTTAATTGATCTATTACGACCAAAAAGACAGATAAATTATAACAGGGTTATTAGAAATCTTTCTTTTAGTTCTGCATGTTTGTGTAGCAAGTATAGTTTTTCCCTTATAGAAACATTGTCATAACGATCAGCATTGTAAAAAGATTACAACTGTTTCATAGCATTGCAGAAATTTGATGTTACACCAGATTTGTATCCTGATTTCATTTTTGCTGATGCAAGTGGAACACTAACAGTAAGATACCCCTCCCCATTAAAACAAAGGAGAGCACAACCTTCAGATGATATACATGAAGAAGTTTTAATAAATATTTTCACTCATAAGTTTTAAGGGTTAATGCAAATATATATTGCTTAGTTAATTTTTTGTTAAAACTTGTTTTCAATGCCATGATTGTTAAAGATATAATAATCAGTGTGATTTTAGTGATCAATGCCAAATGAAGCTTCAAATTGTGTTTTATCAAGTTCATGCACTAAACAACTAACTGATTTAAGCGCTTTTGTTGAACCTGTTTAAAACAAAACAGACGTTTTAACACAAAAACGTGTTTTCTTTTTGTGGCCCTTGTCCTATATTGAAGAACAAACACAATTAATGATAGGGTGTTATTTGTGGAATTCTTTTATTCTTCCATGCACCCTATATTTTGGGCAGTCATCAGAAATGCCTCTCCACGACCAGTCTGTTTGTACCAACAGTA
Organism: Cerastoderma edule; assembly: GCA_947846245.1. Taxonomy (NCBI): domain Eukaryota; kingdom Metazoa; phylum Mollusca; class Bivalvia; order Cardiida; family Cardiidae; genus Cerastoderma; species Cerastoderma edule. The sequence goes on along the minus strand of OX401414.1, from coordinate 14,156,717 downwards.
TATCATTTGTCTTGTACTGCATGAGATACTGCATAAAAAGGAAGTTGGTCAATTCGCACATACAGCTAGCTTCTTCTGTCATCCACACTAAACTTAGTTTAGCTACAACACGATGGTCAATTTGAGTTTATCCTGTCACTAGTGCCATTTCGGGACCGATAACTAGGTGCCGTATAACATTTGTGATATCCGGCACTAACCATATAATACATGCACGCGACTAATCATGACGTCATAAGAACGATATGACGTCATGTTTACATCATTCTCTACTTATTTTTTCCGTTTTTCTCATGTTTTATTTACATTTTGTTTAATTGAAAGAATAGATAAAGTTAACAGGATAAATAGAATAGATGATTGGTGTCTTTGAATAGGAAAAGTTATCGAGCTCGGCATTGGAATATTATCCGTTTCGCCTTCGGCTCACCGTATAATATTCCTACGCCTTGCCCGATAACATTTCCGATTCACGATACCAACCATTTATTCTCTATATCTTACTTTTATAGAGGAATATTCAAATAGTAAATGAAATGTTGCTCTTCTTCAAATACACACGTATGAGGACTAGCTAATACGCTGCTGCCCAGTGAGGACTAGCTAATACGCTGCTGCCCAGTGAGGACTAGCTAATACGCTGCTGCCCAGTGAGGACTAGCTAATACGCTGCTGCCCAGTGAGGACTAGCTAATACGCTGCTGCCCAGTGAGGACTAGCTATTACGATGCTGCCCAGTGTGAACTTTTATCATGAGCTGTCACGGTAACTGGTCAAGTCGTCAAATGACAACTAATCAAGTACAACTGCAATTGAAAGACTTTTTTTCTCTCATGACATAACATTGTGTACGAAGGTCTTGAGGGAAGATTCATACATGAATGATGTGATGTAACAAATTGGGAAAACTCTCCAAAATATCTTCAAACATTTCCAATCAGGTAATTTTTTTTATAAATAACTATAAAGAAAAATGATAAAAAAAATAATAATAAACACACCAATAAATACTTAAACAGTAGACTTACATAGTTTCATTTTATTATATCAATAGATAAGGAATATAGAAAACCACTATATATAAAATAAGTCATTTTTGACGACCTGACTCCTGGATAACTATATAAGTTCAATTCGAGGACTTGGTAATTTGACGACCTGACTGTAATTCGCTGTCACTCCCTCGCAGTATTATCCAGCATCTCGCACTGACTCTAATTTTATGCATCTTAGAATTTTTTTTTAGTTTTGTAAGTGTAAGTTTGGGACAAGTAATTAAAAGCAACATCGGCAATGTTGTCATGTCAGATAGATATCGAACACGGATGTCGAGAGAAATAAATTCAAGTGATTCGATAGCCGTATCGTAGACTGACGCCGCCATATTGGAAGTAGTTTGTGAAGCATAGCAACAGTAACTAGGCGCCGTCGAGTATTTGAAAAGTCGCGGAACGGTCAAATTGGAAGAAATCAACATATTCTTGCAACTCTTTGAATTCTTAGGCAATATAATCGCAAAGCAGCCTAATTAACTAATCCTAACTAGGTATGTAGCATAATTAATCTGTTCAAAACAAAACTAGCTTTGCGAGTAAGAGAGCCATTCAAACAAATTATCGTTCACAAAAGGTGTAATCAACGTGATTTATCCTTTTCATATTTTTTTATCTTCATTTCACAAAGTGCAAATTCTATATAAAGATCTAGCATTACTACGCGAGACTCAAACACCGCAAACTAAACGTCAGGAATTGTTTTAATCACCAACATCAGTTCTCCACAACGTTAATTTTTAAAAATATTTTCCTTTACCTGAGATCATGTGGGAAACAGCGTAACAAAAGGACTTCATGCTTTAATTATCAGTAGCAACTTGGTATATTGGGTAATAAAACAACGACTTTTGATAGATATTTGGAGTCGCTCCGAAATCCAGTGTACACAGTCGCGCATCACATCATGTCTTGATACACGGTTGTGTCCTTTATCGCTTCATTGGTGTTTGGAAGTTAGATTAGCTTAGTCTGGTTTGCATTGACAGTCTTGAAACCAACACATCAAGATAAAGTGAATGTTGTCGGTGTGTTTCAAATAAGGGAAATATAACAGTTACTCAATAAGTAGAATGAATTTGAAGCGTCTGCACCTGCATAAAATACTTTAAACTGCGTCCGATCATTTGAAGATCAATAAAATCAATTCCTTGGAAACGCCTAATAATGCGTAAACTTGTCGTCTTCGAAGTGAAAGGCACGCAGCCTACGGTTCTTGTTTGGTGAATATTTTTTTTGTTTATTTGTAAAGTAAACACGGTCCAGTTTACTAATCGTAACTTCTTGCAGCTTTTATGTTCGTCGGAAAACGGGAGAAACTCGCATCACTGCGACCAAAAGCAGAATAATTCCAGAAGACCTGTCAAAATACCATATTCAATACCCAATTTACGTTTCGAAAAAAAAACCCCACCAATTCAACACTTTAAATGTCCGAAATTTGAGGCAAAACACCGTCGTTACAGAGAACTACATTCTTCTTACTGATAATTCATATGACTTTGTTTCAGGAATGACGTCACAACAAGGGAGATAAGTCATTCACAAAAATCGATAAAGGTGAATAAAAATAGTCAAAAACAACCGTTTTCGCTTCTGTATGAGAAAATAAAACACCACCTCCGTCACAACAAAACCATAACCAAATTCAAAAACCTTAATTTAAGAAAAAATCATTAATCGGGAAATATGACCTTATAGTGAGCATAGTGAGTGTCAGCCCTAGTCTGAACTCTGAATGATCCAGACGTAGATTTTTTTTATTCTGTGTAATCCATTCACAGCTTGGGTCATCCGAGTTATGTCGGCCTGGACTTAACTGTTAACGTATCAAAGGTAGTAATTTCAAACTTCATTTACTTGCAAACCATTTTGACAGTATTGTGTCGTCCAATAACTATGGCTACTTTAGGACAAAGACCATTTGGGTGTGTCTGTGTTGGGTATTTTTTTTCTTTAGGATTACTATAGCTTTTGCTTTTAGACTTCATTTACTTTAACTTCTACATCTTATGTATATAAATTGGAAGAATCAGATTACAATCCCCGTTGGGTGATCTATGATAAATAAGTAGAACCCTCTCGTACCGTGAACTTAACAAGCTAAGCTTCAATCTTCCATCACAATCGATGTTATAAGAATAAAGAAATAAAATAAGTAGATCTATGCATTATCATAGCAAGCGCCACAAATATTATAAAGAAGCCATGCGTAACTTATTGTTCTATTTGTAACATGGGAAATATGCGATGAGATCAAGTTGGATTCAAACAGCAATGTTTCGAACATCATATAATGTTGTTATCAAAAGTGAAATGTGTAGGTCAGTTTAAGTAACAGAGTTATGGCATGCTCAAAATGGCCTCTTGTTTAATCCTTTACCAAACGCCAAATTTTCGACTGTCCCAAATTAAAAAGAGTTTGAAGACGACATTTCAAAATGTGATGAAATTGAAAAATATTCTTCTGATAGGGCAGAAAACATGGTTGGAAAAGGAAAAATGCTCCTTAAGAGCAATATCTCCTTTCCCACAATATTTTCCAAAGTCGTCTGCAACAAACAGGTCAAATGTCGTCATTGTTTGGTAATGGGTTAACGTTGAAAATAGATAGAAAAAAAGGATATATGAGTAATGGCGCCCGCAAGGTCTTCCACTTTTTACATCACAATGTTTTTATGGAGAGTTGTTCTTTGACCCATCACTCATTTAGTAAATGACCCCCAATTCCTAGATATGACCACTAAAGATTCTTTTTCAATTCACAATTCCATATTTATAATGGGTCAAAAATGTCCAAAATAAGAATAAATCAAGGGGGTCCATGGCAAACCCTGTTTATGTGCATTAAATCAAAACACAAAAAGGACAATTAATGTACTATTGAAACCTCGATATTGAGGCTCAAACATGATACAATATATAACATAACGTGTTAACTTTTGTTACAAAACCATTAACCCTTAGAATGCTGGGTAATTTTCTAAAAATAGATTTTTGTGTCGTCTGGTTTCCAAGACCTTGAATATATCTACTTAATTTTGATGAGGAAACATACTCATAGTAGCAAACAGGTTATATTACAGGCCAGCCGCCAATTTACTTTTAAGCATGAAGTCGGTTCCAGGACTATAAGGGTTAATGGAAATTTGGAAAAAAATACGCCCCGAGCTGTCACAACCACTTTTCGACAGTGACGCGCGTTCTGGTTTTCAATCAAAGAGTGTCCATTCTTTTTTGAAAGTTCGGCCTTTTTAACAATGATTTTGAGAGAGTATGTTGGTATGGCAGTTACTTTTCGTTTGCGGAAAAATCTCTCTCATCGTGGCCATTTCTGGGAGAATCGGTTGATAATTGGCGAATACATTTGAACATACCTGGGGCAGGTGTGCGTTTTGTTAGTTGGGAGTTGGTTACCCTTTCGTTTTATTATAGTCATATTCTGTTGGCATTGGAAAATGTTGATTATTTGTGTTAAATTGATATATAAGGGAGGTGTTTACTTGTTTAATTTGTTTTTGAAGAAAGAACTGAGGAGCATATCGTTGTAGGGTTGAGTTAAGGGGGTCCAGATGGGGTGGGGGCGGTGCATCATTCGCCCTTTACCTGTGTCCTGTTCAGCAATCGCCCTTTACCTGTGTCCTGTTCAGCAATCGCCATTTACCTGTGTCCTGTTCAGCAATCGCCATTTACCTGTGTCCTGTTCAGCAATCGCCCTTTACCTGTGTCCTGTTCAGCAATCGCCATTTACCTGTGTCCTGTTCAGCAATCGCCCATTTACCTGTGTCCTGTTCAGCAATCGCCATTTACCTGTGTCCTGTTCAGCATCGCCCTTTACCTGTGTCCTGTTCAGCAATCGCCCTTTACCTGTGTCCTGTTCAGCAATCGCCATTTACCTGTGTCCTGTTCAGCAATCGCCCTTTACCTGCGTCCTGTTCAGCAATCGCCATTTACCTGTGTCCTGTTCAGCAATCGCCCTTTACCTGTGTCCTGTTCAGCAATCGCCATTTACCTGTGTCCTGTTCAGCAATCGCCATTTACCTGTGTCCTGTTCAGCAATCGCCATTTACCTGTGTCCTGTTCAGCAATCGCCCTTTACCTGTGTCCTGTTCAGCAATCGCCCTTTACCTGTGTCCTGTTCAGCAATCGCCATTTACCTGTGTCCTGTTCAGCAATCGCCATTTACCTGTGTCCTGTTCAGCAAATATTCTCGATGGGGTTCGTGCTTCTTCCATACGGATCCACACTTTACGGCGAGACAACTGTTGCAGTTCTAGTGAGTAAATACAAAAAGTGTTCATAAATGCTTCTACCACCCTATGTAACTGAAAAAAAAAACCCTGTTATAAACGGCATAAAATTCAAATTAATAACTATCATTTGCCGCTTTTATTGAGGCATTATGACCTTTTCTCCAACCTACGATATCTTCACGATCATTTATAGTCTACCAACAGATTGTACTCAAATCTTATGTCGATATCTGTTGTCACCTTAACCATTAATTTTTTTAATTCTTTGCAAGATACAAAACCTGTCGCTCAAGTTATCTTTTTACCATACCTCACTTTGCCACATTTCCTACATCTCCGTCAAAAAACATTAACAATACTATACTTCCATGGAAACAAGCATCAATTAGCCTACTTATAATGAGCCATGTATCCTTTTGCCACGAATATGACAGTCTAATGTCATAAAGAAGGGCTGTTTGTTCATATTATATTTTTATTGTCTGAAGTGTTTTATTTGAACCAGTAATACATTCCATCATGGGGGAATTGATTAACCCTTTCCCAAACAATTACGACATTTGACCATTTTGTTGCAGACGACTTTAGAAAATGTTGTGGGAAAAGGAGAAATTGCTCGTAACGAGCAATTTCTCCTTTCCCCACAATGTTTTCTGCCCTATCAGAAGATTATTTTCAAATTTAATCACATTTTGAAATGTCGCCTGCAAACTCTTTCAATTTGGGACAGTCGAAAATATGTTGTTGGGGAAAAGGTTAAGGGGATTTTGTACGCTTTGCGTATCTGGCGACCTCGTTTCATAGCCTATGTACGTTGTTTGAAATCTAGGCCACAGCAATTACCATGGTTCTGTTTTAACCGACTGAAGAAGAACCAGAATTCACGGTTCTTCCTCATTTATAACCTGAGGATCGTTTAGTTAAAGACGAGTAGGCCCAGTCGTAACTACTCGAGTATTTCCGTGAGCTGAGAAATACACAATGTTTTCATTTGATAAACCCAATGAGTTCATATCGGGGTAGGCCAAATGATTGGGTTACCATGCAATTTTCCACCTTGTTTGTAAATTTTACTGGGTCCTGCGTGGCTCAGGAGTTTAGGTGGTTGACTAAGAACACCTATGGTTTCGTGGGAGTGGCCTTTGGCAAGTCACTTCAGAGCCCTAGCCTAGTACTGGTGCACCCAGGAAAGCCGTTCCAGAACTGAAAAATGTAGGTACGGCACTGACGAAGAGGACCCATATGGGACCTATGTTGGGTAATGACTCTTATCTAATCTAAACTTTACTGCTTTATTGCTGTAAAAAGTGTTACACGTGTTTGGACTAGTTTAGTCTACAATCAAATTGAAGTAAACAGGAAATAAATAGCTATATAGAAATGACAGCCTGTTTAATTATTGTTGCTCCGCAAATTATTACATAAGCAGACATTAATTGCTTTAAAATGATAACAGAAAAATGGCGAAATTGCGTGCGCGCGTCGTTTTTTTCCTGCTCGTATCAAATTTTTGTTGATTGCATTAAATTATGCAAATTTCATAAATTACAATCTTTCAGCAAAACATTTTGAGCGCTATTATAAGCGTGTGCACCGATAAGTGACATCCGTTGTTTGAGTAAACATGACAAAAACAACTTTCTTCAAATACTGCGTAGCAATCCCTCTCTGGTGCATTTCCATTCAGGGGTGTATGTTCAGGTTGTTTTGTGGTAAAGTGCTGATAAAATACATATACATGTATCAAATTGTTATGGTCCACTTTCAATGTCCCTTTTTAAGGCTGTGGTTAGTTGAGTTGGCAGTTAATTCTACCGTTTGTTACTAAGAGTCCTATGTGGTACACTCATTAACATAAAGAACTTTTGACACTGAGATACCGGGGTCAATCCTCACCAGGGACACTGCAGAGCGCTGCCTTGTACATGTGGAATCCAGGAAAGCCATAAAATAGCTGAAATACTGTTGAACAGCGCTAAACCCTTTATAAACAATGGTTTTCGGGGGGGGGGGGTGAGTTCTTGTAAATGTTTGTTTTACCAAAGACTATAAGGAATCAGCATTCATGTCCACCAAGAGTCAAATTGTGAAAGAAAGGAGTCACCGGGATGTTAATCAGGTTGTTTATAATACGATATACCCCGGCATGTTGCGTATTTGATTACCATCGGAAAGATGAAACTTATGATGACATACGCAATAACACGTGTCTGTGCAGGTTGTTTAGATGATTTGTACTTTTACGCATGCATTGATATGTGTTGTATAACTTAACCCTTTCCCAAACAACGCATTTTCGACTGTCCCAAATTGAAAGAGTTTGCAGACAAAAATTTCAAAATGTGATGAAATTGGAAAATAATATTCTGATAGGGCAGAAAACATTGTGGGAAAAGGAAATATTGCTCGTCGGGGAGTAGGATGTGAAAATCACATCGCCCTCTTTTACCAGACAATTAGACAAGACTAAGTCAATATAGAATCATTTATGTAAAGCAAGTGAAATAGTTCCGCTTTATTTCAGAAACAATTTAAACGTATGGAGATTTTCCTGCGTTCCCCATTATACCAAATAATAAACGATAACACTTTTTCATTACAAGGGAAATCGATAGTCAACGTTCCCTCAAAGGTCCTACCAATCCCTAAAATCGCCCAGGTGTGATATTATTTGAGTCGGCGTTCTGGGAACAAACCGATAAATGGAACGCCATGGAGACTAGAAATCTCATTCGAGGTCAAAGAGGGGATGGGGGATGGGGGGAGGGTCGGGGGCAGGGAGCCAATTTAATTCAGAAACGCGTTGCTATGAAGCGTAAACATGCTGAAAACAACGTTAGCCAACAAATAAATCACAAACACAAGTTAACTAGATCAAGGACGGTTTAATATGTATACGTCAGTATATGTATAGCTTGACATGTAGTCAGGCAAATGCGGAATCCCGATTCAGACATTATTTCTAATCGAAATCTAATCTATGCCCTCATGCTTATGTAACCGGTACAAATCGAAACCAACCAAGTTGAAAGCAACCATTGCATCCACGATCGTCATTACATTAAGTAAGACTATTTTCTGGGGAACTCTTTTTCATTGGTGCTGTCTCCTTTTATCGCAATAGTTTCGCATATATCTTCTCCTGCAGGTGCGTTTTAAGGTCTTTAAGGAAGTTCTATAGATAGTTCGTACGCATGAAGAAAAAAAACCCATGGACATACAAAAGAGGCTTCGAAGAATACGCAAGAAAATAACTGGGTCTTTTCGAAACTTCAAAACCTGAATAAGATTTGATGCATCTCTGCACAAAAGCGAGTGGTCGTTCTTTTATCCATTTATACAATTTCCTGTTGTCTTAGGTTAATGGGATGTAAATTCTCAAGCACGGAACGTTTAACTCGTACCCTGATTAAAGAGAAAAATACAAATCCAAAACACACACATGCCAAAAGGCCCTCCGATATAACGATAAAAGACACGCTCCATTTCCATAAACCGACACGGTCAATTAAGGTTGGTTACTGTTTCTCGAACAAAACCCGGGCCCCGCCGCTCAATGCTCATCAGTCGACGCTCTCTGTACCCGGCATTAGCATCAGACGTTATCAAGAAGTGACCATAATGTTAAGCCAGATTTTACTGCTGTGTTTAGGTGTAACCCTGGTGGTGGGCGATATATGGTCCGACATAGAAGAACTTAGGGCACGGGTGGAAGCGTAAGTTGATTTTATACATCTACTTATCGTATTGATTTAGGATTTGAATATTTTTTGAGTTGTTCATTTACTTCGCATCAAATGTGTTTTAGTTGTGTTGTGGTATTCATCTCTTAAATGATTGAAGAAAAAAACTTCATACATGCGTAGCAGCAAGACGGATCTAGCCGCCCGTATCTCGTTGGTCATCTGGGAGACTACCTCTTATGAGAATCTATATATGTATCGCGAAAGGGATTTGAATCCCCAAAATAACGATAAAAATGTCGTTCTAATGTATTTTCGCTCAATCTCACGGATATTTTTAATCTTTTATTCTTCATTTTGAAGGATATATATTGAATTTATTTTAAATTAGCTTAAGGGACTCAACTCAAAAGTTTGGAATATATGTAATCTCAATTTGTTGTTTTGTGTTATGTGCTAGAGGCCATTGCTTACAACAAAATTCATGTATTATTTTGATAATTTTCATCCACTCATCGATTTTTATCATAATGATAAGCATGAAAGCCATTGAAGTTCACGAGCGTTGGCGATCGTATCTACTCGGCAATCCCCGTAACAAGTCGGTAGATATACCTCGTAAGCAGTACTTGAATACACCAGAAATCCTGGGGTAATTCGCCTTATTTCCGGCGGATAACGCAAAATGCACACAGGCACTAAATATGTATTCAAATACACACAAATTGGTTATATAACACAATCGAAGGTTTTTTTTACCCTTTTCATTAAAGATGATCATATCAACACATCTTTGTTTCATATTTTGTCAATCAGCTCTTTTCGGCAATCCCCGGCTTGTGACGGGGATTGCCGAGTTGATACGATTGGCCCTTCGTTGCTGACCTACTTTCAAAAATGGCTCCCCATTACCTCCGAGGTTATTTTAAGAAATGGCCGAGGTGTTCCGAATGGAGCGTTGGTATCATTGTAATGCTGAACAAGATGCTCGAGTTCGAAAGGAATGGGGTGATGGTACAACCGCACAGCGCTTTAGATTAGTAAAACTGTTCATCATGTTAGATACTGGAGTTCGTGAGTATATATTCCAAACGGAGTATGTTGCTCATGTTGAGCAGGTTCCCCCTTTTTGTCACTGCGCTTTAGAATAAACGTCTGCCCATAAAGTTCATAAGATTTATAGTAAAATAATAAAAAAAGACTGAAGATGATACATTACAACATCTTGATTATTGCAATGTAATTTCTCTGTCAAAACTATCATTGGGCCTAACACATCCTACTGAATTTATGAAATAAGGCTTTTTGTCTCGAAAGAAATGATCGGTTGGTTGAATTGCGTGGTAGTAATGGTAAAACGTTCTTTCTTTCTGTTAGAAACGGTAATTTACAAGTGCGCATTCTAAAATCATGTTTAAAAGTAAGTTTTCATTCCTGTTAAAAAAAGATCACAACTTTTTCCATCATAAAACAGAAGATGCTCCTTTTTTCGTTCTTCAGGTGATCAGTAATCAAAATCCTACATATTTATTCAGCCAAAACTTCCATCATATAATAAACGTTCATTATGTTAGAAACAGTCACATGTACAGTGCGGATCTGAATTCCAAAAACCGCGGAACGTATGGCTGATTATAAAGTCATTGTACCTGTCAAGCTAAAAGAGGACGAAGTCCATCTTAAAGCTTCTTGTTTACATATGTGAGGTAATTTCGAAGTTAGAAATTAATGTTTTCAACACTGTACAATATCTGTTCGTTTGTATGAAACGCACTGGAGAATTGCTATTGGAACAAAATATAGTTCGTATTAAAGTTCTTAGAGCATGCACACAGCGAATCAAAATGTATTTATATCCAAAAGCATTGCAACGGTTTTGAGATTTAACGCACATGTACTGACACTTCCTATGATAACTACGCTTTCAAATGCTATTTTAAGGGTGATTGTTCAAAGATGTGAGGAAATGTGTAAGTTAGAAATTAAGTTCTTTAAAACTGCACATCAGATTTACCTTCATATGATGCACACTAAAGAATAATCGTAGGATGAAAAATGAGCTCATTTTATATTATCACATGTGTGTATGCATAGAGAATAGATGGTTGGTGTCGTGAATCGGAAATGTTATTGGGCAAGGCTTAGGAATATTATCCGGTGAGCCGAAGGCGAAACGGATAATATTCTGAAGCCGAGCCCGATAACTTTTCCCATTCAAAGACACCAACCATCTATTCTATTTATCCTGTTAACTTTATGTTTTCTTTTAAACAAAAGATTTGTTCATAAAACACGAGAAAAAAAGGAAAACATAAGTGGAGAATGATGTAAACATGACTTCATGTCGTTTATATGACGTCATGATTCGTTACGTGCATGTGTTATATGGTTAGTGCCGGATATCACAAATGTTATACGGCACCTAGTTATCGGTCCCAAAATTACACTAGTGTCAGGATAAAGGGAATTACCATGTGTTTTAATCCAAAGGCGTGACATCAAATTCGAGACCTACCGCATATATAAACTATTCATACTAAGATAAATCGACGATTCCTTATTAAATATAGCATTCAATAGCTAGTTTTAACTGTACATCAAACAGCAATTCAAAAACTGTATTGTTTCAACGACATTGATTTGACTTTCAAATGTCATCTTCTGTGATAAAGCACCTTTAACTTTATACTATAAAACACTTCATACACTGAATTGTTCATTGGGCCACACAGAACACCTAACATAAAGAAGCAGTTGATTTAAGAGTTCGACTTCTTACCAGATGCCTCTAATATTTTATACCTAACACAGCTTTAACCATAGTGATCTATGACTTACTTTACCACCGATGCGATAGAAGGGGAATATATGACGGGTATGGTTTGATCATTTTTGTTTTTTTATATTTGTACATTTCAGAGAACGTGCAGAGATAGAAGCCTGGAAAGTCAGAATCACAGCCATCGAAGAGATAATCAAATATGAGCAAGAAGAGAGTAAGTGATCTTTTGATAACGGTCTCTTCCATGCCTTTGAGATCGGAAGGGGTTTGTTTGACTCCTTCTAGAACCAATACATAGTTTGAAGCAGGCGACTTTAGAATAACTCTGTAAACATGTGAAAAAAAATTCAGTTCTGCTGTTGTGATATGTGAATAAATTGAAGAATCATTGTGGCAAAAGGAGAAATTGCTTGTCACAAGCAATTTCTCCTTTTGCCACAATGCTTTTTTGAAAGTCGTCTGCTGTAAAAAGTAAAGAATTGGTGTTAGGTGGTGATGTGTTAATCTTTGAAGTCACATGGTTATGGCAGTGAACTGCTTGTACAATAGTTTTGCAACATTTCGGACCTACACTCGCTAAAGACGTTTTCAAAAGTGTCCGAAAGTAGATTCGGAATAATCGTCAATCTTTGTTAGCTATTGTTGTCCAAAATGATGCAGACCCATAGTGCATGTAAATATTGATATTCAGAGTAATGCTGCGTATAAAATAATAATGTTTGAACATCCAAGAATTAATAGTTTGAATACTCAGAAATAATGATTAGTTAACCAATTGAAAACACTGGAAGGTACGTTAGTAAACTGTTTGAATACAAAGAATATATTTAACAGGTAAGTGTTTCGGTACACTGGAAATACGAATTAGTTCTAAGCAGGAAACATTGATTAGTAAACTATTAGAGTACTCAGGAAACATTGATTAGTAAACTATTAGAGTACTCAGGAAACATTGATTAGTTAACTATTAGAGTACTCAGGAAACATTGATTAGTAAACTATTAGAGTACTCAGGAAACATTGATTAGTAAACTATTAGAGTACTCAGGAAACATTGATTAGTAAACTATTAGAGTACTCAGGAAACAATGATTAGTTAACTATTAGAGTACTCAGGAAACATTGATTAGTTAACTTTTAGAGTACTCAGGAAACAATGATTAGTAAACTATTAGAGTACTCAGGAAACAATGATTAGTTAACTATTAGAGTACTCAGGAAACATTGATTAGTTAACTTTTAGAGTACTCAGGAAACAATGATTAGTTAACTATAAGAGTACTCAGGAAACATTGATTAGTTAACTTTTAGAGTACTCAGGAAACATTGATTAGTTAACTATTAGAGAACTCAGGAAACATTGATTAGTTAACTATTAGAGAACTCAGGAAACATTGATTAGTTAACTATTAGAGTACTCAGGAAACATTGATTAGTAAACTATTAGAGTACTCAGGAAACAATGATTAGTTAACTATTAGAGTACTCAGGAAACATTGATTAGTTAACTTTTAGAGTACTCAGGAAACAATGATTAGTTAACTATTAGAGTACTCAGGAAACATTGATTAGTTAACTTTTAGAGTACTCAGGAAACAATGATTAGTTAACTATTAGAGTACTCAGGAAACATTGATTAGTTAACTTTTAGAGTACTCAGGAAACATTGATTAGTTAACTTTTAGAGTACTCAGGAAACGTTGATTAGTTAACTATTAGAGAACTCAGGAAACATTGATTAGTAAACTATTAGAGTACTCAGGAAACATTGATTAGTAAACTATTAGAGTACTCAGGAAACATTGATTAGTAAACTATTAGAGTACTCAGGAAACAATGATTAGTTAACTATTAGAGTACTCAGGAAACATTGATTAGTTAACTTTTAGAGTACTCAGGAAACAATGATTAGTTAACTATTAGAGTACTCAGGAAACATTGATTAGTTAACTTTTAGAGTACTCAGGAAACAATGATTAGTTAACTATTAGAGTACTCAGGAAACATTGATTAGTTAACTTTTAGAGTACTCAGGAAACATTGATTAGTTAACTTTTAGAGTACTCAGGAAACATTGATTAGTTAACTATTAGAGAACTCAGGAAACATTGATTAGTTAACTATTAGAGTACTCAGGAAACATTGATAGGTTATATAATATATTATACTATATTATTTAAGTATACGATTTGATTTGTCAACTATCATGAAACACGTACAGGAAATATTCATAAGTAAACTTTTGAAAACAATGGTAACACGAAACACGAGTTTTTTTCCTTGAATAAACGTGAAACATGAATTAGTCAGCTCTCGTATTGATAAAAGCAAAACAGTTCAGTCACAGTATCAAAGTTGATTTGATATGATACTACATCGATGAATAAGTACGTTAGAAGACAAATTGATATATGAAAGTATAAATCGAACATATGTAAATACATTTCACAACTGTGTGGGAAAAACAAAAGCATGTTTGTAAAAACATTCCACCTAAGTGTGTGAGAAAAATAAAGCTAAGTCCATATATTAGTAGATAGAAAAAAGATGATATGTTAACTATTTTTCTCGTAAACATGTATTTGGACATATTTGGTAGAAGACGTGAATGTAAAAAGAAGAAGCATATCATTTTTTGCCACAATTTATCCTTTTGATGAGTGTTTCTACCAGTTTTTATAAAGCTATGGCATGAAAAGGAAATAACAATTTACTTATCAAGACCATTAGTCTGGCTTTTCGCTTCATTTAGATAATTTGCCACGTCTTATCTAAATTTCAGACTACAAATAGGTACACACATGTGTTTCTGGAAATTCGTGATTGCTTCGTTCAAGCTTTGGTCATATGTTTTAAAACCCTTAGCGAAGATAAACTCGGGCTCTAATTGAACAAGAAGAAGCATTTGTGACTGGTTGATATTTCACTTGTTTCACTACGCATTCTGTTCGATAGTACTTTTATCTCAACCGAAGCCGTATTTGTATGTTTATACTTGATTGGTATTTAACTTAAATCACTTCGTTTTTTTTTTGTTCGATATATTTGAATTTCAAATGAATACCCATTAGTATCAATAAATGATACTTGGTTGGTATTTCTCTTAAATCACTTCACAATTTGTTCGATAGTATTTATTTTTCAATCGAAGCCACACTCATTTTGTTAACTAATACTTGGTTAATTTTTCAATAAATCGATACACGTTTTGTTGAATAGTACTTGATAGATAGTTTACATGAATCACTACGTATTTTGTTCGATAATACTTATATTTCACTTGAAGGCCCATACGGTTTGTCAAATGATACTTGGTTTTATATTTCACCTGAATAGGTGTACATTAAATGCTTGATAGCATCCATATTTCATTTGAAGTCCCATTTTATTGTTGAATAAAACTCAATTGATATTTTACTTGAATCATACACGCTTGTATGATACTTGAAGACCCAAATCGTTTTGTTAGATAATACGTAGTTAATACTTAAAGTGAAGCATTTCGCCTTTTTATTGGATAGTTCTTTGTATCCTCTTGAAGTCACATTTCTCTGGTCAAATAATACTTATATGATGTTTCACTTGAATGACTACGCAAATTGTATGGATGTACTTATATATCACTTTGAGCCCTGTTTGTATTGTAAACCAACACTTTGTTTTATTCTTATTCTAAGTAACTGTTCTGATATTGCACATTAATTACTTTTCGCATTGTTTATTAAATATTGATTAATATCTCGTGATGGTCACTATTTAGTTGCAAAATAATGCTTCGTTTATGTTTAATACGAATCTATAATAAATAGATAAAAATTCGATTGGAACATTTTCCGTCTTGTTCATCACTCTTTTTTGAATAAATACGCTTATGTATTATTTTCCGGTTAAACACATTTTAAATTAGGTTCCATCTGAGATTTCATTCATCTGGTTCAACAGAATTTAAATTTCACTTGTAGTTCAAGATTTAATTTAGTTAACTTTGTTTCCCTTGAACCACGTTTATTTAAAACATTGATGTACTAACTCATTCTATATTTCGTTCCAGTTCACCGCACCAAGAGACACGGGGTTGTTTACGGTGTTCCAGTCGTAGCCGGCGCTCCTGGACTTCCAGGTAAGCAGGGGCTCGAACCCAATTCATCACACATGAACCAATTACTCAATACGGCATATTATATTCAATGAAGCATGGACATGATACCGTAATATAACTGAAACATTCTTGAAAAGTGCGTTAAACTTACTTTCTAAAAGGAAGTGTTACAGGGACTTGAACCTTTTTTCCATTACTTGATTACTCAATAAGGCAGTTTAAATAAATTGGTTGTAATAAAACTACAGTGTGATTGAAAACAGCGGTAAAGCCGTTTAAAGACAAAAAATTGCAGGGTTACGAACCTATCTCAATTTCCATTTAAACAAAATGTTATGAGTAACTGTATTTAAGGAAAGCAACGCTCATTAAGTTACCAATCTACCGATACCAAGTTTCAAACCATATACAGTGAGTGAAATGCCTGCCTTCCTAAAGGGAAGCCATGCTTAGAAAATACAATTCTACCAGTACCGGTATATGTACCAAAAATACTCGACTATTCAAGTCTTCATATTCCCGGAAAGCAATGCTAATGGAAATACAGATGTTCCTGTATCGATAGTTAGCCCTAATAAAATGCTATGGTACTGTCCAAACTTTTATATTTAAGGAAACATTGGAAAGCAATACGTTTTCGACAGGAACTTATGTAAATCCAAATTGAATCAAATAAAATGTCTGATATCACTGTCTTCGTATTTCAGGACGACAAGGCGCCCCCGGTAGGAACGGAGCCCCCGGCCCCCGCGGTGAGGACGGAGCCAAGGGTGTGAAGGGTGAGCCCGGAGTGACTGGCCCACCCGGACCCTACGGACCCTGGGGAGAGGAGGGACCCGAGGGAGATGTTGGACCCCAGGGCATTAAGGGAATTCCCGGACCCACGGGCTACCCAGGTCAGTGTTACACGGTGATTTAGCCTGGGGCCTGGCCCTTACGTATACCCCTTACTCCTAATACGGTTATGCATGGGCCAGGACCCCAGGCTAGAGGTGATTCTGCTTGTGACGTCGTGTTTGTCTCTACCATCTGCAGACGGCATTTTTTTTTAACTTCATGCAGGAAACTTTGGAAAAGCGTTGTTAATATGAGAAATACCTTTCAGTGCTGCTGTAGTCATATGTGAATAGATTGAAAAACATTGCGGCAAAAGAAGAAATTGCAATTTCTCCTTTTGCCACAATGTTTTTTGAGATTCGTCTGCTGCAATACAAAAAACTGTGGCGTTAGGCGGTAATGTATTAATCTTTGACGTCGCGTGGTAAAAGCAGTGATTTAATAATGATTTACTTGTACCAGATTATGATAAATAAGGGTTTATTAAGGCGGGTGTAACGATAGAGGGATTGTATAAACTAGTTACATATACACAGCATTTCGGACGTACACTCGCTAACGACGTTAGAAAAAGTGTCCGATAAATAGATTCGGAAAAATCGACAAAAGTCGACCAAAATGGTGCAGACTCATTGTACATGGTCACATTAATGCGTAGAGTCTATCTGCGTAAAATGATATAGATTGGTTTCCCGTATAGTTCCATTAGATAAAACAATTGTTAAATCTATCAACTCATAGATAAAGAGATTGATGAATAAACCTACTTATTAAGCATTAAATGAATAAATAAATGAATAAATAAATCAGTCCTTCAATCAATAATTTAGCCAAAGCTTTTCAGGTTCATCGTTTATCCATTCTTTAATTCAATGATTAATTAATTCATTCTCTTATGCATACATGTATTGATGTTTTCATTTATCATTCAAATCATTCATTCATATATTGCACAATCATTTTAATATGACATTAGTCCGTCCGTCATGTCTTTCCTTTTTAAATTTGTCAAGACTATGGGTGTATTTCGTAGCCTAGCCCTTTTCCAAAAAAAAAAATACGACATTTGACCAGTTTGTTGCAGACGACTCTGGAAACCATTGTGGAAATAGGAGAAATTGATCGTAACGAGCACTTTCTCCTATTCCCACAATGTTTTCTGCCCTATCAGAAGATTACTCTTCCATTTCATCCCATTTTGAAATGTCAAACTCTTTCAATTTGGGACAGTCGAAATTTTGGCGTTCTGTAAAGGGTTAGTACAGGAAATCAGTGGACCATGATCGGAACCCATTACACCTATTCACCCACCTTTACTTTATATTTCCAGGACTCGAAGGTGAACAGGGCGAGGAGGGTGAAGCCGGTATCGATGGTGAGGATGGAGTCGAGGGACCTAAGGGACCCACGGGCTACGAGGGACCACAAGGGTTCCCCGGACAGAAGGGCCAGAAGGGAGACGCCGGTGACCAGGGCGCCCCGGGGGTCCCAGGCGAACAGGGCGATGAGGGATACACAGGACGTCAAGGTCTCCCCGGTGTCCGCGGGCCGAGAGGTCCCGATGGGCCAGCAGGTGCCCCAGGCCCCCAGGGCATACCCGGGAAGAAAGGACCGAGGGGATACCAAGGTCTCCGTGGCGCCAGGGGAGCCCCAGGGGCCCCTGGTAAAGCCCGATACGTTGCCGCACCCCGGTATTACTACGCCGCGCCGAGATATATGTACGTCGCTGCGCCACAGTCGAAATCCTACAAAGCGGCACCACAAAGGGCCCCACAGACCAAGGGATATTAAACGTAACTCGAGTTAGCCAGCCCACTCCCACTCCCACTACAATGTCTTCGTGAAAGGTTCGCTCTTTGAACGATTTGCAACTATCAAACTAAAGAAATATCGTATCTCCTTTATCTTAATGAAGGTACGACCTCTACTGTTTCACAGATAAGAGTACCTGCTTTTAAAACAATTCTTCGCCGTGAAAACAAACTTAAGGATGCATTTCCTTCGTCAAGGTAGTAAGGAAATGCGACATTGCTTTGGTTTCACAGATACAAACTATCCATGAACTGCTCTCAATAAGTTAAATCGAATCCCAATCATTTTTTCATTATAAGAAATAAGGCTAATTAAACAGATGAATATTATACTTAAAACAAAGTCCTTTGTGCTGTACTTTGAATAGCCGGAAACAATTAGTATACATTTTGACAGTGTTGCATCACGTCGGTTTAGAAAGATTATCATCATTCTACAATTTATTGATCATCATTTATTGAACTAACAAACGCATGAATATACATGTTATGAAAACATCTTACATTTATCTGAAATTATGACTATTACCATGTTACATCAAAGGACAACAATAAACCACTGAACAGTAAGAGCGTTTAGTTATTTCTTTTTTCGTTTTGTCGCAGCTACCCTGTTCCTTTCATAAACGATCATATAGGGCTGTTGCTCCAGATTTGTTCTGTTTTCGGTCGTTGGCCGGATTCAACCTTCCAGTCGTTTAAGGATGTTCCCTGGATTAAAAACATTACTATACTATATTTCCCGCAGTTCAATCTACAGACAGAGCACGGAACAAGTCACCTGAACGCCAAAAAAGGAATATTAATAACGGTTTGACCAATGGAATTGTGTAGTAGAACCTCTGTCAAACAAATACACGTGGACACTAGTTTTAACACACAACCACCTGACGCTACATTCTTGCGTCTTTCAGCAGACCATTTTCAAAAAGCATTGTGGCAAAAGGAGACATTACTTGTCACAAGTAATGTCTCCTTTTGCCATAATGGTTTTTCACATATCAAAACAGCAGAACTGAAACGTTTTCACATGTTCACAGTTTATAAAGCTTTTCAAAAGTCGTCTGCTTCAAGTAAACAAAATGTCGTCTGCAAGTGTTAATAGCTCATATTCGAGAGTCCTGTGCAAGACTATAATAAGTATTTCACAAAGGTGAAGCACATTTTATAGTCCTGCAATAAACCTATTGTGAAGTAACCTCCGGTAACAATTGATGCTGGGTTTTGTCGACGATTCATTTTATTTTCATTGACATCCACTTTGTGGGAAACTTGAGACTTGTTCAGTTCACTGCTTCCAGGATACTAAATCAGTACTCACCGATTTAAGGGTTGGTTCGGGCAAATTTCACCGCGCCTGACAGCGGATCTAACCCGGGAACCTCAGCACCAATGTCGACCTTGAAACAAAGCGAAATGATAGAAAAGAGTACACTTCTTCGATCTGTGTTTTTTTGTAAATTGAATAACATCATCCCTTGAAAACTAAATAGAAATACGTGTATAGAGGTAGAATTAAATAATGAATTACTGACTGGGATCTAGGGACCTAGAGATAATGTTTTTCTATGTAAACTGTTAGGACGTTATGAAATATTGGTTGAAAACGATGTTAATTCTTATTTAGAATCACAGATAAGTTTAACAGCACTGGTAGAGTTATACTGAACTGCCTACACTATAAACATGCTTAAGTTCAAAGCAACATCCCCTCATATTATTTCAAATTGAGAAACATAATATTGCAAAGTAACACACAATTGAATTCGTCTTTCCGAGACGCTTCCAATGACGTGCCACATTGCATTATTTGTACTTTTGCTTAATATTCTGCTTCTTTATGTTAAAATCGATTTAAACTTACGCGAACATTTTCTTCTTAAGTAATTTGATTAAAGGCTTTCATCTGGAATTGGAGAGTCCGTCTGTTGTAGTGATTTCGAATTGAGTTGTATCTCACAACTGACCAGTTATTTTTCATTCGAGGGAGCAGTCAGTGGCTTGGAGATAATAACGGTCCGTACAAGACAGAAAATGTCAGAAACTTTGACAAGTACACCGACTTCCATGATATATCGGTAACACACTTGAAAGAAATATCAAACACCAGTTAAATAGTCCAAAAGCTACTCTCCGATCTAGGCTACCACCAGCACATCAACATGTTGCTAAGATTCGTACTTTTGACAAGAGATCACACGGGAATCTAGTTACCATAGACATAGCCATAATAGACATGTTTATTCAAGTACAGAGGCCATATCAATTAATTGATACCTAAGTATTTAAACGCTGTGAAAAGGGAATAATTCATCCATTACAAGGAAACGATTCACTTGTGCGTTCAAATAGTGTCCGCTATAGAGAACGTTTAAAAGTTTGTAGCCCCCACTCGATACACATCCTTGCTTATTGACTACTAAGTTTTACTTACGAATCATGGTCCTGGAAGGTGCCTCCGCGGTGGTTACTCCATACCTAGCCGAGTACAGAATCTAAAATCACATTGCCCCTCTCCGCAAGAGTTTAAAACCCGGTGACGGTATTTGGATTGTCACCTGACTGATTCGCGTGCCGATGGTTCTACCGACTTGACCTGCCCTTATGCACAGTTGCACTTATGCATAGGGTCTTCCTCCATCATTTAGTGTCGGGCATCGCAACATAACTGAAATACTGTTGACGCGATGTTAAACTTAACAAAAATAAATAAATTGACATGGAACCAACTTCCTTTTCATAATGCTGTTTAATAACCAAGCGTGCCATTGACGAATTTCATTATTCCTATTGCTACTTGATCTTTGGTATGACTTGGTGTTGTTTCGAACCTACCACCTTCTACATTCGAGAGAGGCAAATTAATTTCCATTGCATACCTCGTCTGCCGCGATAAAGGGAAAGCGAACGCTACCTTTAAGCTTCAATATCGCATATGTAGTGACACAACTTTTGTGTTTCAAGATGGTTTCTGAAATAGAATGAGGTCTCTCTCCTGGTTGAGGGGCTTTCTTAGGCTATGGTTGTTTGTGAACGAAACTTGAAATCACACAGCCCTTAGAGTTCCGCGTAAAGTCAAAGCACAGTCACGTAAGATTTAACTTTTCATGAGAGGTAGTCTCCCGGATCCCTTACTGAATTTATGTTATTCAAAGCGGTATATCGTATAGCATAGAATTGTTGTCTCAATAGGCGTGACCAAAACAGGTTCAGGCGATGTGGTCACTATATAAGGACGTGTCCGTGTGGACAGCGGTCATTCTAGCAAGGCTCCTATTGTAGCAATATACTTATCGTTCAAATTCGGGTTGTGTTGTATTTCAATTCCCTTTTTGCTTTGTTCTTGAATACGAGTACAGTAACTAGGCAAACCTTAATGTTCGTATGTACAATCACAAATGACGATTGTTTTTTTCTGTTTTTTTGGTACATGTCTGGACAGAGTTCCGTACGTTCGGTATTCTAGGAATAATCTGAGAAAAGTATCGATCACCGGTATTTTTTCGTGCATGTGACGGACACACGTTTCCTCTGAAAAGGGTTTTTTCGTGGACGGCCAGTATTCCGATGACGAATATACAGTCAGTCACTTATTTATTAACACAAATTCGAATGATTTCACTAGATGTGATTGGACTGTGACATGTCTTATTCGATTTATCGTAAGCAGATGGTATATACGTATACATCAATGACCAGTTATTCAAACTGTTATATACATGTTAATATGTAAAAGTATTATAATGATATTGTTTTGTATTGCACCCACATAGTACATGCTACTGAAATATACGCGTCTTGCACACGCAGACAAGAGCGTTGTTGTTTGGTTTTGTAGATAGTATGTTATTGAGACTGATGGTTCTATTCGTTTAGACCAGGCACTATGGGCAGTTAACCCTTTACCAAACGCCAAATTTCCGACTGCACCAAACTGAAAGAGTTTGCAGGCGACATTTCAAAATGTGATAGAATTGGAAAGTAATTTCCTGATTGAGTAGAAAACGTTGTGGGAAAGGAGAAATTGCACTCGTTTCCTACAGTGTTTTCCAGAGTCGTCTGTAAAAAATTTGTTAGATGTCGTTATTGTTTGGTAATGGGTTAAAGAAGTAGTTCTACCCTTACCGTTGGTGAACGGGTTGTATCAGTTTACGTGAAAAATGTTGAAGCGATGTAAAACTCAATAGACAAACATAGAAATTCCTTTCTCCCTGGCTTATAGATATATAAGTCTAGAAAATTTAAGTTTTCAACGCTTAGGTAGTGTACATGCTGAATTCTAACTCGGACGATCAAAGCTGTAATTGTGTTGAAAGAAATGTATACGGCTGAATCATTCGGACTATCTTAACATCGGAAGGCCGTCTGTTCTGGACCAGCCATTGCAATTAATTAAGAGTAATGTCTTCCTCCAGCTGCTATAATCTGGGCATCACTACATACCTATTCAGTTACATCCTCTTAGATATTCCAAACGTCTTTTGTATGACTAGACTTTCTATGATCGAAAATATCCATTATAGATAAAAAAAAACCTGGAAGTCAGACGGCACTATTCTAAAAAGTATAGGGTGTTTTGTTTTAGGTGTTTTTTCTTACATGGCAACAATCAACTATATTTTAGTTAGTTTGCAATTTCATCTCTAAGTGTTCTCAGTATCGTTTTAATTGAATATTTAGCATATCGTATTGTATCAATTATCAGTCTTTTCTTTTAATTTGTTTTTTTTGTCGTGTTGTATATTTGGGCTATAATAGTAGTTCCTTAGAATGCTGGTTAATGTTGGTTTTTGTGTCGTCTGCTTTCCAAAACCTTAACTTTCTGCTTATTTTTTTATTGAGGAAAAATACTCAGAGTAGCAAACAGGTTAGATCAAAGGCCAGTCGACAATTTACACGAAGTCGGTTCCAGCGCTATAATGGTTAAGTGTTCTAAAAGTCGTTTGGTTCTATAGTTTAGCATAGCGCTAAGTATCATTTCTAAATATTTTCTTTTAATTCGGGTTTTCATCATTTTTTCATTAGGGCTAAAACCGTCTAATGCTTATTTCCAATATCGTAAAGTCCTTTGTTACCGACGCCAGGTACTTAGTAATCCCGTTATCTGTTCATTTTTTAAATACCTCAATGTATTGATTGCTTCACACATTTTAAACCATGGTGACACATATAAGCGATTGATTCGTCTTCATATGGAGGTTAGTGGACTATGGGAGGAGCGTCGGCCAAGGGATACAAGAGTTGTTGGTTCGAATCCCATCAGTAGCGGGATCTGCCTTGCGACCTTTCATTAATCCACATTCGGCGAGAGTACTTGTTATATGTCCAGGAAGCAGAATCAACAGTTATTTATCTAAAAGTTGTATGAACTTGTTTCACAATCAATGTGAGATAAATAAGTTTGATAATATCAGATTCGTCTTCATATTGCATCTGTATATCGAGAAATCGGCATTGTTTAGCGACGAAAGAAGCCAAGTAGGAAAGCCTGATTTCTTTTATCTTTGATCGTGTAGCCTGTACGTTGAGACTCATGTAACACTTTAACTCTTAGAACGCTCGGTGTTTTTTTTGTTTGTTTTTTTAAATGATTTTTGTGTCGTCTGCTGCCCAAAACCTTATATATCTGCTTAATGTTTAAGATACTCAGAGTGGCAAACAGATTTGATCACAGACCAGCCACCAATTTACTCGGCAGTTGTCCTGGATCCAACCCATTTGTATAAGCATGAAGACGGTCCCAGCTATATAAGGGTTAAGAAGAATTCAATCATCTAGAAAAAAAGGTAAGAAAAGAAAACAAGCTGATTTTTACTTCTAAGAATCATGTATATAGTAACCACCATTCTACCACCATTCGGTAAACTAGGTCAAATATTCTTTTAAAGAGTTGAAAAACAAGTAAGAATCGGGTTTCTGCCTCGTCAGCGTATTATACTGATAAACCACACAGTAATTGAATAATGAAAAACAGAGATACATACAACACGGCTATCATGCAATACCACCATCACGACCCGTAACAAGATACCGTCTTTTTGCGGAATTCAATTGCTCATAGTAAATTAAGTACGACAGTTAGATAAACTGTGGAAAAAAGGCCATTGCCCATTAAGACAGCCTCTTCTTTCCCACACCGTGTTCGAGAGCAAATGACATGAGCACTTTAACTTTTAGAATGTTGAGTATTTTTCTAAAACTATATTTTTGTCGTATGCTTTCCAAAAACCTTAAGTATCTGCTCAATTTAAAGAAGAAATATACTCAGGTATATTTTTTGTCGTCTGCTTTCCAAAACCTTAAAGGCACATAAAGGAGATAAGTACATATAAATCACTGAAAGAATATATGGAGTTCTTTTACTATGTTCATAACAGTCATGGGAATTAATTTACGAATGCATCGATACTCTAATAAATAGACTTCTTTAACATCAATTATTTTGTGCTTGAAATATAGTTGTCTCCAATTCAATCATGTTTATCAACAGCCTGTTTGTTTACATATTCAAAATAACGAATTCTGATTGGTCGGTTCAGACGTTTGTGTATCATCTGTCAAGGTCAGAGGTAAAGAATCACACAATCTGAATTATTAAACTTGCTAATCTGGGTTATTTCTGGCTGACTTTCACGTTTAAATTTTGCTGATGGTTTTTCCGGGTGATAACGTTTTTAATCTGACCAAAAATTTACCAAATAATATAGTTTGAAAAGCATTTATCTCCTTTTGTGAGCCTTTAAATATCTGCTTAAATTTGATGAAGAAAGCTGCTCAAATCAAAGTAGCAAACAGGTTGGATCACAAGCCAGCCGCCAAGTGACTTGGCGGCTGGCTTGGATCTAACCTTTTTTTTTTTATAAGCATGAAGTCGGTTCCAGCTCTATAAGGTTTCGCTTGAGCTAGAGGATTGTCTCACAATGCTGCGTTCCCGTATGCGGGTTATAAAGTGAAACGCTAAGTTCCTTTGTATTACTCATCCTGGTCTGTTTCTTTTACAGAGAAACCGCGAATTACTGTAATCTAATTTTGAAATTGGCCTCATTTGAAGTTAATCTGACCGTAGAATTCAAACTCAGTTTCCAACGGGATTTCTCTTGATAATTATCTCATACTCTTTCAATCTGACCGAGTTCTTACGTTGATAGAGGAAGCCGAGGCTTGATAGGTCATTGCCCTCGTAAAAAAATCGTGTTTATTAACGAGAGCTTAAAGGGAATATCCCACGGATTGCGATTTAACTTATAAAATGGAAATACAGATTTATTTAGTTATAAGGATCAGTGTTATTCAGTCCTATTCGGGGTTAGAACTAGAACTAGAGCATTGGTACTCATCTCAACTCTCTTCATAACTGTTTGGTAGAATTATGAAATGTTTGTATTGCTTACATAGTAAAACGTTTAAACGGTTAATTTTGTGAACATTTTATTTATCTCTTTTCTTGCGAAATCATGGAAATGGACATTAGAGTCTGGGGCTTTTTCATTTTATACCAGCAAACGGCCAGACTATAAATGCGTCGACATTTGTAATTTTATACTAACAAGAAGGGTTAGAGAGCAATCTAACGGCTTTTTCTATAAACCGAGTTTTTCGTCAAAGCATTGCAATCTGCCTTTGCTAATTTCTTACCTCAAATATGAACAATTACTTAAAAATGCTTACTAAGCATAAATAAATTGAAAAAGTCCTCCATTTAGTGATAAGGATTCGTTATATAACTTTAGCATTTATATGGTTTGTCCATATAGGAAGTGGACCAATACTTCCAGTGGTATTTGTAAGATGTAACACAGAGATCGTATCAGAACAACTGCTTACTCTCAAAAATAGACCAGTGACTATCTCTTAAAAAAGAGATAAATGGTTTTAGTGAACACGGCCTACTTGGAACCCTTGGCTATAATAACAATCGAATTACGACCAATCACCGTGAATTCTTGCGTGACGACGAAATAGTTCTCATGAAATCCAAAGAAATTTCATCTCACATAAGACGCTAGAGTTGCCTATCTTTTATCTCTACGCACGGCCGAATTTGATCAACTCGGCAAACGGTTCAATCATTTCATATTTAAACTTTTAAACAAGAATAAAAACTGTTCTCTAAACTATTAATGAAAATTTAAGTGAACTTTGTATACGAAAATGCCGGCGTTTACATATGTTGTTGGTGTTCTTGCGCTTGTAGTATCCGCGTATTTCGTGAATTGTGAAAGTGCGCAGGAATATGACGTGTTAATCGGTCGGATTGGACAATTAAAAGAAATAGTCCAAGAAGAGGTCTTGCAAATAAAAGTATGGACAAAAAGGATTGAAGTGCTCGAAAGATCTATCGAAGATGCCAAGACTGATCGAGAGGAAGGTGAGATAAAATGTTTTCATCATTTTTCTTTTTTGCTTTAGGTTAACACTGCTTTCAAAATTAGGTAGAGTATCCATAATCCGCCATTTCGAAACTCATTCTGTCGGATTACCTCGGTTGTCTCTGTATACATCGGTCTGGGTCGAAACTATTCGGTTCATTGCAAATATTTCCTGTCCAGACCGATTTATGCCGAGAACGTCCGAAGTTAACTGATGTCCGAATTAGTTTCAAAATGGCGGGTTATATGTAATCCATCTTAAAGTAAAATAACAGTTTGTAAGTCGGTGTCCGCTTTTCTACATAAACCATATAGTGACAACTTGATCGTGAAGAGCCTTAAGTCATTTAGCATTGGTGTTATCATGCCACAAAATGAATATCTTTCGTTCGGAGTCTCGAACACGAAACCTTTGTGTTCCGAGTCCGACACTCTTTCGGCTAGGAAATTTTGACAAATTTGTTAAACCTTAACTCTTTACAACGTTCAGTAAACAATTTTTGTTTTACTTTATGCAGACGACTTAATAAGAAATGCTTTGTAAACATGTGAATAACCTTTCCGTTCTAATGTTATGAAGTGTGGCTAAATTAAAAATGCATTGTGGCAAAGAAGAAATTGCGCTTGACAAACAATTTCTCCTTTTGCTACAATAACTTTTGAAAGTCGTCTGCTGCAAGACGCATAGATGTGGCTCAAGCTTTCCATGTGTTAAGGGACAATCAATATGTTGTTTTCTTGAGCAACATTATCTCTTTTTGTTACAATGATATTAAATACTACTACTACTAGATAAATCAGCGTTCCTTGGATTTCTTCGATGCTACGTTAGTGTATTGTTTCGATAACTGACAAAGCAATTGAGGATCGTAAACAACGGTAAATAAATATTTATTATTTATTAACGAACAATTTCGCCCTATTGAGTATAACTTTCTATTGTTTGTTACAGTTCTGTCCCGGAAAAGACGTGGAATCGATCCTAGAATGGGCTATTTTGTTGGCAAACAAGGAGCCAGAGGTATGATCATATGTTTTCTTTATTGCTGTTTTAAAACCAGTAAGCTTTACACGTATTAATGAAAAAAAAAACCCTGCTTAATCCATTACTCCAAAGCATAAACCGCAGAAGATGCCATAAACCCAAGTGACGAAAGAAGATCTTGCTTTTCACCGTAAACAATTTCTCGTATAAGTATCTATGGTTTCTAGACAATATCACGAAAGCATTTCTTGTCCTTTATGTTTAGACGTTAAAGCACCATGTCCAATGCTATGGTCATTGAGTAGCTTAATTTAAGAATTGCTTCTTTGTGCTCGATATTTCTCTCATGTCTGTCATTCTTTTTACACCGATGAACACACAGTCATAAAGTCAATTTTGTTTCCAAATGATATGACGACCTTTTTACAAATGTTTTATATTTTTTTCAGGAGCACCTGGTCTACCAGGAATGCCCGGATCAATGGGAAAGATCGGCATCAAGGGACTTCCAGGTATCCGCGGATCTCAGGGGCTGACGGGACCACAAGGACCTTTCGGACCCCCGGGCTGGATCGGTCCGCCCGGATTTCAGGGCTCGGTGGGAATCAAAGGTGAGACAGGCGCCCTGGGATTCGACGGTCATCCGGGATTGATCGGCGATTACGGATACACGGGATACAACGGCGAGCCGGGTTATCCGGGACCGCCCGGATTTCCCGGACATGTTGGGTTTATTGGAATGATTGGTATGCCCGGGCCAAAGGGCGAGAAGGGGTACGTTGGAACACAGGGACTGCCCGGGGAACCAGGACAATTTGGTCTACCGGGGCCAGTCGGTGCGTACGGGGAACCAGGAAAAATGGGCGAGTTGGGATATATGGGGCCGAATGGGGATCAAGGGCCACCGGGACCCCATGGGGATATCGGCGATCGGGGACAAAACGGGGACTGGGGCCCGGTAGGGGCACCTGGCCCCGTTTATGACCCCTTCGCGGGATTCCAAGCAGCACCAGCTATGATGATGTCAAAGTCTGGATCGGTTGATGGAGCCCAAGGTGAACGCTTCACAAACTGTACAGATGGTGAGGGCGAGGCGGCTGTTGTCGTGAATTGTGACGACCTACCGTACATGGTATACAGCGGAAAGGCTCCAGCATTCAGGCATCCGCCACCAGGGGCTCATGTGGTTGCGCCCCAGAGCAAGCTAGGTCCACATCAGGGAGCTATGATGGTCGGAGCGCCTCCTATGGGTAAATCTAACCAAGCACAGATGTTTGGGGCTCCGCCTATTGGTAAAGGCAATCTGGTTCAACCGATGTACGGCAAAACTATGTACGCTCCGCCCGTGATGAGCAAGGCACAGATGGGTTATGCTCCTGGACCGGGCGAGGAGGAAGAGGTTGTTTCCGCCGACGCATCGCTTGACGAAGATAGCGACATATTATCAGAGGCAGATTTCCTTGAAAGAGAAGTCAAACATCAAAAAGATTACGACGGTATTGATAAGGCAGACGAAGACGAACAATCTGACCGGACTGAGGGTGAAGGAATTGACGAAATCGAGGACGAGAACGAGGCTGGAGGCATGAATGAGGCTGGAGACGAGAACGAGGCTGGAGACGAGAAAGAGACTGGGAACGAGAACGAGGCTGGAGACGACAACGTAGCTGAGAACGAAAACGAGGCTGGGGACGAAAGTGACGAGTGAAGCAGAAAAAGAATTATCAAATAAAACAACCAACGAATTTACATCTACAATATCTGGTCACATACTTTTAATATGACACGTCAAGACATTTGTCATTTTTACGAAATGAGAGGACAATAAGCACACTTAAGTGACATTGTCTGTTGACTTACGAAATATCAAAACATGTGTCATTACTGTGTTTGTATCCAGAACAAAAATATTCCATGAAATTTGCCTGTGTTAGAGTTTATTATCGACGTAATATATTTTCTTCCATGGTGTAAGACCACACTCATTGTAAAATTCAACATAACGCGGTTTTAAAACGTCAAAGTACAAAATGTCCGTCATGCTGCGAATGGTTTTGATTACCCCGGACTCGAAAGTTTCTAAGTTTAACACGCGGATTCAATCGATCTGATATTAACTCAATTTCCTTTTCAATCAAGTTAACCTATTTGTTTTAGAATTGTCAAGATCATTAATGATAAAATAATTAAGAATTATTTTAGATTTGTTAGTGCATCCCTAGCCCCATCGGTGATTTTCCTGTGTTATGAGAGTCACTGTCTATCTAACTATACGAAAAATAACCCAAGGCTCGTTCCTTGCATTCATAAATGAGGCAATGCCATTATGTTAACCCTTTACTAAACACCAAATTTTCGATTGTCCCAAATTGTTGAAGTCTACAGACGGCATTTCAAAATGTGATGAAATTGAAAAATAATCTTCAGATAGGGAAGAATACATTGTGGGAAAAGGAGAAATTGCTCGTCAATAGCAATTTCTCCTTTTCTCACAATGTTTTCAAGAGTCGTCTGCAACAAACTGGTCAAATGTCGTAATTGTTTGGTAATGGGTTAAGAGACTTAATCCCGTGATTTAGAATTTAAGATTTAATTCCTTGTTTTTATAATATCATGCTTACCCTAAAACTGCCTTATCCGGTATGGCACGTTTCGTTGTGACGCAATTTCCCTGGTGGCTAACAGGGTTTCGACGGTTCTTTAGGCTTGACCAAGCCTTTATGGACAGCAGCTTATTCGGGCACCTTCTTTCATCGTCTATGCGCCATTGCAAAATAACTGAAGTAGTCTTGGATCGATGGAAGAACCCAATGAAAGACCTCGTACAGTATACATTTCAGGGTTTAAGTCAGTTTTCGAATAATTCAGTATGCTGGTTTATCCCCGCAGTGAAGTATCAACAGCCCACCGGATCACCTGGTTTCTATGACACATTCCTTGTATATGAAAATAAAATAGATAAATTAATAAATACAATGACAAGTTAACAAATTAGAATTAAAATAGTCATTACTAAAAAGAATACAATCCAAACAATCTCAAGAAAGAACAACCCGTATTTTGTTTTACACTCACAGATAACGTTTTGTCAAGACGGCTCTAGAGAGCGTCAACAGATTCGAGAATCAAAACAAAAGCTACCTAGAGGAATATGCACCCTGTCTGAAATGCCCGATTGGATAAGAATAATTTCGCCGTGTTGCCATTTGGTACTCTTTGTCTGTAAGCAGCCCTTTCGAACCAAAAGCAATTAGCGGTGACAGGTGGCCTGATTTAGCACGAGGTTGGGTCGTTCATACGGATACATGAACGAACAATGTCTCATTCCGATGTACAAAATGGGTCAGGGATTCCTGCGCGGAAAAACGTGACAATCAGCCAATTTTGGAACCTCAATCTAGGTAAAAATAAACTGATGCTGTACTATTGCTATAAGTTAAACTCATCATTTATGATATGCCATTATCTAATTAACTACTTATGCGGGAAATGTATGCGTAGCTAATTTATTTTTATCATGCACACTGAAAAATGTTTTTAAAACGAAAGGAAGAATGCAGAAACAAAGCAAATTATTTGGCCTTTAGCAATGTAACATTGCTTTAGAACGAGAACGTGGTTTTCTGTCTATTGATGAGCTATTGCAATGCGTGTTTTATATTTCCTTCGTTGAGTTTAAAGATGTAATCAGCGAAGAACCATTCTTTTCATGAATCATACTGTTCCATATATACTTATTCTCTTATATATTTACAAACATAGCGAGTCCATGAAGAACCATTATACAACGTAAGTACCGTTGACACGGTGGTTAACACCATGAAAAAAAAAAACCTTCAGAAAACATCGTTGTATAAACTGATTCAACTCAACATGTATTGTCTTATATAATTGTACGTACGTTTAAGCGACACGTGTTTGATAAACGAACTTTTATAAATAACAAGCACGTGTTCTCGACGGATGATGACCTTTGGCACTTTTTGATGGTTTACCAATGGTTCGAATCTGGCTCATAACCGATTTCTACATAGGCGTCACCGTTAGCAAAAAAGATAGCCGAAATTAGTCGTTAGCTAGTCCGACTCGGAATACTTGGGTAGCATGTTCGAAACCTGACTCGGCAAACTTTGGCGTTTACATAACTAATATTTCTCCATTTTACTGTTCTAAAATTTAAGAACCAATGAAATCAAATGATTAAAAAGAAATATTCATAAGACACAATATTTATTTTTTCCCTAACATTTTAATGGAATATTCTGTACCAAATAGTAAACGGAAACTTTGACTCCTTGATTCCACAATTTGTACCGCATGCTCTACACATCGCACATGAGAAAATAAAATAAATATTTTGTATAAAGTACTTGCGACAAAAAAACATCTAGCGATCTGAAAGGAAGAGCGTTCATTACTGGTGAGGAAAATACCAGAGCCGTAAGACTCACTGACTAGTGGCCAGTGAAGGTCGGTTTGGCTGCAGATCTCGTATACGATACGGTTAAAATGATGATAGAATCAGGATGATGACACTAGGATGATAAAATCAATATGTTGTCATTTTGATGATGACATAGGGATGCTCGTGCTTTGATGCTGACGTTTGAATGATGATATACGGATAATGACATTAGGGTAATGACATTAGGATGATGACATATGAATGATGACATTGGGATGATAACATTACATTAGGAAGATGACTTTGGGATGACGACTTTTTGATGATGATTTTGGGATGATGCCTTTAGGATGATGTTATTAGGATGATAACTTTAGGATGATGACATTAGGATGATGATATTATGATGATGTCTTTAGGATGATGACACTAGGATGAAGACATTGGGATGATGACTTTGAGATAATGACATTGGGATGATGACATAAGGATGGTGACGTTTGGATACTGATATTAGGATAAAGACTCTAGCTTGGTGATATTAAGATGATGGCATTAGGTTGGTGACATTTGCATGATGAATTTTGGATGATGACATTAGGATGATGACATAAGAATGATGACATAATGATGATGAATTTGGGATGATGACTTTATGATGATGGCTTTTGGATGATGACTTTGGGATAATGACCTTGGGATGGTGACATAAGGATGATGACATTAGGATGATGACGTTTGGATGATGGCGTTGGGATGATGAAATTTGGAAAATGACTTCAGGGTGATGATATTAGGATGATGACATTAGGATGGTGACATAAGGATGATGCCATCGGGATGATGACATTAAGATGACTTAATTAGAATGATGACATTGGTATGATGACATTAGGATGATGACTTTGGGATGATGGCGTTGGGATGAGGACATTAGGATAATGACATAAGGATAATGACTTTGGGATGATTGCGTTGGGATTATGGCATTGGGATGATGACATTAGGATGGTGACATAAGGATGATGACGTTGGGATGATGACATTAGTACAATGACATTAGAATGATGACGTTGGGATGATGATATTAGAATGGTGACATTAGGATGATGACATTAGGATGATGACGTTGGGATGATGACATTAGTACGATGTCATTAGAATGATGACTTTGGGATGATGACATTGGGATGATGATATTAGAATGGTGACATTGGGTTGGTGACATTGGGATGGTGATATTAGGATGATGCCGTTGGGATGATGACATTAGAATGGTGACATTAGAATGGTGACATTGGGGTGATGACATTAGAATGGTGACATTGGGATGATGATATTAGGATGATGACGTTGGGATGATGACATTAGGATGATGACGTTGGGATGATGACATTAGGATGATGACGTTAGGATGCCAACTTTTGGATGATGACTTTGATATGATGACATAGGGATGCAAGCTGGATGATGACATTATGATAATAGCGTTTGGGTGATGATTTAGGATGATGTCATCAAAAATTTAGTACAAGTATTTCGATAAAAGCATCGGGGAGCTCGTATTTCGATGATGAATAATGGATGATGGTATTGGAACGATGAAATTATGGTGATGTCATAAGAATAATGAGATTCTTATGATGGCATTGGGATGATGGCATTTTGGACAACGACATTTGATTAAAGTCAATTGGGTTTTTGCATTGGGATGCTATTATTTATATAATGACGTAGAGGTAATGACTTGAGGACAACGACTTTGAATTAAAGACAATTAGGTGATGGCGTTGGGATACTGGTATTTTGAAGATGACAGAGATAATGGCATTGGGACAACGACATTTAATTTAAGAAAGTTGGGTGTTTGTTTTGGATGCAGGTATTTCGATGATGACGTTAGGATGATGGTAAAGGGACAACGACATTGAATCAAAAGCATTAGGATTTCTGCATTGGAAGGCTTGCATTAGTATGAATACAGTTTGATGATGGCATTGGGATGTTGGTAATTGGATGACATTGGAATGATGGCATTGAGACGACGGCATTGGATTAAAAGCATTTGGGTGTTTGCATTGGGAGGTTTGAATTTGTAAGAATACAGTTTGATGATGTGATGGTATTGGGATGATGACATTTGGATAAAGGCTTTTTGATTATGTCAATGAGACGACAGCATTGAAATGGCTGTATCTAATGATGATGGCTTTTTGATGATAGGCTCGTATGATGACATTTGTAGCACTGAAGGAATCCGTGTATCAAACAGTGTCTAAACAACAGATGTTGTTTACTTGTAGCGTAATTTACGACATCTGTGCAACCAATCATCATTTATACATTTGTACAAATTCGTTCGTTAATGACGCTTTTATCCAAACGATCTTTATCTCTTTCTCGGTAAATAACAATCTTAATCACGAATCACTGTAGACGATGTAGGAAATGAATGTAAGAAAACTGAGACTTTGTCCATATTGTCATATTGACCTCGATTACAAAATGAGGCTCGACACAACTATAAAACTGATGTTTTCTTCATTCTTTCTTTTATCTTCATCTTTTTCAACCTTATGCTTCTTATTTATCGGTATGTTATTCTGTCATCATCCCTAAGCCTATCTTCGAATATGTCCTTGTCTCTCACTTGGTTTCGGCTTCTATCCCACTAAAGTGTCTCTTGTCCCCCGCTTTGTTTGAATAACATATTCATGAACTTTCTTCTGTTTCTCTCGCTCTTTTATTTTGCAGCCTAGCAGTTACATAATACTCATTTGAAGCTTGTCTTTATGTTCTAAAACGGCTTCAATGATCTCTTCTACTCTTTTGTCTGTCTTTCTGTCTGTCTTTCTGTCTGTCCGTCTTTCGTTCTGTGTTTATGTATGTCTTTCTGTCTGTCCGTCTTTCTTTCTCACTTTCTGTCTGTCTGTCTTTCTATCTGTCTTTCTTTTTGTTTTGTTCTCGTTTTGTCTATCTTTTTGTCTGTCTTCTTAATCTTGTTGTCTTTTTGTCTGTCATTTGGTCATTTTGGCTATCGTTTGGTCATTTGGTCTTAATGTGTGTGTATGTATGTCTATCCGTCTGTCCGTTCGTACGCCCAAACCCAAATGAATGCTACAATTCTTTGATTATCAACATTTGCCTCTATTTGCTATCATATCTAGACACAGTCTTATCAAAAGCTATGTCTAGTGTGCCTATATTATTGAAGTTTCGTTTTAAAACCAGCAATCTTGACATCTACGATTCCTTTCTAAAACACTAAAATGCTACAAACCGTAAACAATTGTCAACAATTGTCAAAATCTTTAGGAAAAAACATTCTCATGCGATATACATTAAAACACTTAGTCCCATGTCATCATCAAGCAATAACGGTAAAGATCTTTACTTCAACATCCTTAGAACAAGCAAAATTTCAAATAATTGCTCATTATTTTCTAGCCATCAGTTGGGAGACATCTGTTACGCTAAAACAAAAATCCCACCGACGTGAACTCCAGCCATTAAAGTTCAATTAAAACTTCGTTTGCAACATATGGTCTACCCGATCTACTCAAAAACAGACCTTAGGAATGAGAAGTTTTACCACGGCTGATACAGCTTGCGTGATGGAACGATTTCTTGCCGACTGGACACATTGGTGTTGTACCTTTCGGTACGAGGTAGCATATTTCTTGCAGGACGTAGGCAAAATTACAAATGGGAATAAAGGCTTTACAGGAATTTTGTCTGGCAGTTTGTGTTCCTCAGAGAACTTCATAAAACAAATACAGTCAAACTTGTGTTAAGAGGCCAGCCTATGGGACAGAGTAAATTGGCTGTTTAAGACAGGTTGGCTGCTTAACACAAATTGATTTTCTCTTTAAATCTAACAATGGGACTTGCTGTAGTAGCTGTTTAAAGCAGGTTGGCTGCTTAAAAGGGTGGCTGCTTAACACAAGTTAGACTGTATGTAGCATATGACAGAAACAGACATTATGCACTTAAAATGCAGAGTCCGTTATTTCCTTGCAGTTATATCCACATCCTCTGACTTCCTTTTGTACAGCTACATGGAAGTCAGTTTTTGTTTCACAAAGATGCACAGTCTGTTATGTCCTAACAACTACATGTCAATTCTTCTTTGTTTTATAAAGATGCACAGTCTGTTATGTCCTTGCAGCTACAAGACAATTGAATTCCTTGTTTCATAAAGATGCACAGTCTGTTATGTCCTTGCAGCTACAAGACAATTGAATTCCTTGTTTCATAGAGATACATCGTCTGTTATTCCTTTACGGCTACATGTGAATTCTTTTTTGTTTAACAAAGATGCAAAGTCTGTTACCGCCTTAAAGCTACATGCCAATTCTTCTTTGTTTTATAAAAATTCACAGTCTATTAAGTCCTTACAGCTACATGTCAACTCTTCTTTGTTTCAAAAAGTTGCTTATAATCTGTCATATCTCTGCAGCTGAAGGCTGATTGATTTCATAAAGTCATTTGTTATTTCATATGCCCGTTCTGGTAGAATTTACAAAAGTTAAAACTACCTGGTATTTGAATTAAGAAATACCCATTCCATTTCCTGTAAAATGTAAATTAGTTTGAGTGGCTCCTAAGTGCACAACAAAATGCGCCTGAGCGGCTTTAGAATAAATCATTTTTATCAAAGGAATATGTCCAAGCATGCCTTAGAACTACCCTTTGGCGAAATGCCTACACACTCATTTAGGCAAAAACACGCCATCGGTACATGCTAAACAATACATCGAAATTGATACTACTATTTCTATTATCTATTTTCTTCTCTCTTGTGCCTTCACTTTTATTTGTCTTATGCTAAAGAAACTTAACAGTTTGATTATTTCTGCCGGCATTGCAAAGATTTTATCGTTCTTAATTTACAATATAAACCACCTTTACTAAAAAAAAGGCTCCAGTGCCACTTTGAAGATTGTAAGATAGTTCAAACTTCTCATCATTGACCACTGTCTAGAGTATGGTAAATCTTGCATCTATCACGCACTTTGTCCAATTAATGGCATATTAAGAGAGCCACTTATTGTGTGTCCCAACTTAACTATCTTCATTGAGTACATTGACAAAAAAATCTTGTCTTATTGTAAATAGTCTAATATGATGATTTGTTCTTGTACGTTAACAGTTGCGATTCTTATCCTTTTTCTGTTTTTGACAAGTTCGAAATTCAAGTCAGTGTGAAAACATTTGTGTTAGTACTCTACAGTTGTTTTTTCAGATTATTTTCTTTTAAACATATCATCATATGCGATATAATGTCTATATCTAAACTGTTTACTCCTACATCCCACTTTGCGTCATCTACACACGATCAATTTGCAAATAGTTGCAGATAAAGATTAAGTTGTTCAAGATAGGAAATTACTCCATTTTTTACACATTATACCTATCAATTTTTCTATTAAGAGTGTCTACGTACTCTAGAATCCCTTAAAGTAAGTATGATTGGTGAATGTTAAATTGAAGTTCACTGACTTATTTGCAACAATGACAGGACTTTTTGATTTCAGACTGATGTGAATGACTCAAGCTAGGGGTATTGTTTTAAATATTCGTAAATATTCCCATAGTAACGTACCCGTACTGGGCAGGGAAATATTGTTTTCCCGCAAAAATACACCCCGATGGGGTAATCAACCGTAATCGAACCGCGGTTGTCCCCTCACAAATTTACGTCACTGACTACAAAAACCGGTCCTGACTAAAACCACCTTGTTTGTGAAGCTATCTCTGCGGAAAGTGGCGCTGTATTGTTAAAGTTCGAATCGCTTGCGACAGGTGATTGCTTACTCAGTTTGAATTCTCTGTGAAACCAGACTGTCGCATCTCCTTTATTACATTGATGAAGATACAGCGTTTACGGATAACAGAGGACGTGAAGAGATTGTTATCTTTCAAAACACATTAAAATGTTATCTATCTGAAACATGTATATAACACTATAGGTATATAAGTATGAAGAACCAAGCGATAGCAGCAACTTCTTCGCCATAGACGTTGAGTTCTGCCTTTGTTTTACAGGAAAAGGTATTGTAATGTTTGTCTCCTTTACATTATCGTTACTTTTTGTTAATTCTTATTTTTCTTTATATCCATGTTTGATTCCAGACTTATTTTGTTAGCAAGCCGCTAGAATCGCTAAGTAAAGACGAATGCACAATTTAAAAAACATGATAGAGACATAGATTTTTACAATAAATGTATATGATAATGAAGATAATAAAGGTAAAAAATACATTAATATGTATAAACAAACGAAAATGAAATTAAAGGAACTAAATTCACAAACGAATGAAAAAAAAATAGATGAAATTAACTATTCCTGTTCTTTGTAATTCTGTCTGCATTACATCCATATCATTATTAAATGCTTAAGATCTCATGATTCCTAACGACAAACATACAGATGTTTTGAATTAAAATCAAAATTGAAAATGCACATTCTGTTGTCAAAATATATCACTTAAAAGGCACAAGCAAAATATTCGTAATGAAATAGGCTTCATCTTACACAATGCTTTATCTGAAAGAAACGTTTAATAGATATATCAAAGGAGAGTGAACATCAAATGCATTTAGAGTACAAACAGATCTGGAGAAAAAACCCATATGAATTAAGTAATAGTTGCATTTGATAGAGCATGTTAAGTTCAGTCGTCACAACTGTATTTAGGCCTTCAATATTGGCCGCGTTAATTGTTTACCAAGTTCTTAGCAAGCAGAAAAAAACTGTTTGCAGGTTTATTTAACATAAAGGGTGTTGTAAAGTATCGTTTAAGTTCCATGGCTCTTTTCAGTATTGCAGGAGTTAGATTGACCATTTCGATTTAAATTTAACGCACTTTACTCTTTGAAAATGCAAGACGTCATTTGCATCTTGCTTTTTGTAACTACATTTTATTAACTAATAGTTAAGCGCTCAAGCAATAATGTGATGTTACCGGGCCATTGTTTGAAATTGTTTTAAATCATCAAAAAGGAATATAAAATCGGCCCGAAAGTCTATTTTATAGAGGTGTGTGCCCATAATGCAGCTAGACACGAACAAAAATGCTCTCTATATGCTTAATTAGATTTTCTTTCTTTTTTTAAAGGAGATGATAAAACCGTTTTCAAAGCTCAGCCTTCTGTATAAGTCTTATTTTTCTTAATCATGCTTGAAATACGGACTGTGTTGCTGGCTGTCTTTAAAATATCTAAACGTTTCCCTTTTATTTTTTCTTCAAATTTCAAAAAATCCATGACAAAATTAATACAAAATAGTAACAAATCAGCAGCATTGATCGCATTTTAACTGGATTTAATAAAGTTTGAATCTAATAGTTGACACTATTTGCGACATGCAAACGCTCACTAAAATTGCATCCATGTCAGAAAGTTTTGCAGACACCATTGTAGACTTTGCAGTTGTCATTCGCTTAAAACATTTTAAAGATATGAATTTTGTATGATTTGGCAGTTTATTACATAGAAATATAATTTAAGGTAGAATACCAATTATCCTCCATTTTGAAACTCTTTCTTTCGTCGGATTACTTCGGTCATTTTCGGTATACATCGGTCGTTTCGGAACTATTCGCTCACTCCGAACAGTTCCGGCCACGACCGATGTTTACCGAGAAAGGCCGGAGTAATCTTACGAATGAAAGAGTTTCAAAATGGCGGATTTTTTTTATTTTTTACATAAAAGCTCGACATGGTCATAACATTTACATTACCGGAGTCATTATACCCAGAGGAAGAAAAGCGTGGTTGAATACTTTGTGATATACTTGAATTAATTCATTTCATGTGCTCTTTGTTGTTCGTTCCAATTTACGTATTTGACAACTGATAAGCTATTATACTAGATACCAACTATGGACCTAATCACGATCTACACTTTTAACACACATCTTGATTAGTAGCGTTATATGGCACCACGCGGGAAGTCAATGATAACGCCATTTTCTTTTATCGCGGGTATTCACTCAGATTACTCATAACTTATCTGTCGCACATACTTCTCAGGTCATTGTTGGAATAAGGTTGGTGGGCATCATTTGAAACGCCATTCGATGCTATCACGCGTTTTCACTCAAATTAGATGTAGACGTATAAGTATTTACAAAACAAACGATTTATAGTAGTAGTAATCTTTATTTACATCTCATCATTGTGCAGTTATACATACATTTACAACATAAGATAACATTTCATATAAGATACAACGCCACTCCATTATGGAGTTATAAGAGATGAGTCTAAATGCGATAAGATACAAGACAAAAACATCTTAATTAAAGATATAAAGAAATCGACCTATTTAGACCAAGAGATCATAAAAAAGGATTATAAACAAAAGATACAAAAACATAAAAAGAACCTATCATTACATTATAAAGTTATATCTACAAGTAATAATGGGATAAAAAAGGAAATTATTCTAAATGAACAGCAAATATGACATACTTAAAAGGAAAAAAAAAGAATAAAAAAAAAAAAAAACATAATATAAAAAAGTAGTGATTAAGGAAGAATGCTTTTCGATTCAACCCTTTACCAAAAGCTAACTATTCGACTGTCCCAAATTGAACGAGTATGTAGACGACATTTAAGAATGTGATGAAATTGAAAAGTCAAGAGCAACTTCTCATTTTCCCACACTGTTTTCATGGTCCGTCTGCAACAAATTGGTCAAATGTCGTTATTGCTTGGTAATGGGTTAAATATCTTATTCTGGTTGAATTAGAGTCATTTTATAAAAAGTGATGGGAGAAATGTCTTTCTAGACGTCACACAGGATAAATAGTGAACATTGGTAATTCAACATTGAATGGCCATATGCAAATATTTTAATGTTTTTAGTCTATATAAATGTTTGAATATGTATAGAAATGTATATGCATATGGATGAGACTTTAATAAAGAATGTATAGTGGTTACTTCTGTGAACTAAGCATGAAGTGTACACGTATTCGTATATAGGAAATCTGAATATACGGCAACAGCTGTACCCCTTGTTATATAGATAAAATATAATTTCTAGTTTAAACGTATTTCATTTCCATAAAACTTAACAAGTGTAACATATGTATTAAAGTAAGCAAATGTATAATGAGGATTTGGCGAACGGATTTGGCAACAAGTGCTCCCAACTTAGATTCGGTTATCTCGTTTAATCCTTTACCAAACGCCAAATTTTCGACTGTCCCAAATTGAAAGAGTTTGCAGACAACATTTCGAAATGCGATGAAATTGAAAAAATAGTCTTCTGATAAGGCAGGAAATATTGTGGGAAAGGGAGGAATTGCTCGTAAAGAGCAATCTCTCCTTTTCCCACAATATTTTTAAGAGTCGTCTGCCACAAACCGGTCAAATGTCGTTATTGTTTGGTAATGGGTCATAACCCAGTCTACACGATACAAACCCGATTGCAATATCATATTTTCTGTTCCAGCAATTCTTATGGTGATGGCGTTGCATCCCCGAATTCTGCTGATAGTGCTTATTGGCGTCACATTTAACGTCCGATTTAACAATGGCGAATCGGGACGAGAAGGTAAACTATTTCGGAAAACACACTCTCTTGCCCTCAAAGCTGACATTCTTAGCAAAGATAGTATTCTGATTGGTATAAAAGGGTAAAGAAATAAGAAGATTTGTTATAAACCATCCAATAAATCTTCTTATTTCTTTTCTTTTCTATAACAATCTGAAATGAAACGTCTAAGACTGTCTTTGCTATTTTGCTCTAATCTTCTCTATTTCCTAGATGGCTTGTGTTTTATCACCGTTGCCGTAAGTTTTTTATTTGTTACGTGACTACGTATGGTTTGTAAATAGCATGATGTAATATTGGCATGACCATTGGTGCAACTTATAGACCAGACGGGAGAGCTGTAACTAAGTTTTAAAACTTGTAGCTCAACCCATTTGATTTCCCATTATGCTTTGTACTAAATATTTGTATTATGACCATGTACATTTTAGGCAATACATTATGTTTAAAGAGAAAAGAGCTGACCATCGATGGAGAAAAGAAATATACCTGTTGATCTTTCTTGCATGTATCGCATCCGATCAGAATATGAATACGAATACGAAGGCTTTTGCTCGTAGTTTCCTTACAAAGATGGCCCGTCGTGATCACACATCATGGATTTACTCACTTTTTCAGTTATTTTCGGCTCAATGTTGCATAACATGCTGACTAATTTATATGAAAATTCGAATATTACGCTACCTCAATTTGAATCAATACTATTCCTTAGCTCTTTACCACCATGGACGACAATTTTGTTACTTGAATCAGACGATTTTATAAAAGCTTTGTAAACATGTGAAACATATTTCAGTTCTGGTGAAGTGATAGGTGAATATACTTAAAAGGCATTGTGGCAAAGGAAAAATTGCTTGTGACAAGCAATTTATCCTTATGTCACACTGCCTTTTGAAAGTCAACTGCATGAAGACGCAAACATGTGGTGTTAGGCGGTAATGTGTTAAAGAAAAACACTGGAGCCATTACTTGTCGCAGATACTTCTTAAGTAATTGGTGGAATAAGATTGGCCGACATCATTTTTATTGTCACTTTTGATAAGAACATTAGTATCCTTATCATATCATCCATGACAATCGTCCGTATTTCTTCACTCATCGTAATCATCATGATAAACGAAACGCACTCCATTTTCATCATTGTCATCATCCCTATATCTTCCCAACTTGGATGATTCTTACATGGCTGGTGAACGTTCTACCACACCACCATGGTGCTAACGACGAAATCGTTTTCGCAACTTCCGGTTTAGCGTTTTGTGTGGTTCAACTTTAATTGAAACAAAAGGAAAAAACACGAATTCTCAGCCAATTCAAAACTGAGACTTTATCTACAGGCGGTTTGATTCATTAAGGGTTGTATCTTGTTTTATGACTTTAAATTTCTTGTCTTAGAATGCATGAAAATAGCTTAAACTTACCCAAAAATGCTAGATTGGAACATACGGACTCATCTCTTCCCGCCATTTTTTGTTTTAACCGCCATCTTGTTCATCAGAGGTCATCCGCGTGACTCAACACACGGCGGCGCCGAGAGTTCGACGAGATGTGGGTCCGGAAGACGGGTACCAGAGCGGGAACAACAGACAGATGTTCCTGGTTGGCAGCGACTTCCCGGACGAGATGGAGTTTACCCTTCACCTCGCTGATAGGGACGTGGAGCTTAACCTGGTGAAATACACCGTGCCCATGGACAAACAACTCCGCAACGCCGGCGACAATCTTGATCCACTCATCTACAAGGAAATGGTGATGGTGAGTGTTCATTTGTAACAGTTTTGTTTAGTATTAGTTTAGGTTATAAGATATAAAGTATTAATATATACAAAAAAAAACCGATGGTTATCCCATTACGATACAATAACGACCATTTGATCAGATTGTTGAAGTCGACTCTAGAAAACAACGTGGGAAAAGGAGAAATTGCTCTTAACGAGCAATTTCACATTTTCCCACAATGTTTTCTGCCCTTTCAGAAAATTATTTTTCAATGACATCACATTTTGAAATGTCGTCTGCAAACTCTTTCAATTTGGGACAGTCGAAAATTTGGCTTTTGGTTAAGGGTTAAGTGTTTCACTACCACTGGTCAAACTACCTGCGTATTTCAACATAGTTTGTGTATCAAATTGATACACAAACTATGTTGAAATGCAAAGGATTGTGAATTGAATTACCATTCATACAATTCTAGTTTTTTGTTATTTCCTTACCTTAAACAGCATTTACTAGTCTTCAGCAAAAGTTATTAGAATAGACCATGACAAACGGATGCTATATATAAGTAACGACGTCACTTTGAATAGCACAAGAGAAAATGTGAAAAACAATGTCATTCTCCGTTAGCATATTTTTTTTTTGCGTTCACGGTAAAGACACAAAAGAAATCTATCGTCGCAAAACCTCATTTCGACAAATTCTAGCTTAAATTGATATTACAAAGAACTTACTTCCGCCTCGGAACGGTAAGATCGAATGTTCGAGCCCACGGGAGGCGTTTGTCCAAAGAATGTTTCTCGTGGAACTTGTTCCGAAATGGCCGGTTTTTGTGCCGCGAGCTAGTTAAATATTAATGGTTACTTATTTATATCCGCTTGGCGCTTGGCATAGTGATAGGAGTTGGGAGGTTCT
Organism: Cerastoderma edule; assembly: GCA_947846245.1. Classification (NCBI taxonomy): domain Eukaryota; kingdom Metazoa; phylum Mollusca; class Bivalvia; order Cardiida; family Cardiidae; genus Cerastoderma; species Cerastoderma edule. The sequence continues at coordinate 14,112,242 of OX401414.1, read as the reverse complement.
TGGTATAATCCGTGAAAGGTGTCTTATAAGCCAAACTGACTGGCCCTTTCAATAGGGGTGACACTATAATAAACAAAACCTTTACCTTATTACGTACACTATGATGTGTTTGTTACAGAATCAGTACGCCATATATCAGGACATTGACACCATGTCGACGATGTCGGTGGATTGCCGGGATACGATAGACACGTGCACGCTGGTAAGTCATCTACTTCCGGTCAGAACAATAACAACATTGAACGACTTTGTTGCAGATAACTCTGGAAAACCTTATGGGAAAAAGAGATATTGCTCGTGACGAGCAGTTTTTTTCTTTTTCCCACAATGTCTTTTGCCTTATCAGGCGATTATTTTCCAATAACATCACGTTTTGAAATGTCGTCTGCCAAATGTATCAATTTGGAACAGTTGAAAATTTTGCTTGTGTTAATTTTCTACGAGAAAGTTCTTGAGTTCAAACAGAAATATAGATGACACTGTTTTTTTGATGTTATTGTTTGATGTCAAACTATCACCTGCTTTGATGCTTAATGCTCATTAACCAATTATACTTGTTTCTTTAAGCCCATTTATTAATTGACTTTATTCTTGCCCCCCTATGCTATCTTTGATGTCTTCAATGATCAGCAAATGTATTATCAGGATTTGGCAAACCATCTCCAATGCCCATTGCGATCTTGAGAGATTCATTTTCTCAATCATTTAGGCCGGAAGTTACCACAAGGATGGGGTAAAATGGAACCTGACACCCTTACACGACTTACCAGGGCAATATAAGGCGACAGAAGTGACCCAGAAATACAACCCAAATCAGGTAACGAGCGTGCGTCCCGATGACGTCCTAGCTGAACAAGCAGAGCGCATCAATAGAATGGTCGAAGCACGTAAGTTGTTTTTGTTTAACGATCTTTCAAAAATGTCCGGTTTTGGGACTGGTCGATGGAGCTTCGACCTTCAGAACAGAACTTTACTTTTGATTTGTGCAAAGTTTATCGAGATAAACAAATAGCCATTCAAGACACCTCGGTCATTTCTTAAAATAACCTCTTCGGTAATGGTCTCGTACCAAAAGTAGTCCAATTTCGAAATTTTGAGTTTCGACTTCTGGTGCATAGTTTTGCTAGTAAGAAATGAGCTGGTAGAAAACTGGTGAGTTTCCTGTATAGATGATAGTCCTGGAATGCTCTCAAAGTTGGTTTTGATTGCCTATTGCAGGACTACTTGTTTGGGATGTATGAACACAAATGCTTGTACCTCGGCTAGATTTGACAGGTTGTTCCGTAGAAAAAATGAGACTTTGAGGTGTCCATCTTATTACATTTTCTGATAGTTTAGTGGCCCAACTTGATATCTCTGTATAAAGCTAAGCGTAGAAAACATTTTTCTTCACTCAGCAGAGTCTTGAAAATGACTGATTTTACATTGGTGTCAATGGGAATTCAAGAACTCAAAAATAACAGTTGTATGACCTGCCTTTGAGCCTTTTTGAAAGTAGTCCGGCAACATGGCGGCGACGAAGAGCTGTCGGTTTGCAATCGTACCTCGTCGGCAATCCCCGGGGATCGTCGAGTAGAAACGGTTGAGAACAAATAAAACATCGATGTGTTGATATGATAATCTGAGATGGAATTGGTTAAAAAAAAACGCCAATCAATTGTGAGATTTAACCAATTCGTGTGTATTTATATCAATATTTAGTCCCTGTGTGAAATGTTGTAATCGCGTGTGTTATTCGGCGGAAAACAGCCGAATTTCCCAAAGATTTATTGCTGGTGTATCTAGCTCTTCCTGCATGTAACAATATGTTTCTTTTCTTTTTTTCTTTACACCTTTACACATCCCTATTGAGTTTGAAACTTATAGCGTTTTGTTGAGTTTGCAGTAAAACCATGACGTCAATGTGTGTACATGGATCAGCTAACAAACTGTTAATACATATCTCATTTGTTCTTGTATAACTTGTCCTTATTGAAAAAAAAAATCAGACGAGGAAGGATTGCGAAGGAGCATTTGCGGGAACAGTGGTTGAGGTGACAAACTCGTGGGTCTCGGGATCGAGCCCGACCGACACCTCTGGTTTCGTGGGTGTGACCTTTGGCAAGTCACTTCAAAGCCCTAGCCATATACTGGTGTATCCATGTGAGCCGTTACGTAACTTAACAAGTGTTGATACGGCGTTAAACACCATACAAACTAACAGAAGAATTGCTTGCAACATGCCAATTCAACTTTTAACTGATCAGCTACTGTTCTTAACGGGTATTCATCCAATATGTTGGAAATTAACGGTTTTTCAAATGGGGAAAGAAAACGAACTTGATCGCCTAAAACAACATGTTTTCTTGTTATCTGTTCTCACTCGATTTGGAATCAAGCTTTACGGTTTGTGCGTTGTCATAGGCTAAGGGTTTCATGGCATAAAGTCTCCGTTAGGAAAACGAATGCTACAAAACGATATGATAAAAAAGGATCTCTGACATAAACTAATTTTGCCTTTTTCGCACCTAGTGGTCAATTCAGGAAAAGCAAATCGACGAAGCACAGACGAGGAAGCTGCGACTACAGGACGAGGCCCAATAAGGAAGAAAAGGACGGCAAACATTTACTCGACCTGCAATATCGTTGAAGTCTTCGCTGTTGTTGATTATTCAGTTTGGAACTAGTAAGTTTCATTTCTGATTTCGTCAGAGCATGGTCTTCTCTTCACACCTTCTTTTTCTTTCTTATTTCTTCTTCTTGTTCCTGTGGTGTTTGTGCGTGTTGCTATTCTTGTTGTTCATCCTCTTGTTGTTGTTGTTCTTATTTTTCTATCTTTCTGTTTCTTTCTCCACCTCTTCTCCTTTCTCCTGGTTCTTGTTCTGATTCTTTTTCTTTCTTCTTTTTCTTGTTTCTCTTCGAATGTGTTTTCTTCTTTTTTCCTTTTTCTTCTTTTTGTTCTTTTTCTTCTATTTCTTGTTTCTATTCTTTTACTTGTTTCTCCTCTTATTCGTTTCTTTTTTTTTTCTTTTTCTTCTGTTTGTTCTTTTTGTTCTTGTTCTTGTTTCTATTCTTTTTCTTGTTTCTCTTCTTTTTATTGTTTCTTCTCTTTTTCTTTTTCTTCTTTTTCTTGGTTCTATTCTTTTCCTTGTTTTTCTTCTTTTTCTTGTTTCTTCTCTTTTTCTTTTTCTTCTTTTTCTTGTTTCTCTTCTTTTTCTTGTTTCTTCTCTTTTCTTTTTCTTGTTTCTCTTCTTTTTCTTCTTTTTCTTGTTTCTTCTCTATTTTTTTTCTTCTTTTTCTTGTTTCTCTTCTTTTTCTTGTTTCTTCTCTTTTTCTTCTTTTTCTTGTTTATCTTCTTTTCTTATCTCTTTTCTTTTCTTTTCTACCTTTTCTTCTTTTTATCAGAATACAGAATACAGAATACAAAAATTTTATTTGTAAACAAAGGCCTCCGGCCCAAAATACAATATAAACCTATTAAGTTGTGTTAAGTCCCTACATCTATTGTAGTAAAATCATACTAAGAGAAAAATGATAAATTTGATATGTGGTCATCAAAGTTATTCTTTTTTAATCTATTTTTGCCATGATTTTCGATACATAAATTGCCAGTTTTCTTATATATATATCGCTGGTAGTCTGTAGTAGAGTGTGAAAATCACGTTTCTCTTTATTACCAGAATACCAACTTTTTACATACATATTTCTTTCATATTCAAACCTTGTACAGATTAAGAACACATGATACTCGTCTTCTAAGAGAAGAATGTCCATAGTTGAGAAATTATGAAGACAGACTCGGTCTTCTCTATCTATATTTTAATGCCTACCTAGTTCTATATTAAGTTTGTGACTAGAGCATGTTAACCTTGCGATTTTCTTAACGGAAAAGAAATGTCGGTTATTAAATACCTTTCTGGGCTTAATAAAGTTTTAAAATATCTATATGTGTCACATCTAGGAGAAGTTTCGACACTTTTGTGCCAATTCTGACTGGCGCAGTCCTTAATTCGCTGTTTAGAATTAGCTAAAAAAAGTGTGGTGTCACCAATATCTTGGAATAGCCAAACATGGCCGAAACCATACGAAAACAACAGATCTTTTACGTTTGAGGTCCAATTAACTCTACCAGATTCGTCTATTCTTTTTAACATTAAATAACAATTACGTGGATATCGATGTTGCGGCATGCGAATTAACTTGCACCAGTAAGAAATACTTTTTGAATAGTAATTTACATACAAAGGGTATCGTCCACATTTCCCTAAAACCATGCAATTGTTAACAGACTGATTTACTCCAAGGAAGTATCTACAAAAATCAATATGAATTCTTCCTATTTCTTTTGCATACGAGTTTCCTCAAATATCTGACCCGTATGTAAGAATGGGAAGGACCATTGGGTCAAATAATTTAAACCTCTCATGATGTTGGAAATTTCCAAAATTATGTTGGAAACGTTTAAGAACAAAAATAGACTTTTTAGCGTATGCACAGAGTTTGGATTTGTTCATTGACCAAGAAAGTTTTGGGGTGAAAACAATCCCCATGTATTTGTAAAATGAGGTGACCTTTTTCAATTTGTAATCAAATATTCATTGTTCATAGTTACGCAAAGGACCACCATTCCTTAAAACCATTATCTCAGTTTTCTTTAAATTCACTTTCATACCTTAATCACTGCAGAATTGAGATATAAAATAAAGTTGCTATTGTAAATTATTTGCTGAATCTGCACAATTCGCTATATCGTCTGCAAAAAGTAAACAATAAATCTTAGGTACATCATTGGTTATAAAGATACCATGCCTGCATTTCTCTCTCAAATGAGTACAGAGATAATTTATATATAAACTGAAAATTAGAGGTGAATTCAAATCGCCTTGGGCGGTTCCAATATTGCAAGAAAAGGAGCCGGCAAGATGATTTTTATCAATTTTTTCTTGGGCAGTAGTTTTTGAATACATAGACATAAGGATGCGAAGAGGTTTACCATTTAGCCCTTTTTGACTTAAAGAGGTGAATAGTTTGAAATGGTTAACCGTATCAAATGCTTTTTCGAAATCAACATACAATACATAAAAGCGTCCACTTCGTTCAGTAATATATTTCTGCATCATTATCAACTGCTGAATATCCAGCTCGAAAACCAGCTTGAGCTTCATCTATCTAACCAGTTTCTTTCGACCATTTGGTAACCGATCTGTAATTATTTGAGAAAATATCTTATACATTGTATTCAATAGGGAAATACCCCTGTGATTAGATGGGTATCCCAAGTTTCGCACATTCTCCTTGAAATTTCATTGAATCTTAAATTGTTTCGTCGGCACTGACCCTCTAGCGTGTCCAATGTTGATTTCATGTAGTTTACTTCTTGCCAATGTTGACGGTTTTCATCTTTCAGTTTTTCCAATTTTAGTTCATTAAGAGATTCATTAACGTCTCTTACTTTTCTATCAACGGTTTCCAGATCAGTTCTCATTTCAGCTCGTATAACCTTCAAGTACTGTAGTACGTCTTCACGTGAGCCATTATCGTCCGTATTATGTGTATTCCGTCTTGTTTGGGATCGTAGTCTCGGACAATCATGATTCAAGCTAGGGGAAGCTGATGTTGTAGCCTGTGAAACGGAAAGTTGTCGTTGTATAGATTGTCTCTGGGTACCAGGACCAGTAGAGGGGCCTGGGTTTGACTCGACATCTCCGCATACAACGAGAATAAGGCTGAACAATGAATGAATGAATGAATGAATGAATGAATGAATGAATGAATGAATGAATGAATGAATGAATGAATGAATGAATGAATGAATGAATGAATGAATGAATGAATGAATGAATGAATGAATGAATGAATGAATGAATGAATGAATGAATGGTGCTTTAAGGCACATCGACAGCTAAGGTCATATAGCACACATTATGATGATGTGGATGAATGTATATTAAAAATATTAACAGGTTAAAATGTATTCGTTTAAAGAAAAAATAAATAAGAATTTGTAATGAATGAATATTTGTAGGTAGAAAATTTGTAAAAAATAAATGATTGTAGATGAATAATAACAATGAAAACAGCCTTAAACAAAAATGTAGACCTTTCCAGTGTAATGTCAGTGCATTCATCGTAGACTTGCTCTTACAGGGCATAGAGAATGTTCCTATACGTGCGCTGCAAACTTGTATGTCGACTCCCATCGTTGATTTTCTTATTCACGAAACGTAAACAAAAGAAAACGTGGCCATTGCTAAGGGACACAACTCAAGATGCATATCCACTTTCTATGTCTTCTTTATCCACTTTAACCTATTGTCACAACAATGCAAACGTTGCCGGCACAAACTCGTTTTACGGTTAGGCAACTCGATTCTTCATCGACATAGGATTGAATCCTTTACAATCACATGTCAAAATAGTCAATGAACGCTTGTAAGCAAGGTATATTTTCTCACAACAAAATTCAAATGCCGTATAAAAATGGGCCCTTGAATGTTTGATGAAGGGTACATTTAAAGATGCTTTCTCCATTTTTAGCTGGGAACTGTTGTCCAGTGGTAGGGTTTCTGCTTGGGGATCCGGAGGTTGGGGGGTCACTGGTTTGAATCCCAGCCGGATAACCGGAATTATTCTGAGCGAAAAACTCATCCTATATTGCCCCTCTCCACCAGGGTAACGTTTTACTAAACAGCTTGAGGAAAATATTTGCGTAAGTCATAACTGATACACATAGTATCTTCAATGAAAGTACAATATTGCAATGTGACACGTCATTGGAAGCGTTTCGGAGAGACGCTTCCAATGATGCTTTACTTTGCAATATTGCTTCTCCCAATAATAATATAAGAAGAGTTGTTGTTTTCTACTTACGCAAATCTTAAGGGTAAACTGTTTAGTAAAACGGTACCCTGGTGAATAAATGGGTACCCGTGAGGGAACAGACCATCGTTAGTGGCGTGGCTGTATTTACGCCATATGTAAACGGCCGGCTAATCACCCGGTGTTCGGAAGGGGGGGGGGAGGGGGGATTGTGAGGTCGCCTGAACATGCCAAGCGAGAAAGTAGACTATAAACCCTACCTCTACCTTCACTTTTTCAGCTGGGTTGGTGTCGCAGATATCCCACAGGTTGAGCTCGTGAGACATACGTACCGCCTTTTTGCAGAGGTATGATCAAATTTTTCACGTCCCGCTTCTTGTCAGCAACATAACATAACATTACCTAACATAATATAACATATAATAACATAACATAGCATGACATAACATAACATAACACGACAAACCATAACATTACATAACACAACATACTATAACATAACATAACATAAGAAAGACGTGACATGACGTGACGTAACATAACACAACATACCATAACATAACATAACACACTATAACATAACATAACATAAAAAAGACGTGACATGACGTAACATAACATAACATAATGTAACGTATCGTACCCTTCACGTCCCGTTTCTTGTCAGCAACATAACATAACATAGCATAACATAACATAACATAACATATCAAAAAATGACATAACATAACGTAGACGGGACATAACGTGACGTAACGTAACATAACACAGCATAACATAACAAAACGTAACGTAACATAACATAGCATAACATAACATAGCATATCATTTCAAAACATAATTTTCTGAGACTTAAAGCACGTAGGCCAATGAGGCGGGCGTGGCCGAGTGACAAGGCTCGACTTTGGTCCTGGGTTGGCTCCATTGATACTGAAATCAACGTAAAACCACCGATATGAACATACGAACTTGTTCAAACACATGCATAAAAGTGCATAAACATTGATAAACAATGAAAATATGAAATAATGTGAGAACTTAATATTCTGTCTAAACATAAAGTGGTTTCTTTCTAGGAAGGCATTTTATACAGAATAGTCCAAGGTTAAATATGGTATGTTTACTAGATGAGTTGAGAAGATTAGTAAACTGCAAAACAATAAGTCGTTCTGAGTTCTGGTATGCATATGGTTAAAAACAGTTTTTCAGTTATGCAGCATCTTTTTGGATTCGCCTGTAGTAGGCTACAGTTCCCAAGTGTCCTGCTTAAGGACACGCCCATAAAACCACAAATACAGTTGGGGGTCGAACCCAGCGCATTCTCCACCAGAGGTCCATGGACGCAAACTTAACCAATGATTAACACACGACACATAAACGACTGCCAGTGCTTCTATATGTGAATTCTCCTTTGCCCGTCGAAATATATGCTATGGATTTGTAAAACGATAGCCAGGTATTTTACTTCAAAAAGAAAACAAAATGAATGTGTTTCGATTGTTTTAACATAAATTTGCATTGTGAGAAGTGAGAGGTACAATTTGTATTTAATCGCAAAAAAAAGAACCTTTCCCAAAGGCTGTATATTCGGGACCATTTTCGCACACAGCTATAATAGTACCTGATTCAAATCATGTTGTTGTTGTTGTTATTATTCTTAACAAAAGTTCAATTTCTTTAGCTAGGATAATCTCTTGAGTTGATGTTGGTCTTCTTCATATCATGAACCTTTACAGTGCTGGAACTGCATATGCAAACAGGTTAGATCCAGGCAAGTCGCATCACATTTTGAAATGTCGTCTGCAAACTCTTTCAATTTGGGACAGTCAAGTATTTGGTGTTTGGTAAAGGGTTACGGTCTGTTCGGACATCAAGCGCAAGAACGTCCCTATACGACTCATGAAAGGAGACTTATGCTATAGCCAACGAGAAATAAAACCAAGATTAGCCTGTTTTATAATTCAAACTGTCTGATTCTTTTAACCCCTGTCTTTGTACACATGATACACACATTTTTGGACCGACGGAATAACAACGGAATAACAACGGAATTCATTTTTTTTTTAAAGATGTTTAAACAAACAGATTGTTGATACACATGATTTAATTGGAGACAACTATATTTCAAGCACAGAATACCTTGTGTTAAAGGAGTTAATTTAAAATGGTCTAAACGCATTTATGATTTAATTTTAATGACTTTTAAAACAAAATAAAAAGAACTCCTTACCTTTTTTTCAGTAATGAATTTGTACCCGTATCCTTTCATGTACCCTTAAAGGAAGATGTTCAAGCGCATCAGTGGTCCCTTTACCCTTGACAAAACGCAAAGTTTTCGACTGTCCCAAATTGAAAGAGTTTGCAGACGACATTTCAAATTTTGATGAAACTGGAAAGTAGTCTTCAGATGGAGAAGAAAACGTTGTGGGAAAAGGAAAAATTGCTCGTTACGAGCAATTTCTCCTTTACCCACAGTGTTTTTTTAGAGACGTCTGCAACAAAGTGGTCAAATGTCGTTATTGTTTGGTAATGGGTTTAAAGTAGATTGGCTGTATCTGTTTTGATGGCCGACTTTCTTATTCTGTATTTCAGGTCGATGCACGTTACCAGGTGTTGTCCGATTCGGGTATCTGTATGCGAGTTTATCTTACGGATATTGAAATTGAAAAGGTACATTAATAGCATCATATTTTCTGGGTTTTGAATTCTAGACTGGGAACCGGTCTCTCATCGATCGAATATGGAGACCGGTATGGTAAAAACAGCGCGCTGCTAATATTGGTGAACGTTTCAAACCGATTCAATACAGATTCAAACGAACGTTAGGCCGTGGCACACGGTGACTGAATTATTGTTCAAATGATCTGAAATTAGAATTTTTACACACATTTGAAACAAATCAGTGGATGATTAAGTCTGATAAAATGCCGTCTGCTTCGAAAATAGCAAAACAATGATGCAGGCCAAACAACCGTGATTTCCTGTTGTTGTTGTTGTCGTATATTTGAACGTTGAATTCTGACCAATCAAATCGCTCAGATTTTGAACCCTGCCCTTTACGTGTCTTTATTGTGGAATATAGACGAGCCAGTAGACAAGGGTGACTAGTTAATTTCGCCTTTCATCATTATTGTTGTAAAGTAGAATATAGCTCACACAAACAAATACTGTCATTTACCCAATATTAACAACGTGAACATTCAAAATGGCTGACCTTGTGTTATCGCTAACTGTAAACAAACCTTATAGTATTCACTCTTTTAAAAGCATCAAGTGAACGTTTTAAAATCCTCTGTAAAAGGTAATCTAAAGTACTTATAAGTTGATTTTCAATTATTCTAGAACTTTCACAATTTAAGTGGAAATGAGCGCAAGTACGGCTTTAAACTAATATGTCGCTTTATCCTTGATAGGACATTGTACCCGGTTTCACTGTTGTCTCGCCTGTAAACAGTGCCTATCGAAGCGCCCTAAACTCTCTTGTTCCGTGTGGTGGAAGACGTGCTACGTACGGTACTGACGCCGACTTGATTGTATGTATGTCACGGTGAGTTAACACATTACCTTCGAACGCCACAGTTTCGCGTCTTGCAGCAGACGCAAAAGGAGACATTGCTTCATAAACATAAAATCAGATAAGCCCTACGGCTATCTACTTACTAAGAAACATGCTGTCAGGAAAGTCCGGTGGCTAGATAATCACTGATACGCATGCAATCAGGTTAGCCCTATGACTAGCTAGTCTCTGGGAAGCATGCTGCCAGATAAGTCTGGTGGCTAGCTTGTCACAAAGAGATACGCATGCAATCAGGTTAGCCCTACGACTAGCTAGTCTCTGGGAAGCATGCTGTCAGATAAGTCTGGTGGCTAGCTTGTCACAAAGAGATACGCATGCAATCAGGTTAGCCCTACGACTAGCTAGTCTCTGGGAAGCATGCTGTCAGATAAGTCTGGTGGCTAGCTTGTCACAAAGAGATACGCATGCAATCAGGTTAGCCCTACGACTAGCTAGTCTCTGGGAAGCATGCTGCCAGATAAGTCGGGTGGCTAGCTTGTCACAAAGAGATACGCATGCAATCAGGTTAGCCCTTCGACTAGCTAGTCTCTGGGAAGCATGCTGCCAGATAAGTCTGGTGGCTAGCTTGTCACAAAGAAGCATTATATCATATTATGGAATATGACTACCTTGTCACAGAGAAGCATGATATCAGATTAGGCATATGACTACCTTGTCACAGAGAAGCATGATATCAGATTAGGCCTATGACTACTTTGTCACCGAGAAGCATGATATCAGATTAGGCATACGGCTTCCTTGTCAGAGAGAAGCATTATATCAGATTAGGCCTATGACTACTTTGTCACCGAGAAGCATGGTATCAGATTAGACATACGACTTCCTTGTCAGAGAGAAGCATTATATCAGATTAGGCCTATGACTACCTTGTCACAGAGAAGCATGATATCAGATTAGGCATACGGCTAATTTGTCACAGAGAAGCATGATATCAGATTAGGCCTATGACTACCTTGTCATAGAGAAGCATGATATCAGATTAGGCCTATGACTACCTTGTCACCGAGAAGCATGATATCAGATTAGGCCTATGACTACCTTGTCACAGAGAAGCATGATATCAGATTAGGCCTATGACTACCTTGTCACAGAGAAGCATGATATCAGATTAGGCCTATGACTACTTTGTCACAGAGAAGCATGATATCAGATTAGGCATACGGCTAATTTGTCACAGAGAAGCATGATATCAGATTAGGCCTATGAATACCTTGTCATAGAGAAGCATGATATCAGATTAGGCCTATGACTACTTTGTCACAGAGAAGCATGATATCAGATTAGGCATACGGCTAATTTGTCACCGAGAAGCATGATATCAGATTAGGCCTATGACTACCTTGTCACAGAGAAGCATGATATCAGATTAGGCCTATGACTACTTTGTCACAGAGAAGCATGATATCAGATTAGGCATACGGCTAATTTGTCACAGAGAAGCATGATATCAGATTAGGCCTATGAATACCTTGTCATAGAGAAGCATGATATCAGATTAGGCCTATGACTACTTTGTCACAGAGAAGCATGATATCAGATTAGGCATACGGCTAATTTGTCACCGAGAAGCATGATATCAGATTAGGCCTATGACTACCTTGTCACAGAGAAGCATGATATCAGATTAGGCCTATGACTACCTTGTCACAGAGAAGCATGATATCAGATTAGGCAACTGGCTACCTTGTCACAGAGAAGCATGATATCAGATTAGGCATACTACTTCCTTGTCAGAGAGAAGAATGGTATCAGATTAGACATACGACTTCCTTGTCAGAGAGAAGCATTATATCAGATTAGGCCTATGACTACTTTGTCACAGAGAAGCGTGATATCAGATTAGGCATACGGCTAATTTGTCACAGGGAAGCATGATATAAGATTAGGCATACGACTACTTTGTCATAGAGAGGCATGATATCAGATTAGCCATACGACTACTTTGTCACAGGGAAGCATGATATCAGATTAGGCATACGACTACCTTGTCACAGAGAAGTATGATATCAGATTAGGCCTATGACTACCTTGTCACAGAGAAGCATGATATCAGATTAGGCATATGACTACCTTGTCACAGAGAAGCATGATATCAGATTAGGCAACTGGCTACCTTGTCACAGAGAAGCATGATATCAGATTAGGCATACTACTGCCTTGTCAGAGAGAAGAATGGTATCAGATTAGACATACGACTTCCTTGTCAGAGAGAAGCATTAAATCAGATCAGGCATACGGCTACTTTCTCACAGAGAAGCATGATATCAGATAAGGCATACGACTAGTTTGTCACAGAGAAGCATGATATCAGATTAGACATACGACTACTTTGTCACCGAGAAGCATGATATCAGATTAGGCATAGGGCTTGTTTGTTACAGAAAAGAATGGCATCATGCTAGCCGTACGGCTAGCTACCTGATCGTCTGTTGCTTCTATTTATTGTAAGTCGGGCTACTACGTTTTCTGGAAAAAAATCCTAAATGTTATAATTGATTACTCTTTCATAAATGAATAAAATACCCGTTTTCTTTAAATCAAATTTTAGATTACCATTCGAATGGAGAGGATCGTTTGATTACCGGAGTAAGTTGTTTTCTTTTATCGAATGGACCTTTTTAGCAAAGCTATTTACTGAATGCTTAAGCATACGCTGTCCCCCATGCAATTAACTTTATTCCGAGACATTTTGGTGAAATTTTCTATGAGTTACAAAGCAGTTTGTTTTTTCATAAGGGTTTATCAGGTATTCAATTAAGGTTTTTATTATCAAAAGGCCTTTTGTTTTCTTATGTTTAAAATTAGAATTTCTCAATAATGCTCTGTAGGTCAAATACACATAAGGTGTCATGAGCTTCAGTCGGGATGCTGATTAACCCTTTACCAAACGCCAAATTTTCGAATGTCCCGAAATGAAAGTTTGCAGACGACATTTGAAAATGCGATGCAATCTGAAAATAATCTTCTGATTGGGCAGAAAACTTTGTGGGAAAATGAGAAATTGCTCTTAACAAGCAATTTTCCCTTTTCCCACAATGTTTTCCAGCAGAGTCGTCTGCAACAAACTGGTCAAATGTCGTTATTGTTTGGTAGTGGATTAAAGGGACTTAATCAGAGATTTATGTTCTGCAAGTTATTAACGGTAAACATCTTTTAATGCAGTGGTTTGTTAAATCTACTTTGGGTTTCAACAACAGCTTTCAAAGGGGGTAAATTTGTTATTTATTTCTTGTAAATCACACGCACCTATAAACTCTATGGTACATATAACTATAAGAATTTTCAAAAACAATCAAATGAAATACTCCAATAAACAAAAATGTATAGTAATCGATAGTGGGTTTTTTCCCCAACTAGCCGGAATTGATGAAGTTTTGAGAGGTTGCCTTGATCGGCTCGTTACCATAGTCATCACCGGAAAGGTACCTGCAGCCGCAGCCTTTCCTCAAAGTCATTTCCTGTACGTTTTATAAGGAATGATACACTTTGCGATAAAGACATATGTACAACGGCTGCTCGCAATAATAGTTCAAAATGGTGACTTTCTTTAATACTATTTGTATTTTATATTTATAATTTCAGGTTTTGCCTATATAGGCGTACTATGTAAATCACAATATAGCCAATACCAGGATTTGGTTACAGCAGATGTTGGTGACAACCAGGACCTCCTCATTGCACATGCAATCTTGTTTACGTGAGTAACTCTCTTACTGTCTCTCTCTTTCTCTCCCTGGGTGTGTCTCTGTAGCTTTATATCCCTCTGTCTGTATATATATATATATATATATATATATATATATATATATATATATATATAATATATGTGTATATATATCTCTCTCTACCTCCGTGTCTGCCTGTATCTGCCTCTCTGTCCATCTCTCTATGTCTCTCTATATCTGTCTCTATCTGTCTGTCTGTCTGTCTGACAGTCTGTCTGTCTGTCTGTCTGTCTGTCATGCTTTAGACTTCGCTCGCAATCCGGGCTTCTTGTGTAATCATTTGACACGAGTGTTTGCTTTATCTAGTTTAAAAACTTATTCCATAGTAAATTCCAGTTCGCTTGTCGCTTGTTTCATAATGTAGATTGCCACTTTTATCAATCATTTACATACTTATCTAATATTTTTGTTTTTATTTGAATATTTACTTGTATGTTATTTGATGTATACGCATATATTTGGCACAGGTTCAACATTAATTCGGATGAATACACTTCTTGTAATGATGGCTCAAACAAAATAGCATCAGAATTGAACTACCCTCCTGACGACACCCAGGCGCAGCAGCCATGGATGTTCTCCTCTTGCTCAATCAGCGGCATCCAGACGTACCTAAATCTTTTGAATAGCAAGTAAGTTAGTTGTACATCAGATACTGCACTTAAAAAGCAATTACGTTAAACGATAAATACAGCACTTGAATAGCAAGTAAGTTTTACGGCAAGTACAGCTCTGAAATTGCGAGGTAGTCGTTCGGCATGTCCAGCACTTAAATAGCAAGTAAGTTGTGCGGCAAATACAGCACATAAATAGCAAGTAAGTTGTACGGCAAATACAGCACTTAAATAGCAAGTAAGTTGTACGGCAAGTACAGCACTTTAATAGCGAGTGAGTCGTTCGGCATGTTCAGCCCTTAGATAGCAATAAGCTGTTCGGAAAATACAGCACTTGAATAGCGATTAAGTTGTATGACAAATACAGCACATAAATAGCGAGTAAGTTGGACGGCAAATACAGCACTTAAATAGCAAATAAGTTGAACGACAGATCCAGCACTTGAATAGCAAGTAAGTTGTACAGGAAATACAGCACTTACAAAGCGAGTAAGTTGTACGGCATGTACAGCACTTAAATAGCGAGTAAGGTGTATAACAAATACAGCTCTTAAATAGCAAGCAATGTGTATGAGAAATATAGCACATTAATAGCAATAAGTTGTACGGCAAATTCAGCACTTGAAGATCAAAAACGTTGTACGACAAAAAAAGCATTTGAATAGCAAGAAAATTGCACATCAAATACAGCACTTGGATGACAAGAAAAAATGTACGGCAAATGCGGCACTTGAATAGCAAGTAAGTTGTACGACAAATTCAGCCGTTGAAAAGCGAGTAAGTTGTACGGCAAATACAGCACTTAAATAGCAAGTAAGTTGATCGTCAAATACAACACATAAATAGCGAGTAAATTGTACGGCAAATACAGCACATAAATAGCGAGTAAATTGTACGGCAAATACAGCACTTAAATAGCAAGCAAGTTGTACATTAAATACAGCACTTTAATAGCGAGTAAGTTGTACATTAAATATGCACTTAAATAGCAAGTAAGCTGTTTGACAAATGCAACACTTAAATAGCAAATACGTTGAACATAAAAAAAACAGCACGTAAATAGCAAGTTAGTTGTACGGCATGTACAGCGCCTAAATAGCAAGTAAATTGTATGACAGATATAGCACATAAATAGCAAGTAAGTTGTATGACAAATATAGCACATAAATAGCGAGTTAGTTGTACGGCAAGTACAGCACATAAATAGCGAGTAAATTGTACGGCAAATACAGCACATAAATAGCGAGTAAGTTGTTCGGCAAATACAGCACATAAATAGCGAGTAAGTTGTACGGCAAATACAGCACATCAATAGCGAGTAAGTAGTGTGACAAATACAACACTTGAATAGCGAGTAGGTTGTGTGACAAATACAACACTTGAATAGCGAGTAGGTTGTATGACAAATACAGCACTCGAATAGCGAGAATATTGTATGACAAATACAGCACTTTAATAGGGAGTAAGTTGTACGGAAGGTGCATCACTTGAATATCAAGTAAGCTGTACGGCAAGTACAGCACTTAAATATCAAGTAAGTTGTACGGAAAGTACAGCACTTAAATAGCGAGTTAGTTTAACGGAAAGTACAGCACTTGAATAGCAAGTAAGTTGTACGGCAAATATAGCACTTGAATAGCGAGTAAGTTGTACGGCAAATACAGCACTTGAATAGCGAGTAAGTTGTACGGCAAATTCAGCACTTAAATAGCAAGTTAGTTGTACGGTAAATACAGCACTTAAATAGCAAGTAAGTTGACGGCAAGTACAGCTCTTAGATAGCGAGTTAGTTGTACGGTAAATGCAGCTCTTAAATAGCAAGTAAGTTGTACGGCAAATACAGCTCTTAGATAGCGAGTTAGTTGTTCGGCAAGTACAGCACTTAAATAGCAAGTAAGTTGACGGCAAGTACAGCTCTTAGATAGCGAGTTAGTTGTTCGGCAAGTACAGCACTTAAATAGCAAGTAAGTTGACGGCAAGTACAGCTCTTAGATAGCGAGGAAGTTGTTCGGCAAGTACAGCACTTAAATAGCAAGTAGGTTGTATGGCAAATACAGCAAATTATATCGGTGATGTCGGGTTCAATTGTGATATTGCTTGTGATGATGCCGATGATAATGACAAGTATTCTGATTATGACTTTTATAACAATATCGATGATAATGAAGTTGCTAATAATGACAACAAACATGGTTTTCAAGATGATTCTTCCAATATGACTCAGCATTTGCTTACGTTCAGCAAATCATCTTCCTCCATTGTTTGATTCGTTTGGTCCTTCAGGTTCTCTCCATGCGAGTGTCTGGTCGCGACAAGCCTTCTTTATGTATTTATACATTTAGTTGCGTTATCTAGATATAGAACGCGATATGCACTATGAAACGGTGGATAGCGTTCGGGGTGGGAACACACGAATTCGATTTCCGACAATTTTTCAATGTTTAATGACAAAACGGTGCATCCTGCTTTCACACTTCTAGCACCATACCAGGAGACCATTTTATATCATAAATTGGAAGCATAAATAGATCGTTTGTTATTTTGTAAGTGATTATTGTATACAATGAATTGAGTGTGATTTCGCTTTTGGGAACTACTGCATACAGACTTACATACCTAGATTTAACAACATAAAATATTACTATAAAACTGTATTGGTTTAACATAATTTTATTTTGACTTTCAAATTTTCTCTTCTGTGAACAAGCACATTTAATAAACTATACGTGTATGTTTCTGGAGAATTGGCCTCAGTGGTCTAGTGGTTTGAGAAAAGAAATTTAAATTCAACAGTTTCCTTCTGCAATTGTTCAATTCAGGACAGCAATGTATCAATTTATCCTGTCACTGGTGTCATTTTGGGACCGATAACTAGGTGCCGTATATCAGTTGCGCGAAACATGTTACACACGTATGCACGTGAAGAATACTGACGTCATAAGAACGCCATGAGGTCATTTTTACATAATTCTCTACTCATTTCTGCGTTTTTTTTCTAGTGTATATTTTCATCTTAGGATAGATAGAATAGATAGTTGTTGTCTTTGAATGGGAAAAGTTATCGGCTCGGCTTCGGATTATTATTCGTTTCCCCTTCGGCTCACCGGATAATATTCCTAAGCCTTGTCCGATAACATTTCCGATTCACGAGACCAACAATCTTTTCTCTATTTATCCCGTCATCAATGCTATTTTGGGACTGATAACAACGTGACGTATAACATATATGGCCTACAGCACTGACCACATAACACGAACTCACGTGACGAATCCTGACGTCAAAAATACGTTAGGATATATGACGTCATGTTTTCACGCTTCCCTACTTGTTTACTGTTTTTGTTTCCATTTTTCTCGTGTTGTATTTTCATTTTCTTTGTTTAAAGAATAAGAAAAGATAAAAGGATAAATGAAAAAGATGGTTGGTGGCTTTGAATAATCAGAATAACCATAAAGACTTTATTTATAAAGACTTTATCTAACGACGAAACCTATTTGACAATTTAAACTGACAATATTCCATTCAATCATCAACAATGAACAAGCGAGCAAGAAAACTAAAGGACTTATGCAAATTAAGGCATTTTGGCAAATATGACGTCTCATAGTGAGTTATGAAGACGTTTGAGAAAGGTATGAGGAGCACGGAGAAACAAATGATCTTTAAAACTAAATATAAGATCCAGATCACTCATCAAGAAGGCTTATTACATGTCAAACATTTTTGATACCTCATTAAAACACCATAAGTGCCAGAATATCCTGTAAGAACATACCATTCAAGGACATGGGCTCTCTTTAAATGAAAGACACCCCACCTCGATAACAAACCCAAATACTTTGCTGTTCTATTTTTCAGTAACATAAATTGCCTGAGGTACTCAAGCGTAAGCTATTCAGACCTGACAACATATGCTGATGGACTCATTCTACCGGGAAAAGACGTAGATCTTGACCACCAGTGCTCCTTAAAATACGGAAAAACTAGCAAAGCCTGCATTGGGCCGGGCCAAACATCGGTGAGTGATGCCTTACTCAAACCGTTCTCTCGCAGTTAGGTGGGGGTGGGGTGGGGGGAGGGGGGGCTAACAACGATCCATTTAACTCTTTACCAAACGCATACTTTTCGACTGTCCTAAACTGAAAGAGTATGCAGACGACATTTCATAATGTGATGAATTTGAATAAAAATAAGCTTCAGATAGGGCAGAAAACATTGTAAGAAAAGGAAAAATTGCTCGTCCCGAGCACTTTCTCATTTTCTCACAATGTGTTTCAGTCGTCTGCAACAAAGTGGTTAAATGTCGTTATTGTTTCGTGATGGTTTAAAGGTGTTGTTCATATATGTGAGGAAATTCGGAGTTAAAAACAGCTGTACTGAAGAATAACAATCAATGGAAGCTCAATTTGATTGTTTTTTATTCTGTGTAAACGTGTGTAAAGTGTGTATACATGACTGTATTTTGATCGTTACATCGCTTTTGAGATCTATCGTATATTAACTGTACATGCTAGATAAAAGTACGCTTCCTGAAAAATTCACAATACTTTCAATTGATGGTGTTAATTGCATATCAAAGAACGGTACAAACACTGTATACTTAGGTAAAAGTACGCTTCTTGAAATAATTATACTTTCAACTGATAGTGTTAATTGCATATCAAAGAACGGTACAAACACTTTTTCTCGTTTTCTCTCGAAAAACGACATTCACATTATAATTATTGATTACGTAATACCCTTATTGTATAAATGATTATAGTTGTATAAATGATTATACTTGGGTTTAAATAAAGTTATTCAATGATTTCTGTTCTGTTTTGTTCATTATATACCGAAAAACATATTTTCGTCTTGTCTGATAACATCTCCGATTTAAGACACCACCAATATGTTCTATACCTATTTTGTTCGCAGATATATGATGTGACTGACATATGTTGGAAAGGCGTATACTGTACAAAGGCAGGTGCTTGTGTTAATCGCACGAGGGTCTATAACGGATCACCTTGTGGGTGTAAAAAGGTATTTATCCTCAGCTATATAACTCATTACAGATGCACTCACTTGATTACTCGTTTGATTCAGGGACCAATATCAATAACAGTTTAGAACGACATTGGACTGGCCATTTTTCTCATATAAATGACAATTACACATTGAACAAGCTATCTTCTAGTGTTCATCAAGTTTCATATATAGCAAAGTCCACTAAACACTGAACCAACATCAGAGATGGGGAGACAATTTATACGCCATATTGACCCAACATCAGAGATAGGGAGGCAAATTATTTCGGGATGGTGGGTGGGTGTTAACAACTTTTGTCGAACTTTTCTGCTGTGGGGACGCTTTGTGCCACCTAGATTTATCAAGGGGAAGTTACTGTTCTCCTCCAAAACAGGTGTCGGCCGAACGCCTAAGATCATACAAGTTGTCTCCCCTACATACACTGAAACAGACCCAAATACATATAGCATATTGTTCACATAGATTTATTTACGAATGAATAGTATTTATCCACAAGACAAAACGATCAGATAATCTGATACCTTCAACCACCCTATGACTTGACGAAGCTTTGCTTTTGAACACTACAATACATGGGGATAGCACTCAATACAACACGTTTTGTGAGATCTGACCATTTATTGTTTTCACCAAATGGCAATAAGTATTTCAGATCCGAATACATATTGTATTACAAGAAGAGACTGTAATCAGCTACAGATAGAACAGCCGCTTATATCATTAAACACTTTCCCAAACAATAACGACATTTGACCATTTTGTTGCAGACGACTGTAGAAAACCTTGTGGGGAAAGGAGAAATTGCTCGTAACGAGCAATTTTTCCTTTTCCCACAAGGTTTCCTGCCCTATCAGAAGATTATTTTTCAATTTCATCACATTTTGAAATATCGTCTGCAAACGTCTTCAATTTGGGACAGTCGAAAATGTGTTGTTTGGGAAAGGGTTAAATGAGCGTAGTATGAAACAGCGAGAAAAAGGCAAAAAAACAGTGTTGTAGTTGTCCTTCGATAATTAGTTGATTTATCAATAAATTATATTGTGGGCTCATTTCTGTTGTTTGGGTTCGGTCGATACACCGCTCCTCATTATTTCCTTTTGATTTTTAACTTGTGTACTTTCGTTATTGTATCTCTCTACAACTACTTCTGGCCAACGGAAGAGATAAATCGCTTAATCCTTTACCAAACGACGAATTTCGACTGTCCCAATTGCAAGAGTTTGCAGACGACATTTCAAAATGTGATAAAATTGAAAAACAATCTCCTGATAGGGCAGAAAACATTGTGGGAAAAGGAGAAATTGCTCGTCACGAGCAATTTCTCCTTTCCCCACAATGTTTTCTACAGTCGTCTGCAACAAACTGGTCAAATGTCGTTATTGTTTGGTAATGGGTTAAAGCGAAATGATTGAAAGCATTCAAACGAACTCATCAACTATATTCAAAGTATCAACATATCTTGTAAAAGCCTTTGAACTTAGACAAAATCTAATTGAAGAACTATTGTAATGTATTTGTTTGTGGATTGTCACTCTTGTGCATGTATATTATGTTACTGTATGTTGTACTATGGGCATATGGCCTCTGTACTTGAATAAACATGTCTATGTCTATGTCTATGTCATAATGAAATAGTCTGCATCATACACGTCAATGGATTCGAACCCCGGCGTTTCAATCGTGTTAACAAACTAAGCACTGAAATGCCGTCCTTTTGTTTCAGATATGTTTCAAGAATGCATGTATCAATGATACAGGTAAGCATAGTTGTTTGATGTTTACCGAATGTCCGATGGAAGCCTTGACCCATTTACAAACAACGACGACATTTAACCGCTTTGTTGCAGACGACTCTGGAAAGCATTATTTTTCAAATATCACATTTTGAAATGTCGTCTGCAGACTCTTTTAATTTGGGAAAGTCCAAAATTTGTCGTTTGGGAAAGGGTTAAGTAACTCATTCATTGTTTTGCGGTGCAATACGAGAGTTAAATGCAAGACTATAGTAAGTGCTTCATGTTTGTGTTTAAAATTCCATCTAAACATAAGAACGAAAATACCTCTGTTTTTGTTAAATTCCTTTCTGTGAAATATTGGGAATTATTATATACTTTTCGATGGATTACCCTGTAATATCAGTGGATTATCACAGGATATTTTCACTGTTTCAAAGTGTGGGATTATCAGGAACTACTTTTTTCCAAATGGGACACCCAAAATTTTCACGAGCAATGACGTCATAAGTCATAATGTAGAACGTCTATCTATAAATAATATCAGGTCAAATACGACGTTTTGAAATGCCATCGAAATCGCTTTGATTGAAATTTGCGAAATTTCTTCAAACAAGGCATTCTGAATCCAAACGTTTTTTTTTCCCATGTATTGTTCGAAACTTGTGATAATCAAGATGTGCCATGACATCATGGTAAAAGCATTTGTTTAGTGATATCCCCTCAATGGCTGCTCATTCTCATATTGTTGTGCTTTGTTTTCAGGTCATTCTTTTTTACAAAATTGATTGAGAATAAATCTTATGCTGTTACTGTTAAGACAAAAAATCTTCTCTAAAATATCTGAATTGAATATCACATAGTTTTACAATGCCAGAGTTATACAATAGTTCAAATTGAAATTAACAGTAGGATTTTCTTTTTTTGATTTGTAAGGGTTTTATAAGAGTTGAATGAAAAAAAGTCCTTTCATGATCAACTGACAGACTGATAAACACTAATCACAACTTCAATGAGAGTAGTTGGAAACTTTTCTTTCTTCAAGTCACACTATTGATGAACATATCCCTTGATAAAGCATTAGACATCACATATGGTCTTGATAATCAATTACTGTTCTTTAACTGTAAAGTAAAATGTCATTTTGGATATATTGTTCATGGCTTGTTCTGTTTTGGGTCCAAGTTGGCTGCAAACTTCAATGTATTTATGTCTCCATCAATATTATCTAGGTGGTTTCCCTTCATGAAAGTAAACCTGCAATTAAAAGAAAGCAGAAAGAAAATCAAATGTGTGTTCACCTTTCTTTTTTACAATATTCACATACAAAATATTTAAAAAGGAAAAAAAAGAGAAATGATATTTTTTAGGCAAAGCTTCAAACAATGAATAACTTTCTTTGCAAAGGGCTTTAAATTGATTCAAAACCTCAAATGTGCTTGGTTGAACTTAGAAATAAATCCAATCCATCTAATCTAAAATAATCATTAGACAAGATTATGAAGTTTCTAAATTTTCTTACCCAATAATTCCATATTTTAAAACATCAACTACAGGGAACTTGATAAACTTCTGTAACAAAAGGATACATTGCCCAAATGAGCAATTCACCCATTTGTCAAAATAATTTCTACCAAATATCCTTATTTAAAGAAAACATATTTCAACAATGACTGTTTTTATGTATATGCTATGCATCCTTGATTCCTTTGATTTCGACCATTCGTCTCAATTCGACCCCCTAGCGAAATTGGAATTTATGCACGCTGAGTACCATGTTCCCGAATCAAGAGAAGTAGAATTTACTCTACTCGACAGGTTTCATCATCAAAAACAACAACAATGAGAAAAATAGGAATGCTGTTTGTATACTGCAATTAAAACCTCATGTGATTCATTTATTTTTTGCAAAAATCCGATGTTTTGTTTTCAAGCAAATACACATAGAACTGGCTAATTGTGTATAAGGAGAAACAATATGAAACAATCAAAGCAATCATTCTCAGAGAAAAACTGTGAGAAGTAGTAATTAATTAAGAAGAATACAAGTTACACATAAATATCAGAATTGGTTAACACCGATATCACTTATGAAAATAACAGCGAAACCACTCATGTCGAATACAACTAAGGGCGAAACGTCTAGGGTTCGTAACGGTAAATAGCGACTGTAGATAAATTTCTCACCTTATATACAAATAACTTGGGTAATATCGCATGTTTGTTTCGGTTGTCTCATGTCTGTGCATTTATGTGTTTACTTTTCTCACTGTTCCAAATACACCGTATATGATCATGAATCGTTGGTGGGTGAATTTCCACGGCGACGAACCTCAATGTTTCAGCTTGGCGCTCAATCTCCATCCCAAATTATTAATCACTGGCGAAGGTTGTTGGCCCATTTCAGTTATTAAACGCTTCTTACACATGACAAGTCCTGTACTAAATGGCGATATTATTGAATTTACTTCCATCGGACATATTGCTCGAAGTAAAAAATTTGAAGCGGCGAGGCGAGAGGAAAATGGCGTCCATTTAAAATCAACCTAGTTTTTTTCGCATTGATATGTTCAATCAGTCAATTCATCTACAGCGTTTAATTCCTTTTCTATCTTAGTATAATTAATAACATATATTTCATTGCTTTTTTGCTTATTTTGTTTACTACATCGAGAAATTGTCGCTGAAACAGTTTCATATTGAAGTACAAATGGGTCTTGTTTGTCATTCTTTACTGTGAACTATTAAGTCAATCTGAACACATCGGGGTTATCCAATGAAAACACCTCTGAAATAATAGAGATGAAGCCATATTGGTTCCCTGCGGAATGACGTCACTTTACTTTCGTTTTTAAAAATAGATCTTAAATGTGGAATCTTAAAAGTCGTTAAATTTGATTGAGGAAACAACTATACATGTCACAACGATAATTTTGCCATTTGGTATGAGTTACCGATAAAAAATGATTTAAAAGGATGTCAACACTTCCATACACATTGAACTACTTAACGTGCACGCTTAGAAAATGTGTTAATTGCCGGATGCCGATTTACCCGAAAAATTATAACCCTACACTTATATCCGAGGTGTATTTCACAGCTCTGAAAATATTCAGCTCTTAAAGTCACTCGATGAAATATATTTCGATCATTAACCGAATATTACAAATATCCTCTCTCTCTCAATATGATTATATAAAATCCTTTTTTTTTCTATATCACTCTGTAGTGAGATCTACAAAAGAAGACATTATTAATAAATTAACAAATATTTCCGGTAAAATCCTGGAAATAAAACACTATAATTTAAATTTCCCACTAATTTGGATGAACGTCGTCTGGTGGGAGTGACCGATGTGGCGTAGCACGGGAAGGCTACTAAGAAGAGTTTGACCAGTGTACGGTTCCACTTCGTATCACTGCGTACACAGAGAACAGTGTTATCGTGTGTAAAAATATATTCAATTTGGTCACTGATGCAATTCAAAATTAATCTTCTGATATGGCTGAAGAAATTGTGGGTCAAGGAGAAATTGCTCATCACGAGTAATTTCTCCTTTACCCACAATATTTTTAAGAGTCGCCTGCATCAAACTGGTCAAATTTTGTTATTGCTTGGTAATTGATTAAGCAAATTACTCCTTAATAATTCCGTTCCCTTACAATTTCGTTCGGACTGTGAGACATCCGGATAATCCGGGTCCGGATAAACTGATACCCATAGTTTCCCTGCTCTTCCAGATGCGCTGGTTGTTCTTGGAGGTAGCTGTCAGCGTAGCTGTGAATGCAAGGGTCCGAACAGCGAATGTGAAGACTGCGGTAGATGCTCATGTAAACCCGGATTCTACCAACTAAATCAAACATGCGTGCCAAGTAAGCCTCATGTATTTTGCACAAGTCTGATTTATTTCGTTTCTGTTTTTGTTTATTAATACTGGTCGGCGTGATTACTTCCATTAACGATATATGGCAATACTGGTCGGCATGATTACTTCCATTAACGATATATGGCAATACTGGTCGGCATGATTACTTCCATTAACGATATATGGCAATACTGGTCGGCATGATTACTTCCATTAACGATATATGGCAATACTGGCGGGACTAGTGTGATCATTTACACCTATCTGAAATTAGTAATAGAGAGTTGGTCTACATGTTGAGTTACCACTTAAGTTTATAGAGAAAGCGGTTCTGCACTTAGGATTATTCATCAATTACATTGATAGTGATAGTTGTTTGGCCAACGTGTATATTCAATAAGAATGTTTTGGTGTAAAAGTGGCCTGACGAGCGTGTATATTCAATAACAATGTTTTGTTGTAAAAGTGGCCTGACCAACGTTATATTCAATAACAATGTTTTGGTGTAAAAGTGGTCTGACCAACGTTATATTCAATAACATTGTTTTGGTGTAAAAGTGGCCTGACCAACGTTATATTCAATAACAATGTTTTGTTGTAAAAAAGGTCTGGCCAACGTTATATTCAATAACAATGTTTTGTTGTAAAAAAGGTCTGGCCAACGTTATATTCAATAACAATGTTTTGTTGTAAAAAAGGTCTGGCCAACGTTATATTCAATGACAATGTTTTGTTGTAAAAGAGGTCTGGCCAACGTTATATTCAATAACAATGTTTTGTTGTAAAAGTTGTCTGGCCAACTTTCTGGCCAACTTGTATATTCATTAACAATGTTTTGTTGTAAAAGAGGTCTGGCCAACGTTATATTCAATAGCAATGTTTTGTTGTAAAAGTGATCTCGCCAACTTGTATATTCATGACAATGTTTTGTTGTAAAAGAGGTCTGGCCAACGTTGTATTCAATAACAATGTTTTGTTGTAAAAGTGATCTGGCCAACGTGTATATTCAATAACAATGTTTTGTTGTAAAAGAGGTCTGGCCAACGTTATATTCAATAACAATGTTTTGTTGTAAAAGTTGTCTGGCCAACTTGTCTATTCATTAACAATGTTTTGTTGTAAAAGTGATCTGGCCAGCGTGTATATTCAATAACAATGTTTTGTTGTAAAAGTGATCTGGCCAACGTGTATATTCATTAACAATGTTTTGTTGTAAAAGAGGTCTGGCCAACGTTTTATTCAATAACAATGTTTTGTTGTAAAAGAGATCTGGCCAACGTGTATATTCAATAACAATGTTTTGGTGTAAAAGTGGTCTGGCCAACGTGTATATTCAATAACAATGTTTTGTTGTAAAAGAGGTCTGGCCAACGTTATATTCAATAACAATGTTTTGGTGTAAAGTGGTCTGGCCAGCGTTATATTCAATAACAATGTTTTGTTGTAAAAAGGTCTGGCCAACGTTATATTCAATAACAATGTTTTGTTGTAAGAGTGATCTGGCCAACGTGTATATTCAATAACAATGTTTTGTTGTAAAAGTGGTCTGGCCAACGTTATATTCAATAACAATGTTTTGTTGTAAAAAGGTCTGGCCAACGTTATATTCAATAACAATGTTTTGTTGTAAAAGTGGTCTGGCCAACGTTATATTCAATGACAATGTTTTGGTGTAAAGTGGTCTGGCCAACGTTATATTCAATAACAATGTTTTGGTGTAAAAGTGGTCTGGCCAACGTTATATTCAATAACAATGTTTTGTTGTAAAAAGGTCTGGCCAACGTTATATTCAATATCAATATTTTGTTGTAAAAAAGGTCTGGCCAACGTTATATTCAATAACAATGTTTTGTTGTAAAAGTGGACTGGCCAACGTTATATTCAATGACAATGTTTTGTTGTAAAAGAGGTCTGACCAACGTTATATTCAATGACAATGTTTTGTTGTAAAAGTGATCTGGCCAACTTGTATATTCATTAACAATGTTTTGGTGTAAAAATGGCCTGACCGACGTTATATTCAATAACAATGTTTTGTTGTAAAAGTGGTCTGGCCAACGTTATATTCAATGACAATGTTTTGTTGTAAAAGTAATCTGGCCAACGTTATATTCAATGACAATGTTTTGGTGTAAAAGTGGTCTGGCCAACGTTATATTCAATAACAATGTTTTGTTGTAAAAAGGTCCGGCCAACGTTATATTCAATGACAATGTTTTGGTGTAAAAGTGGCCTGACCAGCGTGTATATTCAATAACAATGTTTTGGTGTAAAAGTGGCCTGACCAACGTTATATTCAATAACAATGTTTTGTTGTAAAAGTGATCTGGCCAACTTGTATATTCAATGACAATGTTTTGTTGTAAAAGTGATCTGGCCAACTTGTATATTCATTAACAATGTTTTGGTGTAAAAGTGGCCTGACCAACGTTATATTCAATAACAATGTTTTGTTGTAAAAGTGATCTGGCCAACTTGTATATTCAATGACAATGTTTTGTTGTAAAAGTGATCTGGCCAACTTGTATATTCATTAACAATGTTTTGGTGTAAAAGTGGCTTGACCAACGTTATATTCAATAACAATGTTTTGTTGTTAAAGTGGTCTGGCCAACGTTATATTCAATGACAATGTTTTGTTGTAAAAGAGGTCTGACCAACGTTATATTCAATGACAATGTTTTGTTGTAAAAGTAATCTGGCCAACGTTATATTCAATGACAATGTTTTGGTGTAAAAGTGGCCTGACCAACGTTATATTCAATGACAATGTTTTGGTGTAAAAGTGGTCTGGCCAACGTTATATTCAATAACAATGTTTTGTTGTAAAAGAGGTCTGGCCAACGTTATATTCAATAACAATTTTTTGTTGTAAAAGTTGTCTGGCCAACTTGTATATTCATTAACAATGTTTTGTTGTAAAAGTGATCTGGCGAACGAGTATATTCAATAACAATGTTTTGTTGTAAAAGAGGTCTGGCCAACGTTATATTCAATAACAATGTTTTGTTGTTAAAAAGGTCTGGCCAACGTTATATTCAATAACAATGTTTTGTTGTAAAAAGGTCTGGCCAACGTTATATTCAATAACAATGTTTTGTTGTAAAAGTGGTCTTG
This sequence comes from Cerastoderma edule, assembly GCA_947846245.1. Lineage (NCBI taxonomy): Eukaryota > Metazoa > Mollusca > Bivalvia > Cardiida > Cardiidae > Cerastoderma > Cerastoderma edule. Next base: position 14,083,780 of record OX401414.1, on the reverse strand, counting down.
CCAACGTTATATTCAATGACAATGTTTTGTTGTAAAAGAGGTCTGGCCAACGTTATATTCAATGACAATGTTTTGGTGTAAAAGTGGCCTGACCAGCGTGTTTATTCAATAACGATGTTTTGTTGTAAAAGTGGTCTGGCCAACGTTATATTCAATGACAATGTTTTGGTGTAAAAGTGGCCTGACCAGCGTGTTTATTCAATAACAATGTTTTGTTGTAAAAGTGGTCTGGCCAACGTTATATTCAATGACAATGTTTTGGTGTAAAAGTGGTCTGGCCAACGTTATATTCAATAACAATGTTTTGTTGTAAAAAGGTCCGGCCAACGTTATATTCAATGACAATGTTTTGGTGTAAAAGTGGCCTGACCAGCGTGTATATTCAATAACAATGTTTTGGTGTAAAAGTGGCCTGACCAACGTTATATTCAATAACAATGTTTTGGTGTAAAAGTGGCCTGACCAACGTTATATTCAATAACAATGTTTTGGTGTAAAAGTGGCCTGACCAACGTTATATTCAATAACAATGTTTTGTTGTAAAAAAGGTCTGGCCAACGTTATATTCATTAACAATGTTTTGTTGTAAAAAAGGTCTGGCCAACGTTATATTCAATAACAATGTTTTGTTGTAAAAAAGGTCTGGCCAACGTTATATTCAATGACAATGTTTTGTTGTAAAAGAGGTCTGGCCAACGTTATATTCAATAACAATGTTTTGTTGTAAAAGTGATCTGGCCAACTTGTATATTCATTAACAATGTTTTGTTGTAAAAGAGGTCTGGCCAACGTTTTATTCAATAACAATGTTTTATTGTAAAAGTGATCTGGCCAACGTGTATATTCAATAACAATGTTTTGGTGTAAAAGTGGCCTGACCAACGTTATATTCAATGACAATGTTTTGGTGTAAAAGTGGTCTGGCCAACGTTATATTCAATGACAATGTTTTGTTGTAAAAGTGGCCTGACCAGCCTGTATATTCAATGACAATGTTTTGTTGTAAAAGACGCCTGACCAGCGTGTTTATTCAATAACAATGTTTTGTTGTAAAAGTGGCCTGACCAGCGTGTATATTCAATGACAATGTTTTGTTGTAAAAGTGGCCTGACCAGCGTGTATATTCAATGACAATGTTTTGTTGTAAAAGTGGCCTGACCAGCGTGTATATTCAATGACAATGTTTTGTTGTAAAAGTGGCCTGACCAGCGTGTATATTCAATGACAATGTTTTGGTGTAAAAGTGGCCTGACCAACGTGTATATTCAATGACAATGTTTTGGTGTAAAAGTGGTCTGGACAACGTGTATATTCAATGACAATGTTTTGGTGTAAAAGTGGCCTGACCAGCGTGTATATTCAATAACAATGTTATATTGTGAAGGTGGTTTTGGCCAAAGTGTATATTCAATGACAATGTTTTATTGAAAAGGTGGTTTCGGCTAGAATGAACATTCAAAAACAATGTTTTAAGGTAAATGTGGTCTGACCAACGTGTACATTCCATAATTATGTTTTTTTGAAAGAGTAGTTTGCCCAACGTGTGCATTCAATAAAACTGTTTTGTTGTAAAGCTCATTTTGCCAGTATAATACTAAGAGAAGCGAGGAATAGCGAACCTAATTATAGACCCATCTTATCTCAAGAACAGCTTGTATGTGCGCATAGTTTCACTTAAGAAGCATAACCATATGTACGGGCAATTCCAAATCCTTTCATAATCAGAAAGATACACAGTGACATTATAGATATCTTAGTATGGCTGTGTGTTGACGTATGATTGAATACATATGTATGTAAACAGTTAAATATTTACTCCCATTTTCTGTAGATAACAACAGGACCATTAAGCCTACTTTTTATTACCTATTTATTTCATTAACTGCATTGTACAAGTTATTGTATGACATTGCACTATAGTAGTGTTAAAAAAAGATCGTAAAGATGATGCCTCAATAAATAGGGTCCCAAGATTATAAACAAACATGTGTTATTCAAGTTAAAACGAATGTTATATGTTGTTTCAGGTGTCGAAAACGGTAACAGCTGTAGCATAGCTGGATCATGTAAAGATGAAAACGCTGAATGCACCAACTATGTATGTCAATGCATTGCCGGATACAGCAATTCTAATGGTGTATGTCTGAAAGGTGAATAGACGAATGTATTGATTAACTTGATTTTACTGATGTAGTGTCCATTTTACTTAAAATACCAATTTAGCCGTTTTTCCTAAATACGGATTACATCATACAAACATTTAATTGAAACACCTCCCAAAGAGACACTCACACCTGATCAGTGATAAACAATGTCGTTGACTGGTCTGTTGTTCAACCATGTATATATGTCTATACAAGCATACTCGCTTAAACAATACGTGAGGTTCTGAAGAAATTTACATATATGGTCCAACAACACATTTAATAACGGACTTAAGGAGGTAGAGATGTATTCATTGAAAGGGTGGGTTGATTTGTTCAGCACTACACCATAAAGCAGTTTGGTTCAGAGATATGACCAACTGTCAGTTGAATTTGTAATGATATTAGCCATTGAGACAAACATTTCACTTCTTCCCTTAGACGTGAAATAAAAAAAAGGGTGTTTTGTCCGTCCAAGTCCTGAAAACCATACATTAAATAATACTGCGCTCTCTCTCCATTCCAGATAAGTGTATAAATGAGAATTGCACTGCCGATATCCAATGTGCTGTCGCTCTCTCTCCATTCCAGATAAGTGTATAAATGAGAATTGCACTGCCGATATCCAATGTGATGTCGCTCTCTCGCCATTCCAGATAAGTGTATAAATGAGAATTGCACTGCCGATGTCCAATGTGCTGTCGCTCTCTCTCCATTCCAGATAAGTGTATAAATGAGAATTGCACTGCCGATATCCAATGTGCTGTCGTTCAAGCTGTGTGTACTGGTGGAGTTTGTAAATGCAATGCTACTTATTATCTAGACCAGAATGGGGTTTGTCAAAAACGTATGTACTCTTATATTCATGACAGTTAACAAGATATTTATAGATATATATTTAAAAAACATTTACATTAAAACTTTTGTTCTATAAAACCATATTACTGATTGTCGTGCGTTACTCATAACTTAATGTTGAAAATTGATATCATGTTCTATCTATGGAACAAGTAAAATGCCTCAAGTCGTAGAACGTTAACAAAAATAATAGATACTGACACGCGAACAGTTCTTTTGTTAAAATTAATTAGATAGCCTAGCGGATTTCGTTAAATCGTGCATTTTATGATTAAAACACCAAACTTTGCACACAAGCAGCCCTGGACCTACTGATTAAGATAAGATGAGGACCAATTCTATATTTGTCCAAGATGGCTGTCATTTTTAAAGATGGCCGCCAAAAATGCCATTGTGTACTTATATCAATATTAAGTGGCACTTAGATCAATTGTTTTCCCTTTTTTAGGACGTTTCTGTAAAGTTTAATTTTGCAGGTATTCATATAGCAAATTCTTGTATCAAGACTGCCCTTCTTCATTTAGACAATTACAGCTAACTAAAACCTCTTCAAAACTTTCTCAGATTTTCAAAATGGCCACCATATACCGACATGGCCACCAAAACTTGTTATTTTTGGGACGTTTCTTATATTAAAAGTTTAATTTTGCTGGTATTCGCATAGCAAATTATTGTATCAAAACTGTCCTTCTTCATTTAGACAATTACAGCGAAGTAAAACCTCTTCAAAATGCTTGTTTTCTTCTCCCTATGTGGACACCAAAATGTTTAAGCGTGCATCTTAAATACCACAATGTTTTCTCTGCTGTTCTTATTCTAGAGTTATTGACTTTTTAACGATAAGAAGATATGGATTGAATTTATAATTTTGAATTAACAATTCTTATTATTCAGTTATTTATTACAATGTGTATTTTATCAGGATAATCACAGCCACTACAATGAACATGTATGTTTGATAGATTAGATCCTAATACTATGATAAAATTATTAGAATCTAACTGAAATTAAAAACTGGTTCGCTTACATATACTCCATTATATAACATGCATTCTATTCTAAACTAATATTAATTGACATATTTAATGAATTTTAGTATTGGTTCTACCCCTTTTTAAAGTATTTGAATGGTTGTTCCCCTTGCAATAAAGCAACATTTGGAACCAACTGTTAATTCTAAGATAAGAAAACGCCATTTGTCTCAAGATGTCTGCATGAAAGAAAGTTATACTAAACAGTCCCATTGAGTATATCATTAAAATGCATCTTAATATATCATTTTTTATTGTCTCTCAATTATCATTTTAGAATTCTTTGCTGTTCAATATTACAAGAATTTTATGATATTGCCAAGCAAATTCAGTGGCATTTCTCAGAGTCTCATGGAGAGGATAAGCTATCATGTTTGGAGGGTTACATATTGAGATGGTTTCATTGAAGGCTTTAGGTCACTGGTTAGATGGGTCCGGCTGGATAAGTGCTGTTGTGGAATTGCCTCTTCTGGAACAGCAGATTCCTTTCTGAAGGCATCACATATGAGGCATTCACGACACATACATCAGCTTAAAGGATGTACGCTATACATACTAATAAGCACATCATTTGATGATTACCTCTGTACTGTTGATGTCATTTAAGGCCTGGAGGAGACAACTATCTGCTGAATCACCACAGTTTCAGAATTCCTCTTGACTTTGAGTTGACTGTTTTGATATGTGTAAGGTCTCTCCGGAAAGGAAACTTTGCTCTCTGCAAAACTGCCCGATGGTTCTTTACACTGGATCAAACCAACTTTGCCCGCTGGCTTCCTGTGCACATCGTGACAAGCTCATGCAGCACAACAAACATCCTTCCATTTCTGGAGCATTTCATGCTTGCAAGTTTGTTGTGTGTAAAGCATATCACAGCTTTTCCTCTTTTCACATTGATAAACCCCAAGAACAACACAATTAGCTTGTCAATGGTGACAGTGATGCCATGGGTCTAACAGAGAGCCAAATGCAGCTCTCAGGGTGGATGAATTCTGGTCCTGAAGAAACATGCGTTATCAGTGTCTGTGAAGCTGCAAGAGAACTTGTAAAAAAACCGGAGTAAGGGCCCAGACTATCGTCACAATGAGCAATTGACAGACATACAATCTCAATTCAGAATTCAAGTAGATCTTAGCTCTGAGAGGTGTCATTGATGAAATGGGAAATCCATGCATGGAGTCTAGTAAAGACCTGCTTGTTCGTAATACTTGTGATGTAGCCAGCCAGCATGTGTCCGACACAATTAGAAACATCCAACGACTGGGTCATGAAAAATATCAGGCGTTCATATCGAATCGTCTTGAAAAACACACTAAACCTCTATCAGACACTATCAAACAAAACAAAGTCGCATTGTTTGGCTCTCAACCTGAATGCAAACTGTTAAAGGACAAACATCAAATCACATCCCTGAAAAACAATTGCTCCCTGTTTTCTCAGTTGTATTCAGACGTGAATACCAGGGTTGTCCACCATCACTCTCCAATCAAGGGTGTGTTAAGACATGGGACAAAATTAGATTTGCTTATCTGCATTGAATGTGATACAGTCAATCCTTCTGCTACTAGTCCCAATGTTGAACAAATTGCTCCTTGACTGTGCTGCAGTTATCAACATGCTAAAGCCAGGTGCTGCAAGGACTTTTGAGGATTACTTTGAACTGATATTACAGCCATGCATGAAACGCATGACAGCAGGAATGAACAGATTAGACATAGTCTGGGATACATATCTCCCTTACAGTCTAAAACGCTCAACATGAAACCAGAGGGGTATGGGCACCAGGAGACAAGTTCTGCCAGATCCAAGAATACCAGGAAAAATTGCAATCTTTCCTACTCATTGACCGGAATAAAACTGAGCTGTTAAAATATCTTGGGGAAAGAACAATCCAATTAGAGTATGATGATGGATAACAGGTGATCTCTACTATAGATAACCTTGCTTTGAGCAATACATGTGTAGAAGAATTCTCCAGTGCGAACAGGAAGAGGCCGACTCACGACTAGTACACCACGTTGCTGACATGGTCAAGGAGGGCATAAGCTAGGTCTTGATAAGGATCGTTGACATAGATGTGGAGGTTCTGGCAGTGGCAAACTGTCAGAACATAGCTATGGGGGAATAACAGCTAAGCTTTGGAACAGGGAAGAACTTCAGGTACATTGCAGCACACACTATCGTAGACAAACTAGGGCCTGCAAAGTCTATTGCATTACCACTCTTCCATGCGTTGACAAGGTGTGACCAGCCGTTTGCCTTTGCAAACAGACAGGAAAATAGCGCGAGAAGCATTTAATGTCTACACAGATGTAACTTCATCATTTAACGCTTTTAGTCAAGTGCCTAGGGAGAAAACAATCACAATGCTGATGCCTTAAATTGAACAATTTGTTGTGGTTTTGTATGATAAAACACGTGCACTATGGCGGCTCTCTTTGATTTTGGTAGCCATCTTGAAAGTTTGATCGATAGGTCCTCATTTTTCTTTACTCGGAAGGTCTCAAACTTTCTTCAGGCAAAGTTTCATGCTTTAATCACAATTTGCACAATTTCCTTAAATACCCCAACAAAACCCGCTAAATCTTTTCTTTTGCTATATAAATAGAATTTGCTGAAACTTAAAAGCTGTGAAAATGTTCAAATATATTCCATGTCAAATTCGTGAAAAAATAACTTTAATTCGCACATTTCCTTTTCTTCAGAAATTCCTTTATCAGAAAACTGTACTGGGAATGCAGTGTGCTCAGACCCGAGGGCGTGTTGTAATCCAATAACATCACTTTGTGAATGTATACCTCCACTCTTTGATAGTAATGGTGTCGCCTCCGGGGGTCAATGTTTGGATCGTAAGTTACCATGCCCTTTTAACTTTTTAAACCAAGTTTTTGATGTTTAATGTTTTATGGTTTTTTTCTTTTTATCCCAATCTGATGAGTAACTGTATTGTGCACAAATCCTCTCCGTATCATAAGGAGTACGTTTAGAATATAGCATGAAAACGCTTCAGATAAGAAGTCGTTTTCCTTTCACAATGACTTGTATATGCTTTTTTATGGAAATTCACATAACAATAGAAAACCAATATCATCTTAATTATTGAGCAATTTAACAATATTTTACTCCTTAATACCAAAAACGACGGTGTGGATTAATCTGACAACAATCTAATAACAAATAACACAAAGCTTTGGTTCAACGTCGTATTTCAAGGCCAGAATTGAATAGCTTTACTTCATATACAAGCTTTAAAGCGAAATGATCCATGATTCTACTTCTCCTATTGTATATATTAATTTTACCATTCATCAAGAATTACAGTATGGCATAACAGTTATATTAGAACCAACAGAATGGAAGTCTTTGATAAGCGAATGATTGTTATTTTTTATATTTCAGCAATTGCAACTGGTAACAACTGCACACTACAGAATACATGCGCAGATGCAAACGCTCAATGCACCAGTTATATATGTCAATGTAATCAAGGATTCAATTTAGTAAATGGCCAGTGCTTACAAGGTGGGCATATCATAAATTCTAACATCAGTATTGATTATTTGACTACAAAACATATCCTCACAAAAATTAAACTGTCGAGATAAGAAACACAACTCTAAATCGTTCACGACTTAAACTTCATCAACAAAGTATTATGTCTATAGGAAAGGTTTTGTTGAGGTGAAATACGATAAAAGGTTTAAACGTTCCCTTTTTTCTGGGCATTCATAGAGTGAGACACTCTTTAGTAATAAGCTTAAATACAAGTAATTTTGATAATGATGTCAATTCTGCATTTCACTTTTACGCAATCAATATCAACCATTACATCAACAGCAAAAAGAATATAAACGCATATTTAATAGATGATAATCAACTCCTTTAGATTGATATCAAAAATATATCACGAGAATGGGTTGTTATCAGCTCCACATTTATAGATACATTTGAGTATACACACGTTTTATTGTCGTTTGTAAAAGTGCAGCCATGACTTTTCAGCAAAAGAGTGGTTGAAAAATGTAGTTCTGTCAAAACTGTCATCGTCACTAGTGATGATATGAATTTTTGATTTCATCACTAGAGACGATGTCCACTGCGACAAAGTTGAACATTAAGTCACTGAGAAATCCAAGTAATCCACTGGTAGGAATATGATAAAAACAAAAAAATTTAGTATAGTAGCCTTAGCAATCTTTTCTCAATTTGTTCTTCTCCAAATGTAACAAATTTTGTATTTCAAAAATAAGTTTGGTAACAATGCACACGTTGATACACAATAATGAAGGATCTCCTTTTTCAAGTTGTTATCATTTTTAGTAATCGTAAGTCTGAATTCATCCATACACCATTCAAAGAAGTATTGGTTTACAGACTGTTTCATAATTGTTGTACATCAAGGCTGCAATAAGGAAATTCGTTTGTGTCATGGATACTTTTTCTATCGGTAAATATAATGTTTAATATGTTTTCCATTCGACGTACATCGCAGATAAGTGTTTAGATCAGAATTGTACTGCTGATATCGAATGCGCTGCTGTTCAAGCCGTGTGTACTGGTGGTGTCTGCAAGTGCAATGATACATACTATTTAGATCAAACAGGAGTTTGTCAACCACGTACGTATTTTCTTTAATCGGCAGTATCAAGGCTTATACATTCACAATTATTAATAACCATCCCTTCAACGAGTAAAAGCACCATCATGGTTAAGTTTGTTAAATCATTTTTTTTTTCGTTTTAAAGAATGCTGCTGGTTCCATGAATAAAAAGAATTCGAATCCATTTTAAGGTTATACAAAAACTAATGAAAATGATATTAATCAATAATGTTCCTTCATGGCACTTCAGATTGTCGGCATAATTCAAGAAATCGAATAAAAAGGTGTTACGCCACGATTCAAAAACAAAAGTAATCAAAATAACAAAACAGCCGTAGAACTCTATAGAAACGATTTATTTACATGTCAGAGTAAAAATGTAAGTAAGTATAACCAGTTTATTTACATAGTCAACATTTCAAAACTTTCTATTACTTAACAAAACATACACATCTGATATTGGAGATGTAATATAGATCTAATCTCCATTTTAATTAAATCAAACAATTTAAATTCACATTTCCTTTTCTTCAGAAATTCCTTTATCAGAAAACTGTACTGGGAATGCAGTGTGCTCAGACCCGAGGGCGTGTTGTAATCCAATAACATCACTTTGTGAATGTATACCTCCACTCTTTGATAGTAATGGTGCCGACTCCGGGGGTCAATGTTTGGATGGTAAGTTACCATGCTCTTTTTACTTTTTAAACCAAGTTTGTGATGTTTAATATTTTATGTTTTTTTCTTCTTTTTATCCCAATATGATGAGTATCTGTATTGTGCACAAATCCTCTCCGTATCATAAGGAGTACGTTTAAAATATAGCATGAAACGCTTCAGATAAGAAGTCGTTTTCCTTTCACAATGACTTGTATATGCTTTTTTATGGAACTTCATATAACAATAGAAAACCAATATCATCTTAATTATTGAGCAATTTAACAATATTTTACTCCTTAATACCAAAAACGACGGTGTGGATTAATCTGACAACAATCTAATAACAAATAACACAAAGCTTTGGTTCAACGTCGTATTTCAAGGCCAGAATTGAATAGCTTTACTTCATATACAAGCTTTAAAGCGAAATGATCCATGATTCTACTTCTCCTATTGTATATATTAATTTTACCATTCATCAAGAATTACAGTATGGCATAACAGTTATATTAGAACCAACAGAATGGAAGTCTTTGATAAGCGAATGATTGTTATTTTTTATATTTCAGCAATTGCAACTGGTAACAACTGCACACTACAGAATACATGCGCAGATGCAAACGCTCAATGCACCAATTATATATGTCAATGTAATCAAGGATTCAATTTAGTAAATGGCCAGTGCTTACAAGGTGGGCATATCATAAATTCTAACATCAGTATTGATTATTTGACTACAAAACATATCCTTACAAACATTAAACTGTCGAGATAAGAAACACAACTCTAAATCGTTCATGACTTAAACTTCATCAACAAAGTATTATGTCTATAGGAAAGGTTTTGTTGAGGTGAAATACGATAAAAGGTTTAAACGTTCACTTTTTTCTGGGCATTCATAGAGTGAGACACTCTTTAGTAATAAGCTTAAATACAAGTAATTTTGATAATGATGTCAATTCTGCATTTCAGTTTTACGCAATCAACATCAACCATTACATCAACAGCAAAAAGAATGTAAACGCATATTTAATAGATGATAATCAACTCCTTTAGGTTGATATCAAATATATGTCACGAGAATGGGTTGTTATCAGTTTCACATTTATAGATACATTTGAGTATACACACGTTTTATTGTCGTTTGTAAAAGTGCAGCCATGACTTTTCAGCAAAAGAGTGGTTGAAAAATGTAGTTCTGTCAAAACTGTCATCGTCACTAGTGATGATATGAATTTTTTATTTCATCACTAGAGACGATGTCCACTGCGACAAACTTGAACTTTAAGTCACTGAGAAATCCCAGTAATCCACTGGTAGGAATATGATAAAAAAAAAAATAGTATAGTAGCCTTAACAATCTTTTCTTAACTTGTTCTTCTCCAAATGTAACAAATTTTGTATTTCAAAAATAAGTTTGGTAACAATGCACACGTTTAATACAAAAGAATGAAGCATCTCCTTTTGCAAGTTGTTATCATTTCTAGTAATCGTAAGGCTGAATTCATCAATACACCATTCGAAGAAGTATTGGTTTACAGACATTTTCGTAATTGTTGTGCATCAAAGCTGCAATAAAGAAATGCATTTGCCTGATGGGTGCTTTCTCTGTTGTAAGATATAATGTTTTAATATGTTTTCCATTCGACTTGCATTGCAGATAAGTGTTTAGATCAAAATTGTACTGCTGATATCGAATGCGCTGCTGTTCAAGCCGTGTGTACTGGGGGTGTCTGTAGGTGTAATGACACAGACTATGCAGATCAAACAGGAGTTTGTCAACAACGTATGTAAAAGTATATTTTAACGGCTGTACCTAGGCTTATATATTCACAATTATTAAAAACCACCACTACACCAAATAAATGCACCATCATGGTTAAGTCTGTTAAGCCAATGTCTGTTTTCGATTTTTTTTTACCAAAAACCGTATTTAAAATATGGTACTGGTGTTATGAATAAAGGGAATTTTAATCCATTCTAAGGTTATACAAATACTAATGAAAATGATATTAATCAATAGTGATCCTTCATGACACTTCAGATGATCGGAATATACCAAAAAGGCAAATGAAAAGGTGTTTCGCTACCATTTAAAACTATAGTAATAAACATAACACAACAGCCGTATAACTCTCTAGAAACGATTTATTTATATTTAAGAGTAAAAACGTAAGTGAGTGCAACCAGTTTGTTTACAAAACTAACAATTTAAAACTTTCTATTACTTAACAAAACATACACATCTTTTATTGAAGATGCAATATAGATTTAATCTGCATTTCAATTAAATCAAACAATTTAAACTCACATTTCCTTTTCTTCAGAAATTCCTTTATCAGAAAACTGTACTGGGAATGCAGTGTGCTCAGACCCGAGGGCGTGTTGTAATCCAATAACATCACTTTGTGAATGTATACCTCCACTTTTTGATAGTAATGGTGCCGCCTCCGGGGGTCAATGTTTGGATCGTAAGTCACCATGCCCTTTTTACTTTTTAAACCAAGTTTGTGATGTTTAACATTTTATGTTTTTTCTTTTTATTCCAATCTGATGAGTAACTGTATTGTGCACAAATCCTCTCCGAATCATAAGGAGTACGTTTAAAATATAGCATGAAAACGCTTCAGTTAGAAGTCGTTTTCCTTTCACAATGACTTGTATATGCTTTTTATGGAACTTCATATAACAATAGAAAACCAATATCATCTTAATAATTGAGCAATTTAACAATATTTTACTCCTTTATACCAAAAACGAAGGTGTGGATTAATTTGACAACAATCTCATAACAAATAACACGAAGTTTGGTTCATTGTCGTATTTCAAGGCCAGAATTGAATAGTTTTACTTCATATAGAAGCTTTTAAGCGAAATGATCCATGATTCTATTTATCCTATTGTATATGTTAATGTTACCATTCATCAAGAATTAAAATTGTATTGGCATATCAGTTATATTAGAACCAACAGAATGGAAGTCTTTGATAAGCGAATGATTGTTATTTTTTATATTTCAGCAATTGCAACTGGTAACAACTGCACACTACAGAATACATGCGCAGATGCAAACGCTCAATGCACCAATTATATATGTCAATGTAATCAAGGATTCAATTTAGTAAATGGCCAGTGCTTACAAGGTGGGCATATCATAAATTCTAACATCAGTATTGATTATTTGACTACAAAACATATCCTCACAAACATTAAACTGTCGAGATAAGAAACACAACTCTAAATCGTTCATGACTTAAACTTCATCAACAAAGTATTATGTCTATAGGAAAGGTTTTGTTGAGGTGAAATACGATAAAAGGTTTAAACGTTCCCTTTTTTTATGGGCATTCATAGAGTGAGACACTCTTTAGTAATGAGCTTAAATACAAGTAATTTTGATAATGATGTCAATTCCGCATTTACATCAACAGCAAAAAGAATATAAACGCATATTAAATAGATGATAATCAACTCCTTTAGATTGATATCAAAAATATGTCACGAGAATGGGTTGTTATCAGCTTCACATTTATAGATACATTTGAGTATACACACGTTTTATTGTCGTTTGTAAAAGTGCAGCCATGACTTTTCAGCAAACGAGTGGTTGAAAAATGTAGTTCTGTCAAAACTGTCATAGCTCTTGTGATGATATGAATTTTTGATATCATTACTAGAGACGATATTCGCTGTGACAAAGTTGAACTTTAAGTCACTGATTATTCCAAGTAATTCAATTGTAGGAATATGATAAAAACAAGAAAAATGGAGTAGAGTAGCCTTAACAATATTTTCTCAACTCGTTCTTCTCTAAATGTAACGGCTTTTGTATTTCAAAAATAAGTTTGGTAAAAGTGCACACGTTTAATACACAATAATGAAGGATCTCCTTTTTCAAGTTGTTATCATTTTTAGTAATCGTAAGTCTGAATTCATCCATACACCATTCAAAGAAATATTGGTTTACAGACTGGTTCATAATTGTTGTGCATCAAGGCTGCAATAAGGAAATTCGTTTGTGTCATGGATACTTTTTCTATCGGTAAATATAATGTTTAATATGTTTTCCATTCGACGTACATTGCAGATAAGTGTTTAGACCAGAATTGTACTGCTGATATCGAATGCGCTGCTGTTCAAGCCGTGTGTAATGGTGGTGTCTGCAAGTGCAATGATACATACTATTTAGATCAAACAGGAGTTTGTCAACCACGTACGTATTTTTTTTAATCGGCAGTATCAAGGCTTATACATTCACAATTATTAATAACCATCCCTTCAACGAGTAAAAGCACCATCATGGTTAAGTTTGTTAAATCATTTTTTTTTTCGTTTTTTTTTTTTACCAATAACCGTTTTTAAAGAATGCTACTGGTTCCATGAATAAAAAGAATTCGAATCCATTTTAAGGTTATACAAAAACTAATGAAAATGATATTAATCAATAATGTTCCTTCATGGCACTTCAGATTGTCGGCATATATCAATAAATCGAATGAAAAGGTGTTACGCCACGATTTAAAAACAAAAGTAATCAAAATAACAAAACAGCCGTAGAACTCGATAGAAACGATTTATTTACATGTCAGAGTAAAAATGTAAGTAAGTATAACCAGTTTATTTACATAGTCAACATTTCAAAACTTTCTTTTACTTAACAAAACATACACATCTGATATTGGAGATGTAATATAGATCTAATCTCCATTTCAATTAAATCAAACAATTTAAATTCACATTTCCTTTTCTTCAGAAATTCCTTTATCAGAAAACTGTACTGGGAATGCAGTGTGCTCAGACCCGAGGGCGTGTTGTAATCCAATAGCATCACTTTGTGAATGTATACCTCCACTCTTTGATAGTAATGGTGCCGCCTCCGGGGGTCAATGTTTGGATCGTAAGTTACCATGCCCTTTTTACTTTTTAAACCAAGTTTGTGATGTTTAATATTTTATGTTATTTTTTCTTTTTATCCCAATCTGATGAGTAACTGTATTGTGCACAAATCCTCTCCGTATCATAAGGAGTACGTTTAAAATATAGCATGAAAACGCTTCAGATAAGAAGTCGTTTTCCTTTCACAATGACTTGTATATGCTTTTTATGGAACTTCATATAACAATAGAAAACCAATATCATCTTAATAATTGAGCAATTTAACAATATTTTACTCCTTAATACCAAAAACAACGGTGTGGATTAATCTGACAATAATCTAATAACAATTAACACGAAATTTGGTTCATTGTTGTATTTCAAGACCAGAATTAAATAGTTTTACTTCATATACAAGCTTTTAAGCGAAATGATCCATGATTCTATTTATCCTATTGTATATGTTAATGTTACCATTCATCAAGAATTAAAATTGTATTGGCATATCAGTTATATTAGAACCAACAGAATGGAAGTCTTTGATAAGCGAATGATTGTTATTTTTTATATTTCAGCAATTGCAACTGGTAACAACTGCACACTACAGAATACATGCGCAGATGCAAACGCTCAATGCACCAATTATACATGTCAATGTAATCAAGGATTCAATTTAGTAAATGACCAGTGCTTACGAGGTGGGCATATCATAAATTCTAACATCAGTATTGATTATTTGACTACAAAACATATCCTTACAAACATTAAACTGTCGAGATAAGAAAAACAACTCTAAATCGTTCATGACTTAAACTTCATCAACAAAGTATTATGTCTATAGGAAAGGTTTTGTTGAGGTGAAATACGATAAAAGGTTTAAACGTTCACTTTTTTCTGGGCATTCATAGAGTGAGACACTCTTTATTAATAAGCTTAAATACAAGTAATTTTGATAATGATGTCAATTCTGCATTTCAGTTTTACGCAATCAATATCAAACATTACATCAACAGCAAAAAGAATATAAACGCATATTAAATAGATGATAATCAACTCCTTTAGATTGATATCAAAAATATGTCACGAGAATGGGTTGTTATCAGCTTCACATTTATAGATACATTTGAGTATACACACGTTTTATTGTCGTTTGTAAAAGTGCAGCCATGACTTTTCAGCAAAAGAGTGGTTGAAAAATGTAGTTCTGTTCAAAACTGTCATCGTCACTAGTGATGATATGAATTTTTGATATCATCACTAGAGACGACGTCCACTGCGACAAACTTGAACTTTAAGTCACTGAGAAATCCAAGTAATCCACTGGTAGGAATATGATAAAAACTAAAAAAATTAGTATAGTAGCCTTAAAAATCTTTTCTCAACTTGTTCTTCTCCAAATGTAACAAATTTTTGTATTTCAAAAATAAGTTTGGTAACAATGCACACGTTTGATACACAAGAATGAAGGATCTCCTTTTTCAAGTTGTTATCATTTCTAGTAATCGTAAGGCTGAATTCATCATTACACCATTCGAAGAAGTATTGGTTTACAGACATTTTCGCAATTGTTGTGCATCAAAGCTGCAATAAAGAAATGCATTTGCCTTATGGGTGCTTTTTCCATTGTTAGATATAATGTTTTAATATGTTTTCCATTCGACTTGCATTGCAGATAAGTGTTTAGATCAAAATTGTACTGCTGATATCGAATGCGCTGCTGTTCAAGCCGTGTGTACTGGGGGTGTCTGTAGGTGTAATGACACAGACTATGCAGATCAAACAGGAGTTTGTCAACAACGTATGTAAAAGTATATTTTAACGGCTGTACCTAGGCTTATATATTCACAATTATTAAAAACCACCACTACACCAAATACATGCACCATCATGGTTAAGTCTGTTAAGCCAATGTCTGT
Organism: Cerastoderma edule; assembly: GCA_947846245.1. Lineage (NCBI taxonomy): Eukaryota > Metazoa > Mollusca > Bivalvia > Cardiida > Cardiidae > Cerastoderma > Cerastoderma edule. Next base: position 14,067,696 of record OX401414.1, on the reverse strand, counting down.
TTTCGATTTTTTTAAACAAAAACCGTATTTAAAATATGGTACTGGTGTCATGAATAAAGGAAATTTCAATCCATTCTAAGGTTATACAAAAACTAATGAAAATGATATTATTCAATAGTGATCCTTCATGTCACTTCAGATGATCGGAATATACCAAAAAAGCAAATGAAAAGGTGTTCCGCTACCATTTAAGACTATAGTAATTAACACAACACAACAGCCGTAGAACTCTCTAGAAACGATTTATTTATATTTAAGAGTAAAAACGTAAGTGAGTGCAACCAGTTTGTTTACAAATCTAACAATCTAAAACTTTCTATTACTTAACAAAACATACACATCTGATATTGAAGATGCAATATAGATTTAATCTGCATTTCAATTAAATCAAACAATTTAAACTCACATTTCCTTTTCTTCAGAAATTCCTTTATCAGAAAACTGTACTGGGAATGCAGTGTGCACAGACCCGAGGGCGTGTTGTAATCCAATAACATCACTTTGTGAATGTATACCTCCACTCTTTGATAGTAATGGTGCCGACTCCGGTGGTCAATGTTTGGATCGTAAGTTACCATGCCCTTTTTTACTTTTTAAACCAAGTTTGTGATGTTTAATATTTTATGTTATTTTTTTTCTTTTTATCCCAATCTGATGAGTAACTGTATTGTGCACAAATCCTCTCCGTATCATAAGGAGTACGTTTAGAATATAGCATGAAAACGCTTCAGATAAGAAGTCGTTTTCCTTTTACAATGACTTGTATATGCTTTTTTATGGAAATTCACATAACAATAGAAAACCAATATCATCTTAATTATTGAGCAATTTAACAATATTTTACTCCTTAATACCAAAAACGATGTTGTGGATTAATCTGACAACAATCTAATAACAAATAACACAAAGCTTTGGTTCAACGTCGTATTTCAAGGCCAGAATTGAATAGCTTTATTTCATATACAAGCTTTAAAGCGAAATGATCCATGATTCTACTTGTCCTATTGTATATATTAATTTTAGCATTCATCAAGAATTACAGTATGGCATAACAGTTATATTAGAACCAACAGAATGGAAGTATTTGATAAGTGAATGATTGTTATTTTTTATATTTCAGCAATTGCAACTGGTAACAACTGCACACTACAGAATACATGCGCAGATGCAAACGCTCAATGCACCAATTATATATGTCAATGTAATCAAGGATTCAATTTAGTAAATGGCCAGTGCTTACAAGGTGGGCATATCATAAATTCTAACATCAGTATTGATTATTTGACTACAAAATATATCCTTACAAAGATTAAACTGTCGAGATAAGAAACACAACTCTAAATCGTTCATGACTTAAACTTCATCAACAAAGTATTATGTCAATAGGAAAGGTTTTGTTGAGGTGAAATACGATAAAAGGTTTAAACGTTCCTTTTTTTCTGGGCATTCATAGAGTGAGACACTCTTTAGTAATAAGCTTAAATACGAGTAATTTTGATAATGATGTCAATTCTGCATTTCACAATCAATATCAAACATTACATCAACAGCAAAAAGAATATAAACACATATTTAATAGATGATAATCAACTCCTTTAGATTGATAGCAAAAATATGTCACGAGAATGGGATGTTATCAGCTTCACATTTATAGATACATTTGAGTATACACACGTTTTATTGTCGTTTGTAAAAGAGCAGCGATGACTTTTCAGCAAAAGAATGGTTGAAAAATGTAGTTCTGTCAAAACTGTCATCGTCACTAGTGATGATATGAATTTTTGATATCATCACTAGAGACGATGTCCACTGCGACAAAGTTGAACTTTAAGTCACTGAGAAATCCAAGTAATCCACTGGTAGGAATATGATAAAAACTAAAAAAAATAGTATAGTAGCCTTAACAATCTTTTCTCAACTTGTTCCTCTCCAAATGTAACAAATTTTGTATTTCAAAAATAAGTTTGGTAACAATGCACACGTTTTATACACAAGAATGAAGGATCTCCTTTTTCAAGTTGTTATCATTTCTAGTAATCATAAGGCTGATTTCATCATTACACCATTCGAAGAAGTATTGGTTTACAGACATTTTCGCAATTGTTGTGCATCAAAGCTGCAATAAAGAAATGCATTTGCCTTATGGGTGCTTTTTCTTTTGTTAAATATAATGTTTTAATATGTTTTCCATTCGACTTGCATTGCAGATAAGTGTTTAGATCAAAATTGTACTGCTGATATCGAATGCGCTGCTGTTCAAGCCGTGTGTACTGGGGGTGTCTGTAGGTGCAATGACACAGACTATGCAGATCAAACAGGAGTTTGTCAACAACGTATGTAAAAGTATATTTTAACGGCTGTACCTAGGCTTATATATTCACAATTATTAAAAACCACCACTACACCAAATAAATGCACCATCATGGTTAAGTCTGTTAAGCCAATGTCTGTTTTCGATTTTTTTTAACAAAAACCGTATTTAAAATATGTTACTGGTGTCATGAATAAAGGGAATTTTAATCCATTCTAAGGTTATACAAAAACTAATGAAAATGATATTATTCAATAGTGATCCTTCATGTCACTTCAGATGATCGGAATATACCAAAAAAGCAAATGAAAAGGTGTTACGCTACCATTTAAGACTATAGTAATTAACACAACACAACAGCCGTAGAACTCTCTAGAAACGATTTATTTATATTTAAGAGTAAAATGAGCAACCAGTTTGTTTATGAATCTAACAATTTAAATTAAAACCTTTCTATTACTTAACAAAACATACACATCTGCTATTGAATATGCAATATAGATTTAATCTGCATTTCAATTAAATCAAACAATTTAAACTCACATTTCCTTTTCTTCAGAAATTCCTTTATCAGAAAACTGTACTGGGAATGCAGTGTGCTCAGACCTGAGGGCTTGTTGTAATCCAATAACATCACTTTGTGAATGTATACCTCCACTCTTTGATAGTAATGGTGCCGCCTCCGGGGGTCAATGTTTGATCGTAAGTTACCATGCTCCTTTTAAATTTTTAAACTAAGTTTTCAGATGTTTAATATTTTATGTTATTTTTTCTTTTATCCCAATCTGATGAGTAATTGTATTGTGCACAAATCCTTCCGTATCATAAGGAGTACGTTTAAAATATAGCATGAAAACGCTTCAGATAAGAAGTCGTTTTCCTTACAATGCCTTGTATATGCTTTTTTATGGAAATTCACATAAATGGGTCAGGAAAACCAATATCATCTAATTATTGAGCAATTAACAATATTTTACTTCCTGATACCAAAACGATTTGTGTGGATTAAACTTGACAACAATCTGCACAAAATACAAAGCTTAAGTTCAACGTCGTATTTGCCAGAATTGAATAGCTTTATTTCATATGTTTTAAAATGAAATGATCCATGAGTCTACTTGTCCTATTGGTGTATATTAATTTACCATTCATCAAGAATTACAGTATGGGTATATCAGTTATTAGAACCAACGTAATAAAGTCTTTGATGCTGAATGATTGTTATTTTTATATTTCAGCAATTGCAACTGGTAACAACTGCACACTACAGAATACATGCGCAGATGCAAACGCTCAATGCACCAATTATACATGTCAATGTAATCAAGGATTCAATTTAGTAAATGACCAGTGCTTACGAGGTGGGCATATCATAAATTCTAACATCAGTATTGATTATTTGACTACAAAACATATCCTTACAAACATTAAACTGTCGAGATAAGAAAAACAACTCTAAATCGTTCATGACTTAAACTTCATCAACAAAGTATTATGTCTATAGGAAAGGTTTTGTTGAGGTGAAATACGATAAAAGGTTTAAACGTTCACTTTTTTCTGGGCATTCATAGAGTGAGACACTCTTTATAAATAAGCTTAAATACAAGTAATTTTGATAATGATGTCAATTCTGCATTTCACTTTTACGCAATCAATATCAAACATTACATCAACAGCAAAAAGAATATAAACGCATATTAAATAGATGATAATCAACTCCTTTAGATTGATATCAAAAATATGTCACGAGAATGGGTTGTTATCAGCTTCAATACTTTATAGATACATTTGAGTATACACATCGTTTTATTGTCGTTTGTAAAAGTGCAGCCATGACTTTCGTAAAAGAGTGGTTGAAAATGTAGTTCTGTTTGTAAACTGTCAATGTCACTAGTGATGATAAATTTTGATATCGAATACTAGAGACGACGTCCGCAGACAAAGTTGAACTTTAAGTCACTGGAGAAATCCAAGTAATCCACTGGTAGAATATGATAAAAACTAAAAATTATATATAGTAGCCTGGAAAATCTTTTCTCAACTTCTGTTCTTTCTCCAAATGTAACAAATTTTTGTATTTCCAGTAAGTTTGGTAACAATGCACACGTTTACACAAGAATGAAAGACTTCAAAGTTGTTATCATTTCTAGTAATCGTAAGGCTGAATCTAATACACCATTCGAAGAAGTATTGGTTTACAGACATTTCGTACTTTTTGTGCATCAAAGCTGCAATAAAAGAAATGCATTGCCTTTATGGGTGCTTTTTCCATTGTTAGATATATAATGTTTTAATATGTTTTCCATTCGGGATTTGCATTGCAGATATGTTTAGATCAAAATTGTGCTGCTGATATCGAATGCGCTGCTGTTCAAGCCGTGTGTACTGGGGGTGTCTGTAGGTGTAATGACACAGACTATGCAGATCAAACAGGAGTTTGTCAACAACGTATGTAAAAGTATATTTTAACGGCTGTACCTAGGCTTTATATTCACAATTATTAAAACCACCACCAAATAAATGCAATTCATCATGGTTAAGTCCGTTAGCCATCGTCTGTTTTCGATTTTTAAACAAAACCGTATTTAAAATATATGGTACTGGTGTCATGAATAAAGGGAATTTCAATCCATTCTAAGGTTATACAAAAAAACCAGAAAATGATATTATTCAACAGTGATCCTTCATGTCACTTCAGATGATCGAATATACCAAAAGCAAATGAAAAGGTGTCTGCCACCATTTAAGACTATAGTAATTAACACAACACAACAGCCGTAGAACTCTAGAAACGATTTATATATTTAAGAGTAAAAACGTAAGTGAGTGCAACCAGTTTGTTTACAAATCTAACAATCTAAAACTTTCTATTACTTAAAAAAACATACACATCTGATATTGAAGATGCAATATAGATTTAATCTGCATTTCAATTAAATCAAACAATTTAAACTCACATTTCCTTTTCTTCAGAAATTCCTTTATCAGAAAACTGTACTGGGAATGCAGTGTGCTCAGACCCGAGGGCGTGTTGTAATCCAATAACATCACTTTGTGAATGTATACCTCCACTCTTTGATAGTAATGGTGCCGACTCCGGGGGTCAATGTTTGGATCGTAAGTTACCATGCCCTTTTTACTTTTTAAACCAAGTTTGTGATGTTTAATATTTTATGTTATTTTTTTTCTTTTTATCCCAATCTGATGAGTAACTGTATTGTGCACAAATCCTCTCCGTATCATAAGGAGTACGTTTAGAATATAGCATGAAAACGCTTCAGATAAGAAGTCGTTTTCCTTTTACAATGACTTGTATATGCTTTTTTATGGAAATTCACATAACAATTGAAAACCAATATCATCTTAATTATTGAGCAATTTAACAATATTTTACTCCTTGATACCAAAAACGACGGTGTGGATTAATCTGACAACAATCTAATAACAAATAACACAAAGCTTTGGTTCAACGTCGTATTTCAAGGCCAGAATTGAATAGCTTTATTTCATATACAAGCTTTAAAGCGAAATGATCCATGAGTCTACTTGTCCTATTGTATATATTAATTTTACCATTCATCAAGAATTACAGTATGGCATATCAGTTATATTAGAACCAACAGAATGGAAGTCTTTGATAAGCGAATGATTGTTATTTTTTATATTTCAGCAATTGTTACTGGTAACAACTGCACACTACAGAATACATGCGCAGATGCAAACGCTCAATGCACCAATTATATATGTCAATGTAATCAAGGATTCAATTTAGTAAATGGCCAGTGCTTACAAGGTGGGCATATCATAAATTCTAACATCAGTATTGATTATTTGACTACAAAACATATCCTTACAAACATTAAACTGTCGAGATAAGAAACACAACTCTAAATCGTTCATGACTTAAACTTCATCAACAAAGTATTATGTCTATAGGAAAGGTTTTGTTGAGGTGAAATACGATAAAAGGTTTAAACGTTCCTTTTTTCTGGGCATTCATAGAGTGAGACACTCTTTAGTAATAAGCTTAAATACAAGTAATTTTGATAATGATGTCAATTCTGCATTTCACAATCAATATCAAACATTACATCAACAGCAAAAAGAATATAAACGCATATTTAATAGATGATAATCAACTCCTTTAGATTGATATCAAAAATATGTCACGAGAATGGGTTGTTATCAGCTTCACATTTATAGATACATTTGAGTATACACACGTTTTATTGTCGTTTGTAAAAGTGCAGCCATGACTTTTCAGCAAAAGAGTGGTTGAAAAATGTAGTTCTGTCAAAACTGTCATCGTCACTAGTGATGATATGAATTTTTGATATCATCACTAGAGACGACGTCCACTGCGACAAACTTGAACTTTAAGTCACTGAGAAATCCAAGTAATCCACTGGTAGGAATATGATAAAAACTAAAAAAAATTAGTATAGTAGCCTTAAAAATCTTTTCTCAACTTGTTCTTCTCCAAATGTAACAAATTTTTGTATTTCAAAAATAAGTTTGGTAACAATGCACACGTTTGATACACAAGAATGAAGGATCTCCTTTTTCAAGTTGTTATCATTTCTAGTAATCGTAAGGCTGAATTCATCAATACACCATTCGAAGAAGTATTGGTTTACAGACATTTTCGCAATTGTTGTGCATCAAAGCTGCAATAAAGAAATGCATTTGCCTTATGGGTGCTTTTTCCATTGTTAGATATAATGTTTTAATATGTTTTCCATTCGACTTGCATTGCAGATAAGTGTTTAGATCAAAATTGTACTGCTGATATCGAATGCGCTGCTGTTCAAGCCGTGTGTACTGGGGGTGTCTGTAGGTGTAATGACACAGACTATGCAGATCAAACAGGAGTTTGTCAACAACGTATGTAAAAGTATATTTTAACGGCTGTACCTAGGCTTATATATTCACAATTATTAAAAACCACCACTACACCAAATAAATGCACCATCATGGTTAAGTCTGTTAAGCCAATGTCTGTTTTCGATTTTTTTAAACAAAAACCGTATTTAAAATATGGTACTGGTGTCATGAATAAAGGGAATTTCAATCCATTCTAAGGTTATACAAAAACTAATGAAAATGATATTATTCAATAGTGATCCTTCATGTCACTTCAGATGATCGGAATATACCAAAAAAGCAAATGAAAAGGTGTTCCGCTACCATTTAAGACTATAGTAATTAACACAACACAACAGCCGTAGAACTCTCTAGAAACGATTTATTTATATTTAAGAGTAAAAACGTAAGTGAGTGCAACCAGTTTGTTTACAAATCTAACAATCTAAAACTTTCTATTACTTAAAAAAACATACACATCTGATATTGAAGATGCAATATAGATTTAATCTGCATTTCAATTAAATCAAACAATTTAAACTCACATTTCCTTTTCTTCAGAAATTCCTTTATCAGAAAACTGTACTGGGAATGCAGTGTGCTCAGACCCGAGGGCGTGTTGTAATCCAATAACATCACTTTGTGAATGTATACCTCCACTCTTTGATAGTAATGGTGCCGACTCCGGTGGTCAATGTTTGGATCGTAAGTTACCATGCCCTTTTTACTTTTTAAACCAAGTTTGTGATGTTTAATATTTTATGTTATTTTTTTTCTTTTTATCCCAATCTGATGAGTAACTGTATTGTGCACAAATCCTCTCCGTATCATAAGGAGTACGTTTAAAATATAGCATGAAAACGCTTCAGATAAGAAGTCGTTTTCCTTTTACAATGACTTGTATATGCTTTTTTATGGAAATTCACATAACAATAGAAAACCAATATCATCTTAATTATTGAGCAATTTAACAATATTTTACTCCTTAATACCAAAAACGACGGTGTTGATTAATCTGACACCAATCTTATAACAAATAACACGAAGTTTGGTTCATTGTCGTATTTCAAGGCCAGAATTGAATAGTTCTACTTCATATACAAACTTTTAAGCGAAATGATCCATGATTCTATTTATCCTATTGTATATGTTAATGTTACCATTCATCAATAATTAAAATTGTATTGGCATATCAGTTATATTAGAACCAACAGAATGGAAGTCTTTGATAAGCGAATGATTGTTATTTTTTATATTTCAGCAATTGTAATTGGTAACAACTGCACACTACAGAATACATGCGCAGATGCAAACGCTCAATGCACCAATTATATATGTCAATGTAATCAAGGATTCAATTTAGTAAATGGCCAGTGCTTACAAGGTGGGCATATCATAAATTCCAACATCAGTATTGATTATTTGACTACAAAACATATCCTCACAAACATTAAACTGTCGAGATAAGAAACACAACTCTAAATCGTTCATGACTTAAACTTCATCAACAAAGTATTATGTCTATAGGAAAGGTTTTGTTGAGGTGAAATACGATAAAAGGTTTAAACGTTCACTTTTTTCTGGGCATTCATCGAGTGAGACACTCTTTAGTAATAAGCTTAAATACAAGTCATTTTGATAATGATGTCAATTCTGCATTTCAGTTTTACGCAATCAATATCAAACATTAAATCAACAGAAAAAGGAATATAAACGCATATTTAATAGATGACAATCAACTCCTTTAGATTGATATCAAAAATATGTCACGAGAATGGGTTATCAGCTTCACATTTATAGATATATTTGAGTATACACACGTTTTATTGCCGTTTGTAAAAGTGCAGCGATGACTTTTCAGCAAAAGAGTGGTTGAAAATGTAGTTCTGTCAAAACTGTCATCGTCACTAGTGATGATATGAATTTTTGATATCATCACTAGAGACGATGTTCACTGCGACAAAGTTGAACTTTAAGTCACTGAGAAATCCCAGTAAGCCACTGGTAGGAATATGATAAAAACAAAAAGATTTAGTATAGTAGCCTTAACAATCTTTTCTCAACTTGTTCTTCTCCAAATGTAACACATTTTGTATTTCAAAGATAAGTTTGGTAACAATGCACACGTTTAATACACAAGAATGAAGGATCTCCTTGTTCAAATTGTTATCATTTCTAGTAATCGTAAGGCTGAATTCATCAATACACCATTCGAAGAAGTATTGGTTTACAGACATTTTCGCAATTGTTGTGCATCAAAGCTGCAATAAAGAAATGCATTTGCCTTATGGGTGCTTTTTCTATTGTTAAATATAATGTTTTAATATGTTTTCCATTCGACTTGCATTGCAGATAAGTGTTTAGATCAAAATTGTACTGCTGAAATCGAATGCGCTGCTGTTCAAGCCGTGTGTACTGGGGGTGTCTGTAGGTGCAATGACACAGACTATGCAGATCAAACAGGAGTTTGTCAACAACGTATGTAAAAGTATATTTTAACGGCTGTACCTAGGCTTATATATTAACAATTATTAAAAACCACCACTACACCAAATAAATGCACCATCATGGTTAAGTCTGTTAAGCCAATGTCTGTTTTCGATTTTTTTTAACAATAATTGTTTTAAAAAATATGGTACTGGTGTCATGAATAAAGGGAATTTTAATCCATTCTAAGGTTATACAAAAACTAATGAAAACGATATTATTCAATAGTGATCCTTCATGACACTTCAGATGATCGGAATATACCAAAAAAGTAAATGAAAAGGTGTTGCGCTACCATTTAAATCTATAGTAATTAACACAACACAACAGCCGTAGAACTCTCTAGATACGATTTATTTATATTTAAGAGTAAAAACTTAAGTGAGTGCAACCAGTTTGTTTACAAATCTAACAATTTAAAACTTTCTATTACTTAACAAAACGTACACATCTGCTATTGAAGATGCAATATAGGTTTAATCTGCATTTCAATTAAATCAAACAATTTAAACTCACATTTCCTTTTCTTCAGAAATTCCTTTATCAGAAAACTGTACTGGGAGTGCAGTGTGCTCAGACCCGAGGGCGTGTTGTAATCCAATAACATCACTTTGTGAATGTATACCTCCACTCTTTGATAGTAATGGTGCCGACTCCGGGGGTCAATGTTTGGATCGTAAGTTACCATGCCTTTTTACTTTTTAAACCAAGTTTGTGATGTTTAATATTTTATGTTTTTTCTTTTTATTCCAATCTGATGAGTAACTGTATTGTGCACAAATCCTCTCCGTATCATAAGGAGTACGTTTAAAATATAGCATGAAAACGCTTCAGATAAGAAGTCGTTTTGCTTTTACAATGACTTGTATATGCTTTTTTATGGAAAATTATAATATTTACAATATTTTACTCCTTAATATCAAAAACGACGGTGTGGATTAATCTGACAACAATCTTATAACAAATAACACAAAGCTTTGGTTCAACGTCGTATTTCAAGGCCAGAATTGAATAGTTTTACTTCATATACAAGCTTTAAAGCGAAAAGATCCATGAGTCTACTTATCCTATTGTATATATTAATGTTACCATTCATCAAGAATTAAAATTGTATTGGCATATCAGTTATATTAGAACCAACAGAATGGAAGTCTTTGATAAGCGAATGATTGTTATTTTTTATATTTCAGCAATTGTAACTGGTAACAACTGCACACTACAGAATACATGCGCAGATGCAAACGCTCAATGCACCGATTATACATGTCAATGTAATCAAGGATTCAATTTAGTAAATGACCAGTGCTTACAAGGTGGGCATATCATAGATTCCACCATCAGTATTGATTATTTGACTACAAAACATATCCTCACAAACATTAAACTGTCGAGATAAGAAACACAGCTCTATATCGTTCATGACTTAAACTTCATCAACAAAGTATTATGTCTATAGGAAAGGTTTTGTTGAGGTGAAATACGATTAAAGGTTTAAACGTTCCCTTTTTTCTGGGCATTCATAGAGTGAGACACTCTTTAGTAATGAGCTTAAATACAAGAAATTTTGATAATGATGTCAATTCTGCATTTACATCAACAGCAAAAAGAATATAAACGCATATTTAATAGATGATAATCAACTCCTTAAGATTGATATCAAAAATATGTCACGAGAATGGGTTGTTATCAGCTTCACAGTTATATATACATTTGAGTATACACACGTTTTATTGTCGTTTGTAAAAGTGCAGCCATGACTTTTCAGCAAAAGAGTAGTTGAAAAATGTAGTTCTGTCAAAACTGTTATCGCTCTAGTGATGATATGAATTTTTGATATCATTACTAGAGACGATATTCGCTGTGACAAAGTTGAACTTTAAGTCACTGAGAAATCCAAGTAATTCAATTGTAGGAATATGATAAAAACAAGAAAAATGGAGTAAAGTAGCCTTAACAATATTTTCTCAACTCGTTCTTCTCCAAATGTAACTGCTTTTGTATTTCAAAAATAAGTTTGGTAAAAATACACACGTTTAATACACAAGAATGAAGGATCTCCTTTTTCAAGTTGTTATCATTTTAGTAATCGTAAGTCTGAATTCATCCATACACCATTCAAAGAAATATTGGTTTACAGACTGGTTCATAATTGTTGTGCATCAAGGCTGCAATAAGGAAATTCGTTTGTGTCATGGATACTTTTTCTATCGGTAAATATAATGTTTAATATGTTTTCCATTCGACGTACATTGCAGATAAGTGTTTAGATCAGAATTGTACTGCTGATATCGAATGCGCTGCTGTTCAAGCCGTGTGTACTGGTGGTGTCTGCAAGTGCAATGATACATACTATTTAGATCAAACAGGAGTTTGTCAACCACGTACGTTTTTTTTTCAATCGGCAGTATCAAGGCTTATACATTCACAATTATTAATAACCATCCCTTCAACGAGCAAAAGCACCATCATGGTTAAGTTTGTTAAATCATTTTTTTTTTCGTTTTTTTTTTACCAATAACCGTTTTTAAAGAATGCAACTGGTTCCATGAATAAAAAGAATTCGAATCCATTTTAAGGTTATACAAAAACTAATGAAAATGATATTAATCAATAATGTTCCTTCATGGCACTTCAGATTGTCGGCATATATCAAGAAATCGAATGAAAAGGTGTTACGCCACGATTTAAAAACAAAAGTAATCAAAATAATACAACAGCCGTAGAACTCTATAGATACGATTTATTTATATTTAAGAGTAAAAATGTAAGTAAGTATAACCAGTTTGTTTACAAATCTAACAATTTAAAACTTTCTATTACTTAACAAAACATACACATCTGCTATTGAAGATGCAATATAGATTTAATCTGCATTTCAATTAAATCAAACAATTTAAACTCACATTTCCTTTTCTTCAGAAATTCCTTTATCAGAAAACTGTACTGGGAATGCAGTGTGCTCAGACCCGAGGGCGTGTTGTAATCCAATAACATCACTTTGTGAATGTATACCTCCACTCTTTGATAGTAATGGTGCCGACTCCGGGGGTCAATGTTTGGATCGTAAGTTACCATGCCCTTTTTACTTTTTAAACCAAGTTTGTGATGTTTAATATTTTATGTTATTTTTTTTCTTTTTATCCCAATCTGATGAGTAACTGTATTGTGCACAAATCCTCTCCGTATCATAAGGAGTACGTTTAAGATATAGCATGAAAACGCTTCAGATAAGAAGTCGTTTTCCTTTTACAATGACTTGTATATGCTTTTTTATGGAAATTCACATAACAATAGAAAACCAATATCATCTTAATTATTGAGCAATTTAACAATATTTTACTCCTTAATACCAAAAAACGACGGTGTGGATTAATCTGACAACAATCTAATAACAAATAACACAAAGCTTTGGTTCAACGTCGTATTTCAAGGCCAGAATTGAATAGTTTTACTTCATATACAAGCTTTAAAGCGAAATGGTCCATGAGTCTACTTGTCCTATTGTATATATTAATTTTACCATTCATCAAGAATTACAGTATGGCATAACAGTTATATTAGAACCAACAGAATGGAAGTCTTTGATAAGCGAATGATTGTTATTTTTTATATTTCAGCAATTGCAACTGGTAACAACTGCACACTACAGAATACATGCGCAGATGCAAACGCTCAATGCACCAATTATATATGTCAATGTAATCAAGGATTCAATTTAGTAAATGGCCAGTGCTTACAAGGTGGGCATATCATAAATTCTAACATCAGTATTGATTATTTGACTACAAAATATATCCTTACAAACATTAAACTGTCGAGATAAGAAACACAACTCTAAATCGTTCATGACTTAAACTTCATCAACAAAGTATTATTTCTATAGGAAAGGTTTTGTTGAGGTGAAATACGATAAAAGGTTTAAACGTTCACTTTTTTCAGGGCATTCATAGAGTGAGACACTCTTTATTAATAAGCTTAAATACAAGTAATTTTGATAATGATGTCAATTCTGCATTTCAGTTTTACGCAATCAATATCAAACATTACATCAACAGCAAAAAGAATATAAACGCATATTAAATAGATGATAATCAACTCCTTTAGATTGATATCAAAAATATGTCACGAGAATGGGTTGTTATCAGCTTCACATTTATAGATACATTTGAGTATACACACGTTTTATTGTCGTTTGTAAAAGTGCAGCCATGACTTTTCAGCAAAATAGTGGTTGAAAAATGTAGTTCTGTTAAAACTGTCATCGTCACTAGTGATGATAGAATTTTTGATATCATCACTAGAGACGACGTCCACTGCGACAAACTTGAACTTTAAGTCACTGAGAAATCCAAGTAATCCACTGGTAGGAATATGATAAAAACTAAAAAAATTATTATAGTAGCCTTTAAAATCTTTTCTCAACTTGTTCTTCTCCAAATGTAACAAATTTTTGTATTTCAAAAATAAGTTTGGTAACAATGCACACGTTTGATACACAAGAATGAAGGATCTCCTTTTTCAAGTTGTTATCATTTCTAGTAATCGTAAGGTTGAATTCATCAATACACCATTCGAAGAAGTATTGGTTTACAGACATTTTCGCAATTGTTGTGCATCAAAGCTGCAATAAAGAAATGCATTTGCCTTATGGGTGCTTTTTACATTGTTAGATATAATGTTTTAATATGTTTTCCATTCGACTTGCATTGCAGATAAGTGTTTAGATCAAAATTGTACTGCTGATATCGAATGCGCTACTGTTCAAGCCGTGTGTACTGGGGGTGTCTGTAGGTGTAATGACACAGACTATGCAGATCAAACAGGAGTTTGTCAACAACGTATGTAAAAGTATATTTTAACGGCTGTACCTAGGCTTATATATTCACAATTATTAAAAACCACCACTACACCAAATAAATGCACCATCATGGTTAAGTCTGTTAAGCCAATGTCTGTTTTCGATTTTTTTAAACAAAAACCGTATTTAAAATATGGTACTGGTGTCATGAATAAAGGGAATTTCAATCCATTCTAAGGTTATACAAAAACTAATGAAAATGATATTATTCAATAGTGATCCTTCATGTCACTTCAGATGATCAGAATATACCAAAAAAGCAAATGAAAAGGTGTTCCGCTACCATTTAAGACTATAGATATTAACACAACACAACAGCCGTAGAACTCTCTAGAAACGATTTATTTATATTTAAGAGTAAAAACGTAAGTGAGTGCAACCAGTTTGTTTACAAATCTAACAATCTAAAACTTTCTATTACTTAAAAAAACATACACATCTGATATTGAAGATGCAATATAGATTTAATCTGCATTTCAATTAAATCAAACAATTTAAGCTCACATTTCCTTTTCTTCAGAAATTCCTTTATCAGAAAACTGTACTGGGAATGCAGTGTGCTCAGACCCGAGGGCGTGTTGTAATCCAATAACATCACTTTGTGAATGTATACCTCCACTCTTTGATAGTAATGGTGCCGACTCCGGTGGTCAATGTTTGGATCGTAAGTTACCATGCCCTTTTTACTTTTTAAACCAAGTTTGTGATGTTTAATATTTTATGTTATTTTTTTTCTTTTTATCCCAATCTGATGAGTAATTGTATTGTGCACAAATCCTCTCCGTATCATAAGGAGTACGTTTAAAATATAGCATGAAAACGCTTCAGATAAGAAGTCGTTTTCCTTTTACAATGACTTGTATATGCTTTTTTATGGAAATTCACATAACAATAGAAAACCAATATCATCTTAATTATTGAGCAATTTAACAATATTTTACTCCTTTATACCAAAAACGACAGTGTGGATTAATCTGACAACAATCTAATAACAAATAACACGAAGTTTGGTTCAACGTCGTATTTCAAGGCCAGAATTGAATAGCTTTACTTCATATACAAGCTTTAAAGCGAAATGATCCATGAGTCTACTTGTCCTATTGTATATGTTAATGTTACCATTCATCAAGAATTACAGTATGGCATATCAGTTATATTAGAACCAACAGAATGGAAGTCTTTGATAAGCGAATGATTGTTATTTTTTATATTTCAGCAATTGCAACTGGTAACAACTGCACACTACAGAATACATGCGCAGATGCAAACGCTCAATGCACCAATTATATATGTCAATGTAATCAAGGATTCAATTTAGTAAATGGCCAGTGCTTACAAGGTGGGCATATCATAAATTCTAACATCAGTATTGATTATTTGACTACAAAATATATCCTTACAAACATTAAACTGTCGAGATAAGAAACACAACTCTAAATCGTTCATGACTTAAACTTCATCAACAAAGTATTATGTCTATAGGAAAGGTTTTGTTGAGGTGAAATACGATAAAAGGTTTAAACGTTCACTTTTTTCTGGGCATTCATAGAGTGAGACACTCTTTATTAATAAGCTTAAATACAAGTAATTTTGATAATGATGTCAATTCTGCATTTCACTTTTACGCAATCAATATCAAACATTACATCAACAGCAAAAAGAATATAAACGCATATTAAATAGATGATAATCAACTCCTTTAGATTGATATCAAAAATATGTCACGAGAATTGGTTGTTATCAGCTTCACATTTATAGATACATTTGAGTATACACACGTTTTATTGTCGTTTGTAAAAGTGCAGCCATGACTTTTCAGCAAAAGAGTGGTTGAAAAATGTAGTTCTGTCAAAACTGTCATCGTCACTAGTGATGATATGAATTTTTGATATCATCACTAGAGACGACGTCCACTGCGACAAACTTGAACTTTAAGTCACTGAGAAATCCAAGTAATCCACTGGTAGGAATATGATAAAAACTAAAAAAATTAGTATAGTAGCCTTAAAATCTTTTCTCAACTTGTTCTTCTCCAAATGTAACAAATTTTTGTATTTCAAAAATAAGTTTGGTAACAATGCACACGTTTGATACACAAGAATGAAGGATCTCCTTTTTCAAGTTGTTATCATTTCTAGTAATCGTAAGGCTGAATTCATCAATACACCATTCGAAGAAGTATTGGTTTACAGACATTTTCGCAATTGTTGTGCATCAAAGCTGCAATAAAGAAATGCATTTGCCTTATGGATGCTTTTTCTATTGTTAAATATAATGTTTTAATATGTTTTCCATTCGACTTGCATTGCAGATAAGTGTTTAGATCAAAATTGTACTGCTGATATCGAATGCGCTGCTGTTCAAGCCGTGTGTACTGGGGGTGTCTGTAGGTGTAATGACACAGACTATGCAGATCAAACAGGAGTTTGTCAACAACGTATGTAAAAGTATATTTTAACGGCTGTACCTAGGCTTATATATTCACAATTATTAAAAACCACCACTACACCAAATAAATGCACCATCATGGTTAAGTCTGTTAAGCCAATGTCTGTTTTCGATTTTTTTAAACAAAAACCGTATTTAAAATATGGTACTGGTGTCATGAATAAAGGGAATTTTAATCCATTCTAAGGTTATACAAAAACTAATGAAAATGATATTATTCAATAGTGATCCTTCATGTCACTTCAGATGATCGGAATATACCAAAAAAGCAAATGAAAAGGTGTTCCGCTACCATTTAAGACTATAGTAATTAACACAACACAACAGCCGTAGAACTCTCTAGAAACGATTTATTTATATTTAAGAGTAAAAACGTAAGTGAGTGCAACCAGTTTGTTTACAAATCTAACAATCTAAAACTTTCTATTACTTAAAAAAACATACACATCTGATATTGAAGATGCAATATAGATTTAATCTGCATTTCAATTAAATCAAACAATTTAAACTCACATTTCCTTTTCTTCAGAAATTCCTTTATCAGAAAACTGTACTGGGAATGCAGTGTGCTCAGACCCGAGGGCGTGTTGTAATCCAATAACATCACTTTGTGAATGTATACCTCCACTCTTTGATAGTAATGGTGCCGACTCCGGTGGTCAATGTTTGGATCGTAAGTTACCATGCCCTTTTTACTTTTTAAACCAAGTTTGTGATGTTTAATATTTTATGTTATTTTTTTTCTTTTTATCCCAATCTGATGAGTAACTGTATTGTGCACAAATCCTCTCCGTATCATAAGGAGTACGTTTAGAATATAGCATGAAAACGCTTCAGATAAGAAGTCGTTTTCCTTTTACAATGACTTGTATATGCTTTTTTATGGAAATTCACATAACAATAGAAAACCAATATCATCTTAATAATTGAACAATTTAACAATATTTTACTCCTTAATACCAAAAACGACGGTGTGGATTAATCTGACAACAATCTAATAACAAATAACACAAAGCTTTGGTTCAACGTCGTATTTCAAGGCCAGAATTGAATAGCTTTATTTCATATACAAGCTTTAACGCGAAATGATCCATGAGTCTACTTGTCCTATTGTATATGTTAATGTTACCATTCATCAAGAATTACAGTATGGCATATCAGTTATATTAGAACCAACAGAATGGAAGTCTTTGATAAGCGAATGATTGTTATTTTTTATATTTCAGCAATTGCAACTGGTAACAACTGCACACTACAGAATACATGCGCAGATGCAAACGCTCAATGCACCAATTATATATGTCAATGTAATCAAGGATTCAATTTAGTAAATGGCCAGTGCTTACAAGGTGGGCATATCATAAATTCTAACATCAGTATTGATTATTTGACTACAAAACATATCCTTACAAACATTAAACTGTCGAGATAAGAAACACAACTCTAAATCGTTCATGACTTAAACTTCATCAACAAAGTATTATGTCTATAGGAAAGGTTTTGTTGAGGTGAAATACGATAAAAGGTTTAAACGTTCACTTTTTTCTGGGCATTCATAGAGTGAGACACTCTTTATTAATAAGCTTAAATACAAGTAATTTTGATAATGATGTCAATTCTGCATTTCAGTTTTACGCAATCAATATCAAACATTACATCAACAGCAAAAAGAATATAAACGCATATTAAATAGATGATAATCAACTCCTTTAGATTGATATAAAAAATATGTCACGAGAATGGGTTGTTATCAGCTTCACATTTATAGATACATTTGAGTATACACACGTTTTATTGTCGTTTGTAAAAGTGCAGCCATGACTTTTCAGCAAAAGAGTGGTTGAAAATGTAGTTCTGTCAAAACTGTCATCGTCACTAGTGATGATATGAATTTTTGATATCATCACTAGAGACGATGTCCACTGCGACAAAGTTGAACTTAAAGTCACTGAGAAATCCAAGTAATCCACTTGTAGGAATATGATAAAACTTAAAAAAATTAGTATAGTAGCCTTAACAATCTTTTCTCAACTTGTTCTTCTCAAAATGTAACAAATTTTTGTATTTCAAAAATAAGTTTGGTAACAATGCACACGTTTAATACACAAGAATGAAGGATCTCCTTTTTCAAGTTGTTATCATTTCTAGTAATCGTAAGGCTGAATAATTCATCAATACACCATTCGAAGAAGTATTGGTTTACAGACATTTTCGCAATTGTTGTGCATCAAAGCTGCAATAAAGAAATGCATTTGCCTTATGGGTGCTTTTTCCATTGTTAGATATAATGTTTTAATATGTTTTCCATTCGACTTGCATTGCAGATAAGTGTTTAGATCAAAATTGTACTGCTGATATCGAATGCGCTGCTGTTCAAGCCGTGTGTACTGGGGGTGTCTGTAGGTGTAATGACACAGACTATGCAGATCAAACAGGAGTTTGTCAACAACGTATGTAAAAGTATATTTTAACGGCTGTACCTAGGCTTATATATTCACAATTATTAAAAACCACCACTACACCAAATAAATGCACCATCATGGTTAAGTCTGTTAAGCCAATGTCTGTTTTCGATTTTTTTAAACAAAAACCGTATTTAAAATATGGTACTGGTGTCATGAATAAAGGGAATTTTAATCCATTCTAAGGTTATACAAAAACTAATGAAAATGATATTATTCAATAGTGATCCTTCATGTCACTTCAGATGATCGGAATATACCAAAAAAGCAAATGAAAAGGTGTTACGCTACCATTTAAGACTATAGTAATTAACACAACACAACAGCCGTAGAACTCTCTAGAAACGATTTATTTATATTTAAGAGTAAAAACGTAAGTGAGTGCAACCAGTTTGTTTACAAATCTAACAATTTAAAACTTTCTATTACTTAACAAAACATACACATCTGCTATTGAAGATGCAATATAGATTTAATCTGCATTTCAATTAAATCAAACAATTTAAACTCACATTTCCTTTTCTTCAGAAATTCCTTTATCAGAAAACTGTACTGGGAATGCAGTGTGCTCAGACCCGAGGGCGTGTTGTAATCCAATAACATCACTTTGTGAATGTATACCTCCACTCTTTGATAGTAATGGTGCCGACTCCGGGGGTCAATGTTTGGATCGTAAGTTACCATGCCCTTTTTACTTTTTAAACCAAGTTTGTGATGTTTAATATTTTATGTTTTTTTTTTCTTTTTATCCCAATCTGATGAGTAACTGTATTGTGCACAAATCCTCTCCGTATCATAAGGAGTACGTTTAAAATATAGCATGAAAACGCTTCAGATAAGAAGTCGTTTTCCTTTTACAATGACTTGTATATGCTTTTTTATGGAAATTCACATAACAATAGAAAACCAATATCATCTTAATTATTGAGCAATTTAACAATATTTTACTCCTTAATACCAAAAACGACGGTGTGGATTAATCTGACAACAATCTAATAACAAATAACACAAAGCTTTGGTTCAACGTCGTATTTCAAGGCCAGAATTGAATAGCTTTATTTCATATACAAGCTTTAAAGCGAAATGATCCATGAGTCTACTTGTCCTATTGTATATATTAATTTTACCATTCATCAAGAATTACAGTATGGCATAACAGTTATATTAGAACCAACAGAATGGAAGTCTTTGATAAGCGAATGATTGTTATTTTTTATATTTCAGCAATTGCAACTGGTAACAACTGCACACTACAGAATACATGCGCAGATGCAAACGCTCAATGCACCAATTATATATGTCAATGTAATCAAGGATTCAATTTAGTAAATGGCCAGTGCTTACAAGGTGGGCATATCATAAATTCTAACATCAGTATTGATTATTTGACTACAAAATATATCCTTACAAACATTAAACTGTCGAGATAAGAAACACAACTCTAAATCGTTCATGACTTAAACTTCATCAACAAAGTATTATGTCTATAGGAAAGGTTTTGTTGAGGTGAAATACGATAAAAGGTTTAAACGTTCACTTTTTTCTGGGCATTCATAGAGTGAGACACTCTTTATTAATAAGCTTAAATACAAGTAATTTTGATAATGATGTCAATTCTGCATTTCAGTTTTACGCAATCAATATCAAACATTACATCAACAGCAAAAAGAATATAAACGCATATTAAATAGATGATAATCAACTCCTTTAGATTGATATCAAAAATATGTCACGAGAATGGGTTGTTATCAGCTTCACATTTATAGATACATTTGAGTATACACACGTTTTATTGTCGTTTGTAAAAGTGCAGCCATGACTTTTCAGCAAAAGAGTGGTTGAAAATGTAGTTCTGTCAAAACTGTCATCGTCACTAGTGATGATATGAATTTTTGATATCATCACTAGAGACGATGTCCACTGCGACAAAGTTGAACTTTAAGTCACTGAGAAATCCAAGTAATCCACTGGTAGGAATATGATAAAAACAAAAAAAATTAGTATAGTAGCCTTAAAAATCTTTTCTCAACTTGTTCTTCTCCAAATGTAACAAATTTTTGTATTTCAAAAATAAGTTTGGTAACAATGCACACGTTTAATACACAAGAATGAAGGATCTCCTTTTTCAAGTTGTTATCATTTCTAGTAATCGTAAGGCTGAATTCATCAATACACCATTCGAAGAAGTATTGGTGTATAGACATTTTCGTAATTGTTGTGCATCAAAGCTGCAATAAAGAAATGCATTTGCCTTATGGGTGCTTTTTCTGTTGTTAGATATAATGATTTAATATGTTTTCCATTCGACTTGCATTGCAGATAAGTGTTTAGATCAAAATTGTACTGCTGATATCGAATGCACTGCTGTTCAAGCCGTGTGTACTGGGGGTGTCTGTAGGTGCAATGACACAGACTATGCAGATCAAACAGGAGTTTGTCAACAACGTATGTAAAAGTATATTTTAACGGCTGTATCTAGGTTTATATATTCACAATTATTAAAAACCACCACTACACCAAATAAATGCACCATCATGGTTAAGTCTGTTAAGCCAATGTCTGTTTTCGGTTTTTTAAAATATGCTATTGATTCCACGAATAAAGGGAATTTGAATCCATTCTAAGGTTATACAAAAACTAATGAAAAGAATATTAATCAATAGTGATCCTTCATGTCACTTCAGATGATCGGAATATACCAAAAACGCAAATGAAAAGGTGTTACGCTACGATGTAAGACAATAGTAATAAACATAACACAACAGCCATAGAACTCTCTAAAAACGATATATTTATAGTTAAGAGTAAAAACGTAAGTGAGTGCAAGTAATTTGTCTACACATTTAACTATTCAAAACTCTCTATTACTTAACAAAACATACGCATCTGATTTGAAGATGTAATATAGATTTAATCCCCATTTCAATTAAATCAAACAATCTAAACTCACATTTCCTTTTCTTCAGAAATTCCTTTATCAGAAAACTGTACTGGGAATGCAGTGTGCTCAGACCCGAGGGCGTGTTGTAATCCAATAACATCACTTTGTGAATGTATACCTCCACTCTTTGATAGTAATGGTGCCGCCTTCGGGGGTCAATGTTTGGATCGTAAGTTACTATGTTATGAATTTATGCCTTGTTTTATATGTGTCTAAAATTCAACTTCTTTATATCATTTTCAGTTGTGCATGCGGCAAACAAACCTGATAATTCAAACATTTAAGTCGAGATTAATCTTTGTTAATGTATTTCAAAGCAGATTCTTAGTTACACATTGTCTTCCTGTTTCTTTGTGATTAACGGTTAAGTTACCACCTTCCTTTCAATAAATTACGTTTTGTTAAGAGCTGTAGCTTTTAAACGTTATTTTAGAAAAATCCATTTGACTTACGTTACAGTTCGTTTATGCTTTGTGTTTGTCAAATAATATCAAGTTAAAAGAATACACATTTTACCATAGATTCGATTGACACACTATCTGCACATGTTCAATGTCATTCCTTTTTGGTTTGGCCAGTCAGTTTTTAATGCAACCCTTGAAGTATTCTGCTTGTTACACCAAACCATCTGCTTGGTGAGACAAGATGTACAAAACAATGACAAGTCAATTGTTTGTTTTTGATGTGACTTTTTCTCCTTTGTTACAGCTATTGCAAACGGAGACAATTGCACACAATCTGGATCCTGTGCAGATATCCACGCAAAGTGCAATGGAACATGTCAGTGTGTTAATGGCTTTGTTCTGTCTAATGGGAAATGTGAACCAGGTGCGTACGCCATCAAAGTCTTTCCAAATTGCATTTACGTTGCTGCATGTGCATTATTATGTAGCAAATTGACCAACATATGTTCATTACCCACATCGAACACGCCCTAACTTTTAGGTGCATATGTGTTTCGGTACATAAATAAGATTCGAAATGGAAACATATGGTTAAGTTGTTGATGTATACGTAGAAAGCCAGACTTGGATACTATTAGACTTATTGACTTAAACCCTTAACGGCACATGGAAGGATGTGAATGTAATAATCCACTATATCTTTTGGTTAACTTCTGGTCAGATTCTGATAATTAAATCACATTACCACAACATAAATGTAAAGGTGGTCGAGAAAATACCCATATCAGACGTTGTTAGATCAACAAACAACAAATTTGTAGACAAAGAAAACGATATCAGTTCGGTAATGAATCTGTCATGTCGAGAATATACTGTAACTTTATCCAAACAATCAATTATAAAAGAGTAGTCAAATGATTGCCTGTGTCATTACATTGCATAACATTGCTTGTATACGTATAAAAACAACATTGCCAAATGCTTAAAGAAATGACAGTACAAAACTTTTCTGACTGTATACCATTATTTTTTTAATTGTCTGTTTCGTCACCGGTGACCCGGTCAAGTGATACGCTTTTGTTTTAACGGACACATCGAAAAGGGAATCGGAATATGTGAGAAATTGTTTGGTGACAACCTGATTGTTGATGAACACGATTGTAATTGAGACTACTATATCTACATTAAACGAATTTATTAAAATCGGTCTCACCGCATTTTTAAGTTATTTTTCACGACATTTGTGAACACAATAAAGGAAATCCATATATTTTTCAATCATTATTTTGTACTCATACCCTTTCATGGGCCTTTTAACATAAATAGACCACTAGTAAGAACCACCGGCTTGATGAATGCGCTATCGCAAGAAGTTTAGAATATGAATTGCTTCTTTTCATATTTGATAAATCACAAGTGTTGCCTACTATAGGCGAAACATTCATGGTGGTGTTCTTCACACAAGCCTCAACTCAATGCAAAATCCCACTGATTTCATGCAGTTCAATGGACCGTAATCTACAAGTACACACTCTTGTACTGAAGTGACAGAATAGCCGGAATAACACAATGTTGGCAATGTAGAACTTACAGAAAGAACAACAGGGTGTATGTGGGCTTCATAATTAACAAATAGAAAAGACAAAAACCTCATGTCTTACAGAATAAGGATACAGTATCCAAATCAAAAGTGAAAATTATTATTATTATTATTATTATTATTATTATTATTATTATTATTATTATTATTATTATTATTATTATTATTATTATTATTATTATTTATTATTATTATCTATTATTATTATTATTATTATTATTATTATTATTATTATTATTATTATTATTATTATTATTATTATTATTATTATTTATTATTATTATTATTATTATTATTTATTATATTATTATTATTATTATTATTATTATTATTATTATTATTATTATTATTATTATTATTATTATTATTATTATTATTATTATTATTATTATTATTATTATTATTATTATTATTATTATTATTATTATTATTATTATTATTATTATTATTATTATTATTGTTATTTATTATTATGTTATTATATTATTATTATTATTATTATTATTATTATTATTATTATTATTATTATTATTATCATTATTATTATTATTATTATTATTATTATTATCATTATAATATTATTATTATAATTATTATTATTATTATTATTAATATTATTATTATTATTATTATTATTATCATTATCATAATTATCATTATTATCATTATCATTATTTGATTATTATTATCATAAAAGTTTCATTTTTATCATTATAATTATTATAATCATTATCATTTTAATACTTTAAACTAGATAAAAACCTCTGTGAGAACTGTACCGCCGACCAAGACTGTGCAAGCATAAACGCCAAGTGTGTATCCGGCAAATGCGAATGTGCCTCGGACGAATTCGTTTCCCGATGTGGAACCTGTGTAACGAGTAAGTTATTAAATGTTCATGATAGATTTCACTAAGTGTACAAAGGCTAGCGAATTGAAGGACACGATACACATGTGCACCATGTTTTTCTAGTGTGTTTTTTTCTCTTAAAAATTTCACTTTCAATAAAGCTTGATGAGTGTGTATAAATACATATCCGTACATGTATATGTACTTACGAGCACTTTCTCCTTTTTCCATAAGGTTTTCTGCCCTATCAGAAGATTATTTTTCAATTCCATCACATTTTTAAATATATTCTGTAAGATCTTTCAATTTGGGACAGTCAAATTATTTGGCGATTGGTAAGTTGTTAACTAAATCAGAGAGGTAAGTCGCTCCTATACTAAAAAGTCTTAACAACCATTGGGAATCAGTGTCCCATATGAGATATGGGCCTAGGTAATATCAATAAACAATACACAATACACAATACACAATATACAATACACAATATACAATACACAATATACAATACACAATACACAAAATACAATACAATATAAAATACACAATATACAATACACAATATACAATATACAATTTAAAAAAAATACACAATATACAATAAACAATATACAAAACACAATACACAATATACAATACACAATATACAATATACAATAAATAAAATACACAATATACAATAAACAATATACAATACACAATACACAATATACAATACAGTATACAATACACAATATACAATACACAATATACAATATACAATAAAAAAAATACACAATAAACAATAAACAATATACAATACACAATACACAATAAACAATACAATATACAATACACAATATACAATATACAATAAAAAAAATACACATTAAACAATAAACAATACACAATACACAATATACAAATCACAATTTACAATTTACAATAAAAAACACAATATACAATAAACAATACACAATATACAATACATAATATACAATACACAATATACAATATACAATAAAAAAAAAATACACAATAAACAATAAACAATATACAATACACAATACACAATAAACAATACAATATACAATACACAATATACAATATACAATAAAAAAAATACACATTAAACAATAAACAATACACAATACACAATATACAAATCACAATTTACAATTTACAATAAAAAACACAATATACAATAAACAATACACAATATACAATACACAATATACAATACACAATACACAATAAACAATATACAATAAAAAAAATACACAATATACAATACACAATATACAATAAAAAATACACAATAAACAATACAATATACAATACATAATATACAATACACAATATACAATATACAATTAAAAAAAATACACAATAAACAATACACAATACACAATATACAATATAATATACAATACACAATATACAATATAATATACAATACACAATATACAATACACAATATACAAAACACAATATACAATATACAATAAAAAACACAATATAAAATAAACAATATACAATACACAATATACAATACACAATATACAATACACAATATACAATACACAATATACAATAAAAAAATACACAATAAACAATACACAATACACAATATACAATACACAATATACAATATACAATAAAAAAAAATACACAATATACAATAAACAATATACAATACACAATACACAATATACAATACAATATACAATAATCTTCATTTCCAGTAACTTAGGCATCCGGCCCATTATACAATACAATACATATACAATACATATACAATACTCGTACAAAATACAATATACAATTACTTTCACTTCCAGTTATTTATAATATTATATGGCTGAAAGTCTTCAACAAGAAGAAAGACATTATTTACAGAGATAAAAGGAGCGACGTTTATGAACATGCGTGCAATTCTGATTACAGAGCTAATGCTGGGAGACAGCTGCACGGCGGACAGCGAGTGTTATGGAAACAATACGTACTGTAACCCGGCTTCCTCTACATGTTCCTGCTTGCCGGGTACCTATGAGGACGGAGGGATCTGCTATTTGTGTAAGTGACCGTGTTCATGGTACCTCCAGAGCAAACTTACGCGACTTTTTTACTTAACATACCGCCGGCTGTCAGATGGCCGACGGTCCAACGTTGCCGTATCCTAGTACAAGACACAGATATGATATGTTTGTCAGCTTTAGGATATAGAACTACATATATAATGACCAAACAATAAATGTTCTATCAATCAAATCGTATTGTAATCATTCTTATTGTACAGTCAAACTTGTTTTATCGATTCTACAGTCAATCTTGTTTGATCGATTCTACAGTCAATCTTGTTTTATCGATTCTACAGTCAATCTTGTTTTATCGATTCTACAGTCAATATTGTTTTATCTATTTTACAGTCAATCTTGTTTTATCGATTCTACAGTCAAACTTGTTTAATCGATTCTACAGTCAATCTTGTTTTATCGATTCTATAGTCATTCTTGTTTTACCGATTCTACAGTCAAACTTGTTTTATCGATTCTACAGTCAATCTTGTTTTATCGATTCTACAGTCAATCTTGTTTTATCGAATCTAAAGTCAATCTTGTTTTATCGATTCTACAGTCAAACTTGTTTTAAGTCATTCTGCAGTCATTCTTAGTTTAAGCAATACCATAGCTTATCTGGTTTTAAACGATTCTATAGCGCATCTTGTTTTTAGCGATTCTACAGTCAATCTTGTTTTAGAGCAATTCTACATTCAATCTTGTTTTAAGCAATTCTTAAGTTAATCTTGTTTAAAGCGATTCTACAGTCAATCTTGTTTTAGAGCGATTCTACAGTCAATATTGTTTTAGAGCGATTCTATAGTTAATGTTGTTTGAGAGCGATTCAACAGTCAATCTTATTTTAAGCAATTCTATAGCTAGTCTTGTTTGAAGCGATTCTACAGTCAATCTCATTTTAAGCGATTCTACTGCCAATCTTGTTTAAAGCTGTTTGTTTTAAGCGAGTCTACTTTCAATCTTGTTTTAAGCGATTCTACATCCAACCTTGTTTTAAGCAATTCAACAGTCAATCTTGTATCAAGCAATTATATAGCTAATCTTGTTTAAAACAATTCTACAGTCAATCTTGTTTTAAGCAATTCTACATCCAATCTTGTTTGAGGGCGATTCTACATTCTATCATGCTTTAAGCGATACTATATCCAATCTTCTTTTAAGCAATTCTACATTCAATCTATTTTTAAGCTATTCTAATGTCAATCTTGTTTTAAGCGATTCAACAGTCAATCTTGTTTTAAGCGATTCTTCATCCAATCTTCTTTTAAGCAATTATACATCCAATCTTCTTTTAAGCGATTCTACAGTCAATCTTGTTTTAAACAATTCAACAGTCAATCTTGTTTTAAGCGATTCTACAGCCAATCTTGTTTTAAGCGATTTTACTGTCAATCTTGTTTTATGCGATTGTACATCCAATCTTGTTTTAAGCGATTGTACATCCAATCTTGTTTGAAAGCGATTCTACATTCTATCATGCTTTAAGCGATACTTCAGTCAATCTTGTTTTAATCGATTCAACAGTCAATCTTGTTTTAAGCGACTTACAGTCAATATTGTTTTAAGCAATTCTACATCCAATCTTGTTTTAAGCAATTCTACAGTTTATCTTGTTTTAAGCAATTCAACAATCAATTTTGATTTAAGCCATTCTACTGTCAATCTTGTTTTAAGCGATTCAAAATCCAATCTTGTTTTAAGCGATTCTACTTTCAAACTTGTTTTAAGCGATTCAACTGTCAATCTTGTTTAAAGCAATTATATAGTTAATCTTGTTTTAAGCAATTCTATATCAAATCTTGTTTTAAGCGATTCAACAGTCTATCTTGTTTCAAGCAATTATTTAGCTAATCTTGTTTTAAACGATTGTACAGTCAATATTGTTTTAAGCGATTCTACTGTCAATCATGTTTTAAGCGATTCAACAGTCAATCTTGTTTGAGAGCGATTCTACATTCTATCATGCTTTAAGCTATACTATATCCAGTCTTCTTTTAAGCAATTCTACATCCAATCTTGTTTAAAGCGATTCTATAGTCAATTTTGTTTTAAGCATTTCAACGGTCAATTTTGTTTTAAGCGATTCAACATCCAATATTCTTTTAAGCAATTCTACTGTCAATCTAGTTTTAAGCAATTCTACATCCAATCTTGTTTAAGAGCGATTCTACATTCTATCATGCTTTAAGCGATACTATATCCAATCTTCTTTTGAACAATTCTACATCTAATCTTGCTTTAAGCTATTCTACTGTCATTCTTGTATTAAGCGATTCAACAGTCAACCTTGTTTCAAGCGATTCTTCATCCAATCTTCTTTTAAGCAATTCTACACCCAATCTTGTTTTAAGCGATTCTACAGTCAATCTTGTTTTAAACAATTCAACAGTCAATCTTGTTTTAAGCGATTCTATATCAAATCTTGTTTTAAGCGATTCTACAGTCAATCTTGTTTTAAGCGACTATACAGTCAATCTTGTTTTAAGCAATTGTACATCCAATCTTGTTTTAAGCGATTTTACAGTCAATCTTGTTTTAACGAATTCTACTGTCATTCTTGTTTAAAGCGATTCTACAGTCAATCTTGTTTGACGCAATTCATTAGTCAATCTTGTTTTAAGCGATTCTAAATTTAATCTCGGTAGAGCAATTATACCGTCAATATTGTTTAAAGCGCTTCTACAGTCAATCTTGCTTAGAACGATTATAGAGTCAATATTGTTAAAAAGCGACACCTCTTTAACAGTGCGTGAAATGTTATTTTTTTCTCTGAAGCTATCTCAAAACATGACGAAAGTCATTTCCAAAGCGCTTACCGGAACTTTCTGAATGACTTGCCTTAGTATAGAGACATTTGGCGATTTTAAGAAATACCACTTTTTTTTTAAACTAGGGTCGCTTACACATTAACGACTCTATTAAAGATCAAATGCGTCTATACAAGTATCTTCCTTTTTTGTTTCAGTTCTTTTGTTGTGCTATGTAAATGGGTTGGAAAAGCATTGTTGCAAAAGGAGAAATTTCTTGGTCACTATCAATTTCTCCTTTCGCCACAATGCTTTTCAATTTCATCTACTGCCCGACACAGAAATGGGGGCGTTTGGCGGAAATGTTTTAATAGAAAAAAAAGTTATTTTTCATTTAACCTAATTCAGTGGTGGAGCTTGGTGGGAATTGTTCCTCGACATCGGAGTGTGCGGATTGCAATGCGGTCTGTACCTCTAACAAGTGTGCCTGTGCCGAGCAATTCAAGAATGTCAACGGGACATGCGGTAAGGGTAGTTCTGGAATTAGTTTTTCGATATACTTGTATTCACTGATATTCCACATTCAGGAATAGGATTATAACCTTGGTACCGTTTAACAACACGCCTTGTGTAAAATATTTGCTTATGTTAAAACTGATAAACATGGATAGTATCTTAAATGAAAGTGCCGGGTTGTAATGTGACACAACATTTGAAGTGTCTCGGAAATACGCTTCCACTGATGTGTTTCATGACAATATTGCTTCTACTGTCAATTTAACATCCAATCTTGTTTTAAGCGATTCTACAGTCTATCTTGTTTTAAGCAATTCTACTGTCAATCTTGTTTTAAGCGATTCTACAGTCTATCTTGTTTTAAGCGATTATACATTCAATCTTGTTTTAAGCAATTCTACAGGCAATCTTGTTCTAAGCGATTCTACAGTCAATGTTGTTTTAAGCGATTCTACTGTCAATCTTGTTTTAAGCGATTCTACAGTCTATCTTGTTTTAAGCGATTCTACATTCAATCTTGTTTTAAGCAATTCTACAGGCAATCTTGTTCTAAGCGATTATACAGTCAATCTTGTTTTAAGCGATTGTACAGTCAATCTGGTTTTTAGCAATTCTACAGTCAATCTTGTTTTAAGCGATTGTACAGTCAATCTTGTTTTAAGCGATTCTACTGTCATTCTTGTTTTAAGCAATTCTACAGTCAGTCTTGTTTTAAGGGATTGTACAGTCAATATTGTTTTAAGCAATTCTTCTGCCAATCTTGTTTTAAGAGATCGTATAGTCAATCTTGTTTTAAGCAGTTATACAGTCAATCTTGTTTTAAGAGATTCTACAATCAATCTTGCTTTAAGCGATTGTACAGTCA
This sequence comes from Cerastoderma edule, assembly GCA_947846245.1. Lineage (NCBI taxonomy): Eukaryota > Metazoa > Mollusca > Bivalvia > Cardiida > Cardiidae > Cerastoderma > Cerastoderma edule. The sequence goes on along the minus strand of OX401414.1, from coordinate 14,036,290 downwards.
ATCTTGTTTTAAGCAACTCTACAGTCAATCTTGTTTTAAGCGATTCTACTGTCAATCTTGTTTTAAGCAATTCAACTGTCAATCTTGTTTTAAGCGATTCTACAGTCAATCTTGTTTTAAGCGATTGAACAGTCATTTTTGTTTTAAGCAATTCAACAGTCAATCTTGTTTTAAGAGATTTTACATGCAATCATGTTTAAGCAATTCTACCGTCAATCTTGTTTTAAGCAATTCTACAATCAATATTGTTTTAAGCAATTCTACATCCAATCTTGTTTTAAGCAATTCTACAGTCAATCTTGTTTTAAGCGATTGTACAGTCAATCTGGTTTCAAGCAAATCTACAGTCAATCTTGTTTTAAGCGATTGTACAGTCAATCTTGTTCTAAGCGATTCTACTGTCATTCTTGTTTTAAGCAATTCTCCAGTCAGTCTTGTTTTAAGGGATTGTACAGTCAATATTGTTTTAAGCAATTCTTCTGTCAATCTTGTTTTAAGAGATCGTATAGTCAATCTTGTTTTAAGCAGTTATACAGTCAATCTTGTTTTAAGAGATTCTACAATCAATCTTGCTTTAAGCGATTTTACAGTCAATCTTGTTTTAAGCAACTCTACAGTCAATCTTGTTTTAAGCGATTGTATCGTCAACCTTGTTTTAAGTAATTATACAGTCAATCTTGTTTGAAGAGATTCTACAGTCAATCTTGTTTTAAGCGATTGTATCGTCAATCTTGTTTTAAGTAATTATACAGTCAACCTTGTTTAAAGAGATTCTACACAACATTTGAAGCGTTTCGGAAATACGCTTTCAATGATGTGTTACATGACAATATTGGTTATCTTGCTATTGAATTAAAGGGAAGATTGATTTGCCAATTCTACGTTACCCAGGCCCGTGCGTATACCTTGTAATATGGATGGGTGCGGAATATACGCACGGGCCAGGACCCAGTGCTACTAGACCGTCAACCCTTTATTCCATGCAATCATTCACTGTTATCCCACAATAATAAAGAACTAGAACTTTAGCCTTGGTGGTTCGTGCTTATACCCTGTACGTTGCCTTGTGCGTGGTATACGCACGGGCCCAAGATCCCAGGTTATTAGAATTTCAGCCCTTAAATCCATGCTATCATTTTGGCGGTGCACCTTGGGCAATAATTCTTAAATCTTTAACAAACGCGAAAAGTTTTGACTGTCCAAAATTAAAAGAGTTTGCAGAGAATATTACAAAACGTGGAGAAATTGATGAAATAATAATCTGATTGGGCAGAAAACATTGTCGGAAAATAAGGAATTGCTTATTTGGAGCAATTTCTCCTTTTCGTACAATGTTTTTTCCAGAGTCATCTGCACCAAACTAGTCAAATGTTGTTATAAGAATCTGTTACACAATCGATGTAAGACAGGCAAGTTTAAACTAAACGCTATCGTAAAAAATACATTTTGTAATTGTATTCATGTATACTTTTTGGGTCGTATGCTTTTATCCTATTGAACGAACAAAACCTCCTTTTTGCACTTCGAAACTACGAGAACATGTTATTTTATGTCTCTTTGCCTCATTAATGGATTACTTGTAACGTTTTGTTATGTTTTTCTTTCGAAAGTAGGGCGACTTGGAACACACTGTGTTCTTTAAATTTTTGGGAGGTGGGTTCGGGATCAGGTTGTATTTGCGATTTGACCGATAAACGATTCTTTAGTGTTTATATCGGGAAATAATTGGATGAGCTCTACCAGTTTAGAAAAAAACGGAGTGAGATTTTGGAAATTGATTAGACGGTTTAACGTAAAGTTCCGGCGAGATTTCAATTCAAAACTAGATGAAGGTTTTGGAGTTTAATTAGAGGGTTAATCGAAAGGTTACAACGAGATGACAATAAGAATGTATTGAAGAGTAATCTACAAGTCAATATCACAAAACAGACAGGGTTCTTACATAATAACAAAGGGAATTAAACCATATATTTCTAATACAGTGATTTCTCGTTAATCCGAACACGTCCGTTCACATCAAAATGTCCGTATTACCGATTTATCCAGACTAATGAAGTAGCGCATGTTCTTATACACATTAAGACATAAACGGTCTGTATGCACGTGTATACTTATAACACTTTGGCAAACGCCAAATTGTCGACCGTCTCAAAAATAATCTTCTGATATGGCAGAAAACATTGTGGGAAAAGGAGAAATTGCTCGTCACGAGCAATTTCTCCCTTTCCCATAATGTTTTCAAAAGTTGTCTGCAACAAACTGGTCAAACAATTTCGTTCATTTGCAATTTCGTTCGGATTGAGAGACATTCGGATAATCGGGGTCCGGATAAACGAGGCTTCACTGTATAGTGTTTCTTTAAAAGCATACTTACGCTCAGAAAAACTGGGTTATATGAGTTATAAGTTATGATAGAATATGTTGAAACATAGTTAAAAACCACAGGATCATGCCAATATAATGCCAGCACTATCTTTTGTCTATTTTTCATAGTGCTTTTTTCACAAATTTGGTGCCCACCAATTTAACTTCATTGTTTACATTTGAGTTACATCTATAATAGCAAGGGGGGCTCGGATTAATGAGTTGCGATCACCCTGTAAGAAAAATTGCTTGAAACACATGAAAAATACTGTCATTTATGCAATATTAGCAATGTGAACGTTCAAAATGAAGAATATCTTTGGTTTTATTGGTTCCCAACGTTTCTTTCTTGCCTGATATTGATTTACTGCTAATGGTAAAAAAACATTATAATATTCATTCTTTTAAAATCATCATGGGAACGTGTAACAGTCTCAATTCCTCTGTAAAACGGAATTTAACGTACTTTCAATTCCATTTTCAATTATTCTAAAAATGTCACGCTTTAAGTGTAAATGAAGGCAATTATGGCTTGATGAATGAATGCGTCTGCGGTTTTCAAGACCGAATCACAGCAATTTCACTGATGATTTAGTTCGGGAATATACTTATGTTCGTTATACATGTATGTTTAATATGCAATGCAATGATACATTGTGCACATATCAACCATAAAAACTTAATTGGTGATTTCTGTCTAATTTTCAGTGCTTGATTGTAAACCGGGAGGCAGTAAGTACAGTACAAAGCAATATTTATATCACGATATTTCGTTTCCGAAATTCTATTAACCCTGTACCAAACACCAAATTGTCGACTGTCCCTAATTGAAAGAGTTTACAGACAACATTTCAAAATGTGATGAAATTTAAAAATAATCTTTTGGTGGGGCTGAAGACTGTGCGAAAAGGAGAAAATGCTCGTTCAAAGCAATTTCTCCTTTAAGCACAATGATTTTAAGAGTCGTTTGCAATAAAGTCGTCAAATGTCGTTATAGTTTGGTAATGGGTTTAGGAACAAAAATGAAAATGTCTGCTTTCTGTTCAGAAGAAACTTTTTGTGATTTTCAAATTCACCATTTGTCATAATTGAACTGACCAGTGTTTTACAACTGTTAAAGAAAAATGCACGTTGCCAAGCGAATCCCTGTTAAGCGAGGTGAACATTTCCGGGATAACCCACAAATCGGCGCGAGTACTCGTGTAGTATCCAGGAAGCAGTCATCGGGAGTGAATTCAATAAGTTTCAAGCTTTCGTCACAATCGATGTATGATAAATAAATTTAATAACATGAATTTCCAGGTAATATTGGCGGCCCATGCCAGAACGACACGGATTGTATCGACCCCAACACTGTGTGTAACGGAACTACATGTGTATGCGCATCCTATGCCACCTATAATGCCGCAAGGAACATATGCTGTAAGTAACCAGGGTACTGTTTAACTAGACGACTTTAAAGGCACATGAAGATTATTTTTGGGACGGTCGACAATTTGGCGTTTGCTAAAGTGTTATATGTATACACGTGCATACAGACCGTTTATGTCTTAATGTGTATAAGAACATGCGCTACTTCATTAAGCCGGATGAATCGGTAATCCGGACATTTTGTTTGGAACGGACGTGTTCGGATTAACGAGAAATCACTGTATATCCAAAATTAGGACACGATTATGTGACACATCATTTCTTCGAGACGTTCTCAATGATGTGTTACATTGCTTTGTACTTATTTCAATTTTGAAGAATGAGGGAGAGGCGATTGGAACATAGACATACTTTCAGCTTAAGTTGTTTTGTAAAATGCTACCCAGGGCCTGTGCTCTTGACAAATTTGACTTCTTACCGAGAGTTAAATCCTTACTGAAAATTCAGAACGGTCATTGAATTCAGCTTAGTAGGTAAGATGAGCTGCATCCCTGACGTCTACTTTATCACGTCGCTTAAACACTTAACCAACAGCCATATTTCGACTGTCCGAATTTGAAAGAGTTTGCAGACGACATTTTAAATTGTGATGAAATTGGAAAATAATTTTCGGATAGGGTAGAAAACATTGTGGGAAGAGGTAAAATTGCTCATCACAAGTAATTTGTCCTTTTTCCACAGTGTTTTCCAGAGTTGTCTGCAACATACCAGTCAAATGTTGTTATTGTTTGGTAATGGGTTAAGCAGAGTTTATATTGGCTCAAAATTGCAGATTTAACTTAAATATTAGCAACAAAGTTAAGTACAAGTTAATTCCTAAGCCACAACTTAACTTCGATGATTTAACTTATGCTCGAAATTGAGAAAGGTTTTTAAATCTAAACAAGAAATCATACCTATATTCGTTTCGAATGAGAACGATTTCAAGCAGAGGTTGTGTCCTTTTGAAAAAGAAACATATACTAAATCGTATACATAAACATCTACAAAGTAGCTTGCAAATTCTTAAAAAGCTATCTCAGCGCATAAAACATAGTGCATCTTTGTTTTTACTTTTTTCAAAAGGACACAATCTCCCGCTTAATCCTTTCACAAACAATAACGACATATAACCACTCTGTTTCAGGCGACCCTGGAAAACATTGTGCGAAAAGGAGAAATTGCTCGTAACGAGCAATTTCTCCTTTTCCAACAATGTTTTCTACCCTGTCAGAAGATTATTTTTCAATTTCATAACATTTTCAAATGCCTTCTGCAGACTTTTTGACTTTGGGACAGTCGAAAATGTGGCGTTTGGTAAAGGGTTAATACAATCTTAAGTTGAGTCCCTTTTTGAAGTAAACCGCTACTGTGATACAATAAATAATGGTAAAAAAACGAAAATGTGTCAAATATATTTCACTCTTATTTGGTACTAAATAAATTGATTTCGAAAGATTATCATATTGTTGTTTTGTTGTCTTTGAACACCGAGAAATCGTGTTGCAAGCATTTGAAAATCAATTGAGAATGATCATCTCCTTTCGATTGGTCAATTAAAAATATGTCACGAGAATGGGGTGTTATCAGGTTGAAAAAAGGACGAGTGTTTAAGACATGATAACAACTCATTCAAGTGACTTATCTTTTTATATCAATTGAATGGATTTGTTTATTCTATTTATTTTATTCCACTACATAAAATCTATTTGCCAAAATATCTCCTTAAACGCCACATGGAATATAAAATGGGAGGAGCAAAAAACCACGCCCGTGAAGTCATTCATGCATCTCATGACGTATGGATACATTTGAGAATACAAACATCTTACTGCCGAATGCAAAATTGCAGCAATGACTTTTAGGCAAAGATATGATAAAAGAAAGTAGTACCGTCAAAACTGACATCATCATGACTTTTTAATATCATCACCAGCGACGATATTCACTCGGACAAAATTGAAAATCAATACACTGAGAAATCCTAGTATTTCACTGATAGGAATATAATAAATTTCATTTCTATCTATGTCAGTGGTACCAAATGGCTACCAGTGTAATATCAACGACTCCAACTGCATCGATCCGAACGCAGTGTGTGTACCTGGCGAGGAATCTTGCCAGCCACTGTGCCTGTGCCAAGGTGACTACTACCGGAACACCACGAACGGACCATGTGGGGGACCGTGTATACAACGTGAGTAGAGTAGAATCTCTTTTCCTCCAAGTTAAAGGAACCTAATGATGATGTTCGACATACCCAGAGTTCGACGTATATTTGCCTAGTACATTAAGATATAAGAAATAAAGCGCAAAACATTTAAAAAGATCGTATTTCCTTCGACGTATGGTATAGTTCGATGTCAGCAATTCGAGATATAGATATTTTACTGTGTGGCTCACATAGATAAGTCGGTTGTGCATCTGCGAAGACAAGTGAATGACCGAGTGTGATACGTTTTTGCGTAAGACACGGTGAGCGAAACGAGCGAGCGAGGTTTCCCTTCCCGAAAAAATCGATGTGCACGAGCTCTTCGATTCACACTCTTTATACGTGTACTGTGGAATCTATTTTTTTTTATTACATTTCCAAAGCATTCCAAAGTGGCTTTCACAAAGAGGTACCCGCCACTCGTTTTTTTTACCGAGCGGTCATCGTTATCTTTAGACACTACTCGAATAAAAACAGTAAAAGTATGAGCTACACAATTTAAAAATTGCAAATAGAACTTCGAAATATCGCTAATAAATAGTACAGGCGTTGTGATGCCGTGATAATGAAGTGTTCAATTACGTGAATGTTTCATAATTCATAAATCATTTTGCGCAGCTTTTCTGGTTTTAATTATGTTTTGTGTTATGTTTATCCTTGCATTGTTCATCAATAGTTCCTTTGAATATATATAGGACCTATTGAAGGTGACCCTTGCACCGAGACAGACCCTTGTAAAGATATTTGCCAAAACTCTACATGCAAGGAAGACGCATGTTCCGGATCTGGTATGTAACGTTGGCTTATTCAAACCTCTTTCCAATTAGTGTCAAATTAGTGTTCATTTTTATTCAAGTTTTATTGTATAATAGGGACACCGACCTATACACTTATAATAATGAAACAACTATACAATCTGTGTTTACTTGTAAAAGAGTATACGTCAGAACAGCTAAAATGGTTGTCAACTCTAACTTTGTTTTTAAACTCATTTGACGAAAGGTATATATTCAAAACTCACTGACACGCATAGAAGGGTATGCATTGGAATCAATTTTAGATCGTTTAATTCCTGTAAGTATGCTTACAGTGAAGCAACATGTATTTTTCACTACAAACGCGTGTCACCGTTTTTGAGATTCATCACATTCAAACTATACATGCTTAGATAAATTATTGCTTCCTTAATTGATTATGCTTATTATTCCTTTAATTGTTTATCAAACAACTGTATACAGACTTTATTGTTACAACGACATTTCTATGGGCTTTCATTTTTTTCTTCTCTGGAAACGAACATCTTTAATGCATTCATATTCCGTTAGGTATTAACGTATTTCATGTGAAAAGAAGAAATATTCGTCTATTGTCAGGGTTGTGTACATGGTTATTCACATGTAAGATGATATATAAGGTCAGTCTTATTTTAAGCTACCACTTTTTAAAGTTGCGTGGTACAGTATTTGATCTTAGGCTATCCGTACACAGGACGTCGGTCATTCTAGGTTTCTGAATGACTTGCGTCCGGATTAAGCCGTAAATTGTCTCATACACCACGATTCCAACTCCGTCGTTTGATATGGTCGTTAACGGTAGAATCACCATACTCCGCCATTTTGAATCTCAGTCCATGGTCGGTACTGCTATCAATCAACATCTATGTTAACCCATTACCAAACAATTACGACATTTGACCAGTTTGTTGCAGACGACCAAGGAAAAAAAAACATTGTGGAAAAAAGAGAAATTGCTCCTGACGATCAATTTCTCCTTTTTCCACAATGTTTTGTACCCTATCAGAATATAGCTTTCCAATCTTATCACATTTTGAAATGTCGTCTGCAGACTCTTTCAATTTGGGACAGTCGAACATTTGACGTTTGGTAAAAGGGTTAAAGGCACATCAAAGGAGATAAATGCTATATAGAACTATATTGATTGGTAAACTTTTGGTCAGATTCAAATAGTTATCACCAAAAACCCCCATCAGCACAACTTAAACTTGAAAGCCAACAAGATTAAACCCAGATTAACAAGTTTAAATTGTGTGATTCTTCACCCCTGACCTTGACAGTTGATACACAAATGTTTGAACCGACAAATCAGAATTCGATATTTCGAATAAGTAAACAAACAGATTGTTGATAAACATGATTGACTTGGAGACTACTATATATTTCAAGCACAAAATAACTTATTTTAAATGAGTCTATTTAATACGGTCTCAATGCATTCCTAAACTAATTCTCATGACTTTTATGAACATAATAAAAGAACTCCATATATTTTTTCAGTAATTTATTTGTACTCCTCTCCTTTGATGTGCCTTTAAGACATTTATTTTCTCTCCTCTTTACCCACAGTGCCGCTGGGAGGTCTGTGCCAATCCGCCGTGTCGTGTGCAGAATACCCGAATACGAAGTGCGTTACGTATTCCTCCGCCAAGATCACGCCCCCTCCCGGACTCTCGCAGAGTGACAAGCTCTGTCTGTGCAACGATAATCAGGGGTATCAACAAATCGCAATATTCTGTTTCTGTAATCCGTTCGGCAATATAACCAATCCAAATTGCGCCCCATAACAGAATGAAAACGATCAGTAACGGCTTGTTCTGGTTTCTCCTGCTTCCGTTGTTCCCATGCGATTGATGATAAACGGTGATGCCCAAATGACAGAAGGTTAATACGTTTATGAATTGGTCGTAGATATGATGTCTACCAAGCAATATATGTATTATTCACCAACATTCCCCGTCTGTTGACCAGCCTGATACGCATGAATTACACGCTATGCTGAGTTTCCTCGGAGCCGTCCGTAACGTTCGACCACGTGCATTATTTGATAAATGCTACTAAGCTTACCTTTTGATATATAATGCGTATAGATCCATTGTTTATCGGCTGTGTTCGGAAGACTGTCGAGTATTGAATATACCGTGTCGTCATTATTCATGCATAGAGGGCAACATACGGTGAATGTTGGTGAACAATATCTGTTGTATACATACTTAGTAATCTCTTTATGTTGTATTCTTGAAAATATATATGTGTTGTAAACTCTGAAGTAAGGTATTGGGAATAATTGTATATTTGTTGGAGAAACAGAATATTCGTTGGTTGATGTTTTAACATCGTTTTAAACAATTCTTAGTTATTGAAATGTTAAAGTGCATCAATGAAGAGAGATGGTGTTTGTGTATTTCTTCAAAGGATCGAATGAGAATTCCTAATGGCAAACATAACGTATGTTTAAAATACAGCGACTCTCCTCGTCATCACGTGGGTTGTTTTGTCAATCGGAACCCATCGGCTTTATCCAATGGAAACGCCTCTGAGATAAAACAGATGCTGCCATATTGTTTCTCGCGAGACTTACTTACGTCGCTTTATTTTCGTTTCCAAATATAGACCTTAAATGTGGAATTTAAAAAGTCTTTTAATTGATTGAGGAAACAGTTATATATATATATATCACAACTTACAATTCCACCAGTTCGTATGATTTACGGATAAAAATAATTTAAAAGGCTGTCCAACACTTCAATATACGTTGAACTACTTAACGTGGACAATATAGTAAATGGCTATTTACAAAACTTGCACCTTTTATAACTGCTTGGGTTTATGTTACTGTTCTATTTATTGTTCGTGTCTAGACTTCGTGTTAGCAATATAAGCATGGCAAGTTTTCTATCGGGTTTGGGGAAGACACATACTTATAGACAACACAATTCCTTTCCCGGTATCTTGAAAATCGTAACGCTTTTGTGACATTAAAGATAATGTAGTAAACTGTAACATCGGTCAATATCGAGATCCACAAGACTACGAGGGGGTATCTTCTGTTCCAAAACAGCCATGTGTGATGACGAGACGTTGTCTAGAATATCCATAATCCGCAATTTGTAAACTGATTCTTTCGATAACTCGGATGATCGAAGCTGTAACTGTGGTAGAATAAAGTACCTGCATCCGGATCATTCGGACTACCGTGATATCCTTAATCCGAACACGTCGGTTCCCAACAAAACTTAAATTTTCGGATAACCGAATCATCCGGACTAATGAAGCAGGGCCTGGTCTTATACACATTACGGCATGAACGGTATCTACGCCCGTCTTTGCTTATAACCCTTTACCAAACGCCAAGTTTCAGACCGTCCCAAATTGAAAGAGTTTGCAGACGACATTTCAAAACGTGATGAAATTCAAAATTAATCTTCTGATATGGTAAAAAACATTGTGGTAAAAGGAGAAATTGCTCTTAACCACAATGCTTTATCCACAGTGTCTTCAAATGTCGTCTGGAACAAACTGGTCAAATATCGTTATTGTTTGGTAATTGATTAAGCAAATTTCGTTCCCTTACAATTTCTTTCGGATTGCGAGATCTCCGGATAATACGGGTCCGGATAAACGAGGCACCACTGTATTCTATCGTCGGATTACTTAGGTCGTTCTTGATATGCGTTGGTATCGACCGGACCTACTTAAAGCGACCGAAGTAATTCGACGAAAGAATGTGTTTCATAAATGGCGGACTATGGGTTTTCTACCTTGATAAACTACCGTTAAATAACCATGTGGTAAAGATGAAATTGGTCCTACAATGGTGTGTACACATAAACATGTACTTTCTTGTTATGTGCTTCCTGGGAAGTAGACGGGTTTTCATTATTAATGTATTGATCTATTTATTCATTTCTTTATTAAATTATTTATCTGTTCAACTATTTATTTATTTTTTTTGTTGTTGTTGTTTTGCCATAATGAATCACTTAAGAATGAACACGCGTTCAAGTCTTCGTTTCTAATAAACCTGACTTATCAGACTTTTATTCTTAGCCTGATGGGTTCGCAAAACACGACACACGAATTGCAATGTATATTAATTGTCTTGGGTTTTTTGTGTTCATGAAGAAAGTGGTTTATTTTATTATAAGCGGGTTTTGAAATAATAATAAAGATAAAAGGCTATCCCGTGTTGTTTGATATATAAGCCAGAACCCCAACCTCAACAGCCTTTAACCCTTTACCAAACGCCAAAGTTTCGACAGTCCCAAATTGAAAGGGTTTGAAGACGACATTTCAAAATGTGATGAAATCGGAAAACAATCTTCTGATAGGGCAGAAAGCATTGTGGGAAAAGAAGAAAATGTCGTTAGTGTTTGGTAAAGGGTTAAGTAGCGCTCCAGATAAAGGACGTTTTCCCATAGCTTACTTCTTCGCTGATTGGTGTTATATATAAAGCAGAAAAGTGTGGTCTGACGCCCTGCCCTTTTGAGATGCATCCCGATGTACAAAATGTGTTTGGTTGCTCCCTTTAAGGCACATAAAACGATTTAAGTATAAAATGAATTACTGAAAACATATATGGAGCTATTTTATTGTGTTAAAGAAAGTCAAAGAAATTAGTTAATAAAATCAATTGTGTGAGACCCTATTTAATAAACACCTTTAACAAAAGTTATTTTGTACTTGAAAAATAGTTGCCCACAATTCAATCATGAATATCAACAATCTGTTTGTTTAGATACTTAAGTAACGAATTCTGATTGGTCCGTTAAAGGTTTGTGCATCACTTGACCTGGTCAGAAATTATAAATCAGGCAATCTGAATCATTAAACAGGCTTATATGGGTATTTCTCGTAGGCTACCACGTTCAAGTTGTGCTGGTGGTAGTAAGAGTGATTTCTCCTTTTTCCCACAATGTCTTCCAGAGTCGTCTGCAACAAAGTGGTAAAATGTCGTTATTGTTTCGTAATGTGTTAGAATCATTTGGACAGTGAGTCAACCGAATATTTATTTATTGCCACCACCTAAACAAATCGTTATCTTTTAAGGGAGGTTACTCGTCTAAAAATCGCCACCGTGTTTTAAAACAAAGTTACTTCCCCTACTCTGTAATCGCAAAAGAAATTCTGTTTACATCTGATAGCACTTCACCCTTTACCAAACGCCAAATTTCGACTGTCCCTAATTGAAAGCGATTGCAGACGACATTTCACAATTTGATATAATTGGAAAGTAAACATTAGGTAGGGTAAAAGTCATTGTGGGAAAAGGAGAAATTGCTCGTTTAGAGCAATTTCTCATTTTCCAACAACGTTTTCCACAAACTGGTCAAATAATGTTACTGTTTTGGAACGGATTAAACCTTCATTCGCTTTGTTTATCGCCATTTTCAACGGTCTCAGTTAAGTCAACAGCATAACATGGATTCAATGTACATATGCACTGCGATCGTTTGACGTTGAACTGAATCTCGGATAATCCAAGCTGCAAGTACATTACAGAAGAACGGAATATCTACGTCTTTATCATCCGGGCTACTCTGAAATGCATTTCCTGGTTTTACTGTGGTTAATCAAAACGGCTTCTATGCGTATAATCGAGCGTTGCATTATATCTATACGTTCAGGCACCGGCTTCTATACCGATAAATCGTGTTGACATGTGATGACGGGTGTGTTTTTTTTTTAATATATTAGCAGATACGACAAAGTTTCTTGTTTTAATTATCTGACGGAACATGTGATATATTTGTTCATTGATATAAACTGACATTTGCGTTCGACATGTTCCGGTATTCAAAAACAAACCAAAAATGTGAAGCAGAAATAAGTGAGATCTCTTCAAAGTTGATTTAAAAGACAATTTTTCAATCATATCTAAATGTATCGAACTCTTATTGACATTGTTTTGGCAATTTCAACGCACATTAACTGATGCCTCTCAATAATTTCGGTTTTTAAATTTTGATAAGCCCTGCACATGGTAAAAAAAGAGATATTTTAATGCAACGGATAATATACGTACACGGCACCGGCTAATTAACGATGTAAACGGAAAATTTTATATAACCTGTTTCTGATCATTAATTAAGTTGTAAATAGGAATTTTTCATTAGAATAGTTTCGACATGATTTATTCAAATTAAATCTTGATAAATTAAGCTGATTTTTTCACGTTGTGTGTGAAATATGCATCAAGATGTGGCTTTTTCCATATCAAGTTATTGTTCTTGAAATTAGCTAATTCGTTTAACTCATGAAAGTTGATTTGTTTTTATAAGACTCTATGATTTACATTCGCATTATCATTACAAATAGTTTCATCAAGAAATATTTGACACATAGTCGAGGCTATTGTATTTTATGTTTTACTTCCTTGGAAGAGAATCAAGGCCAGAGCGATGAGGGACCATCATTAAAAGTCTGCGACATTATTACCTCGACCACAGAGGCCACTCAGAGTTATCTTGTCCGTAACTATATGTACTGCTTTTTCTTGTGTGTAATGAACAAGTACAATAACAGCATGTATGCTTTTGAAACACAATGCATACGACATCAAATAATTTTCGTGTTAATAGTTCGTTCAGAATTTAACACTAAGCCTTTCGTGTCAAAAGATTTGAATTATTTATTGGTAAGATCATCATAAATTCGGACGAGACAAAAGTCGCCATGACAAACTCGAACAAAACGATGTTGGGCAAGACAATGACAGTAAGAACAAACTCGGGCGAGACATCGTTGGAAAAGACAAGTAGAAACAAACTTGGGAGAGACAATATTGAACACTTCATTGAAAGGACCGTTTTGAAAGACTTGAATGGACAGTAATTATCGTGGGGAATGAACATGGTTTGGTAGCATCTATTCGTCTCTCCTTTTGTTGATATAACCAAAGACCGTATTATCTTCGTTTTAACGTATAAAACAAAAGAATGAGGGTTCATATAGAAACCGGTGCCATCTGTTCGTACATTGGCCGGTGCCAAAAATTACAACTTTTTAGACTATTCATACATTATCCGTAGCCAACCCCGTTGAGGATTTTTATACATTGCTTTATTTTTCTGATGAACCGAAGAATGGACCATTTTCTTTTCGTTTCAACCTATAAAACAGAATAAAATGAGAATGAGGGTTCATATAGAAACCGGTGCCATCTGTTCGTACATTAGCCGGTGCCAAAAATTACAGCTTTATAGGCTATTCGTATATTATCCGTAGCCACCCCCGTTGAGAAATTTTATATATTTCTTTTATTTACAGACATTGAATATGACAATAAAACGTGGCATACATGGATCTTTATTTTTCTGATGAATTACATTTCGCAAAAGAACATAATCTCTTATAAATCAGACAAAATACTTTATTTCCTTCAAAGTGTTTACAATGAGGACTCGCATGAGGCCAACTTGTTTTCTTTAGTGTGGATTAGATAAAATGTTATGAGACAAGACAAAATACATACGTTATACAAAATAGTTCATATTGTTCCGTGAAAAACATCATTTTTATGAATTATTTCTCTTTTTATTTATATTCTTCTTTTTCCCAGTCCATCTCCATGTTTTTCTTTGTTTACAAACGTATAGAAACCGTTGCTTGTACGTATAGAAGCATGCAACGCCAGATTATACGCATAGAAGCCGTTTTGATTAACCACCGTGGGTTTGCTTATAATCCCGTTAAAGTATGTAAAGGCGATAGAAAGATTGATTTACTCTAATATTGAGCAACAAGACAATACTCAACACATACATACATCTTAAATAAACAATACATTGAATAGAATACTGAAGTTTAAATGATGTTATGATTATGAATAATGTCAGCGTTACATCAATATAAATGATAAGACAATAAAGAGAATAAATGCTCAGTTCAATCGTGGTCCCTAAAATTGAAAGATGCTCTGACATAGAGGGGCATGAGTTAAGAAAGGTATGTTTATGCGACATTGATGCAGTGGTCGAGTGTCGGGCTCTTGTACCGAAGGTCGCGGGTTCGAATCCCCGTTTGGCGAGGTGAGAATCTCCGGGACTAGTCCACAAACCGGCGCGATGACTCGTTAAGTATCCAGGAAGCAGTCATCGAGAGTGGCTTTGAACAAGCTTTAAACTTCCTTCACAATCGATGTAAAACAAAATACGTTGATTGTTATTTAAAATAATCAACAATGTATATCACACTGGTCGTTATCAAATGTGCTGTAGTTGCCAGCTTATGTTTTCATCAGTATCAGTATGACTTGGCCGGAGGATCAAACACGCGACTTTCATCGACTAGGTCGGACTCTTGTTCTATCTCCAACGCCGGGGAGACAAACGACAGTATAGACTCATTGCTTGTCCTCCCAACAGGAACTATCTACTCATTGGTTGACCCAAACAGAAATGGCCGCCGACTGTGTATAGTAAGTATCATTAACATGCTGTTTCTAAAACTAATTTATTTTACACAGATTGTAAAAAAGGTTCTTCCAACTTATATAGAGATCACTCTCGCTAATACTTTCTGGATACATAACACGAACTTGTGCCGTAGGATTCGGAACCGGGACCAACGGTTCAGGAGGCCGTCGCTCTACCACTGCACCACTGTCGCAGACAAAAACATGTTTAATGTTTATTTCGTGTTTGTCATGTTCTACATTTTTTTGAGAATATAACCCTTTCATAGAATTTTCTAAATTTTTTATATGTTTTTTAGATTTCTATTGTGAATTCAAAAATGCAAAGAAATATGCAGGTCGACGAGTTAGTTTTTTCTTGAAATGACAGTTTCCATGGTAACCGTTTGGGGTAAAAATGTCAAAATGACCAAACCATCTTCAAAGGTAATAGAATAATTTCTGGAAGGTTTATTAACACAAAAACATAAATTTTTACATTCTATACTTTACAATTCAATATGATTTCAAATTATTACAATCTGAACACTTTTTATAATCCGAATCAGTTTTCGTCAAAAAATAATGAAAATTGATATGTTTATTACAAATAAATGAAGATATTTTGAAAACCCTTTCATAGAATTTTCTTGTTTTTCTGTCTGTGAAGTCAAATTTGATCTTGAAATACAAAATGCCAAAAAAAGTATATGTTGACGGGTTAGTTTTTCTGTAGAATGACAGTTTCCATGGTAACCGTATTTGAAAAACATTTATAAACGATTAAATAACCTTTAAACTTGAAAAATAGAAGTTTGGGGCTTAATATGAATGAAAAATATATACTTATGTTAAAAACCTTTTATAATTATATGAATAATATGATTATTTTTTGAAAAAAACTTGCGTACAGTAATTTTATCCGAATAAAACAACCGAGAACGTCCGTAACAAGTCCCAACCTGCATCAATGGTAGCCGCTACCAAACAAAAACGACATTTAACCACTTTTTTGCAGACGACTCTGGAAAACAGTATGGGAAAACGAGCAATTTTTTCCTTCTCCCACAATGTTTTCTGCCCTATCAGAAGATTACTTGCTAATTTCATCTCATTTTGAAATGTCCTCTGCAAACGTTTTATTTGGGACTGTCGAATATTTGGCGTTTGGTAAAGGGTTAACCAATTCCTGTCCTGCACCATTGGTTTAAGTTGTCGACGTGTAACTCGTTGGGTGGAGGAGCTAGGTATGAAACCCAGCAATGCTGATAGTTGGACTCAGTTATGTTACTACGATTGTTGAACAAGTTCATGTACAATTTATGCTTATCACGCTCAATTCAGCTTCCTAGGTACTTGACGGAACCATTTCCGATAGAGGGGCCTCCGTGGCCTAGTGGTTAGAGTACAGAACTTGAAACCACATGGCCCCTCTCCGCATGGGTTCAAATCCTGAGAGGGATATGAATTTTCATGAGAGGCAGTCTCCCGACTGACTTACGGAATGCCGATGGTTCTACCCGCCTTGACAAGCCCTTATGGGCAGTTGAGTATGGGGTCTTTCTCCATCATTAAGAGTCGGGCATCGCTACATAACTGAAATAATGTTGATGTGATGTAAAACCCATATAAAAAACTTCCGATAGCTTTGTGGAAGTTTCGTTAGACACCTAAGAGCCCTAGCATAGTACCGACTAATTTACAGTAAAGTCGTAGTCTATCTGAAAAGTATTGACAAATCTTTAAATCCCAAATAGAAAGTTCAACAATCAGTGTGCACGGCTTATAGAACTGATTCAATTATCTAAGCTCAAATTGCAACGGGATATCTACGCGTAGATCATCCGTATTTCGATGCATACAATTAAAAAAGTTTATTATTTTAGATATGATGTTCTGCGATACTAGTTTTCTTCTGGTTAATTTATATGCACCTAATGATGATAGTCCAAACTTTTTCATTGAGATGTTTAATGCCATAGACACTTTGTCTAATGAACGTTTTATCATATGCGGAGATTTTAATCTAGTACTTAATCCTATATTAGATTATAACAATTACAAAAGCTTAAGCCATAATAAGAATGCAAGAGAACTCCTTATTTCTAAAATTTCAAACAGAGACCTTATAGACCCTTTTCGAGAAATTCATGGAGATACAAGAAAGTACACATGGAAAAGATTGTCACCCATCCAACAAGGAAGACTAGATTTCTTTTTAATAACAAACAACCTTAAACAATATTTAAGAAATTGTGACATAAACATAAGTTATAAATCAGACCACTCGATTATTATATTAGATTTACAATTTTCCGATATTCAACACGGAAAAGGGTTTTGGAAATTTAATAATTCTCTTCTTGGAGATATCGATTATGTAAATTGCATTAATGAAAAAATAAATGAAATAATATTACAATACTGCATACCGGTGTATAATACCGAAGTTATTCTTGACATGGATAAGTCTAAAATGCAATTCGTTATTGATGACCAACTTTTTTTAGAAACAGTGTTAATGGAAATACGAGGAATGACTATTTCATACTCAAGCCATAAATTGAAACAAAGTAACAAACATGAAGAAAAACTTATTTCAGAAATCTTATTATTAGAATCATCACTGAGTGAGATTAATAAAGAAAGACTTTTATCATTACAAGAAGAATTAAATGTTTTAAGAAGCAACAAGTTAAAAGGCGCATTTGTCAGATCAAGATTCATTTGGATAGAAAATGGGGAAAAAAATACTCAATACGTCTGTAACTTAGAGAAACAAAACGCCATAAATAAATCAATGCCTTTCATAGAGAAGGACAATGGAATTTTCATTTATAACCAAACCGATATCTTAAATGAAACTAAAAACTACTATGAAAATCTTTATGATGAAAAACATAAAAATACAACTTTCAATTTAGATGAAGAATTTACTAACATTGAAGTAAACAAATGAACAGATGAACACAATTTATATTTAGAAGGGACCCTAACATATGAAGAAATAACTAATACATTGAAACACATGAAAAATGATAAAAGTCCAGGATGTGATGGGCTTTCATCGAATTTTTATAAAGTATTTTGGTCTAAGATAGGACATTTTGTTGTCAGAGCTTTAAACTATGCTTTTGAGTCAAATTCTTTTTCTAAAAACATCAAACTAGGAACTATAACATGCATTCCAAAGGATAATAAGCCGAAGCAATTTTTAAAAAATTGGAGACCAATTACTTTATTAAATGTTTTATACAAGTTAGCCTCTGGTACAATAGCCAATAGATTGAAATATGTTTTGAATTATTTAGTGTCAAAAGATCAAACATGTTTTATAAAAGGAAGGTATATAGGAGAAAATACACGCTTGGTCTATGATACTATGAAGTATTGTGAAGACAATAATATGCCAGGACTTCTAATGCTTATTGACTTCGAGAAGGCCTTTGATTCCCTATCATTTAATTTTATTGAAAAAACACTTGCTTTTTTTAATTTTGGAGAAAGTTTTATGAAATGGATCAGATTATTTTTGAATAATACGGAAGTATGTGTTCAACTAAATGGTTTTATATCTGACTTTTTTAAAGTGAAGCGAGGCTGCAGACAAGGTGACCCAATTTCAGCCTACTTATTTATCCTCTGTTCAGAAATATTAAGTATAAAAATAAAAAATTGCAAATCAATTAAAGGTATAAAAATAGACGGAGAAGAATATGTTATATCCCAATTTGCGGACGATACATCATTGTTACTAGATGGATCAGATGAATCATTAAATGCTGTATTAGATACTCTTAATACTTTCACAGAAATATCTGGATTAAAGGTTAATTTTGACAAGACAAAGGTAATTTGGATAGGTACTCTTAAATACAGCACACGCTCAATAAAAACAAAATGGAAACTGTCTTGGGGAGATACACAATTCAAATTATTAGGAATACTGTTTGATGTAGACCTTAATAAAATGTGTGATTTGAATTATAATAGTAAATTGATAAGTATTAAAAATTGTATTACATATTGGAAAAGGCGAAAGTTAACACCAATAGGAAGAATAATCGTAGTGAAATCCTTATTACTGCCAGTATTAACTAATCTTTTGATAGGCATTCCAAATCCCAAAAAAGAATTTATTAAAGAATTAAATGACTTGTTAACGAATTTCATATGGGACGGTAGACCTAAAATAAAAAAGAGTATTTACATAAAAAGCCATGCTGAAGGGGGTTTAAATATTCCTGATATAAATAGCTACATTGTCAGTATGAAACTGAAATGGATTAAAAATATTATTTTATACAGTGATCATGCCTGCTACAAATTATCAAAAAGTATTTTCAATATTGAAAAAGTATTAAACTTTGGGAAAATAAATAGTGCACAACTTGCTAAGAGCATCAAAAACCAATTCTGGTCGGATGTTTTAGATTCATATGTAAAGTATATTGAAAGAGCAGACATAAACGATTAGAGTAAAATTCTAAATATGCCTCTTTTCTACAATGAGAACATTCTTATAAACATGAAATATGTATTTTTTCAAGAATTTTATAACGCTGGTTTCAGATTCATCAAAGATATTCTTTGTACAAATGGAAACTTTAAAAGTTTAGAAACGGTGAATATGTACCCTGGAAAACGCATATTATTTCTACATTACTACAGTCTGCAAAGTGCAGTAGGTTCATTTTTGTCGAGTACAAATGTTACCAAAGATTACAGCATGCTCCTAAGAAATCACAATCCTTCAATAAACTGTTATTTTTATCCAATTTTAACAAGATCAGATTCTAATAAGGTTATATATAATGCTTTAGTTAGAAATCAAGAATTACCATCCAGTCAAACTAAATGGATTGCGGAATACAATGATTTAGATATTAATTGGAAAATGAAGTATAATTCAGTTTTTAAGATTACAAAAGATGCATATATACAATGGTTGCAAACAAGAATCTTACACAGAATTCTTCCGACAAACTCCTTACTTTTCAAAATGAATATCAAAGACAACAACTTATGTACTTTTTGTCAAACAAATGAAGAAACACTATTGCATCTTTTCTTTGAATTTCAATTATCAAAACATTGTTTGAGCATATTACTAATAAAATAAAAGAAGAGTTACCAAACTTTCTTTTAAAGAGTGAAAATGTGCTTTTAGGATTTTCGGAAAAAGAAGCAATGCTCGATATTTTATTCTTGAATGTTAAAAGATATATCTTTACATGTAAAATAAAAAAATGTTCAACCGTCTGTTCTCGGTCTAAGTAATAGTTTACGATTATCTTGGGATATTTATAAATCAACGAATATAACATCAATAGAAACAGCTAACTGGGCAATTGTAAGACATCTACTATAGACTCATTCATGATTGGGGTGTTCAAACTTGGTTGTATAAAGCATGCTATTCCTCTCTTTTATTTCTCTATTCCTTTCTTCTATATCTATGTAAATATTTTTGTCAGTCTGTATAATTTCATTCCTGTATAAATAATTTCCAAACGTAAAGATATTTGTGGTACATGTATGATTGGCGAATAGTTGAATGACTATAAAGAAATATATACCATTATTGGCAACCAGAATTTGGCACCGGGTTCGTTATTCAAATAACGAACTCGATGCCATCTAATGGTAGTTTAACATTTAGATTAACATTACGAGCGTACGAAAATAAATGATAATTTAATACAAGTAGATACATGGCACTCGAATATGAGCTAGGGGTGTTGACCGTATGTGAGGGGTGTGTGTGTGTGTGTGTTTGTTGTAATGTATATTCACATTGTCTATACGCTTTTGTGTTGTATGTGTGTTTCTTCCTCCTTTGTATGAACGTATGTCATTGTGTGTACTTTATGCCTTATGAATGATATATGTTAGTGAATGTGTGTATGGGTTTAATACTAAAAGATATTGTATATCAATATGAATACATGTAAATGAATGTCAAGCTATGTAACTTTGTACTTGGAATAAAATTGTATAAACTGAAAAAAAAAAAAAATGAAGAATTTTTAGTAAAATGTTTAAAATCAGGTATACTTTCTGTTTGTGTGATATATTTTATTAGATAGAACATAAAAGAATAGCTGAATGTTTAAAAATAAATAAATTATCAATAAAAAAAAAAAAAAAAAAAAGTTTAAACCGATCTATTGTACATTGATTGTAACAGAAGCTTGAAGCTTGATGAATTCTCTCTCGATGACAGCTTCCTGGATACTTAAGCAGTACTCGCACTGATTAGTGGGTTAGTCCCAAGAATGTTGACTCCCTTTTGCCACACTAGTTTCACTATGCATAAATATGATATATTGTATGTGAACTAAAAACAATATTATACTACTAAATTTTACGATACAAACTTATAGTTTGGAGTAATTTGTTGATTAACAATGATTACATAGCCTTAAATATCGTTACTTCTTGTTTCTTTTTATATTCTGTCATTTATACTTATTTATCTGTTTAATTGTTGAGAAAAAAAAATGACCTATATGCCCAACCAGGCCGGGTGTTGGATTATTATATATCTACTTTACTGTTTATACTTCACACATGTCACTATAATAAAATGTTCATTCATTCATTCATTTAGTCCCAGCAGTTTTCACCTCGCCTAATGAGGAATCGAAACCGGTACAAGAGGCAGACTCTCTACCACTGAACCACCGTCGCCCACAATGCTTCGCAAACGATGAATACTCTGATCAACTTAGGAAAACAACATTCCTCAACAATGTAATAAGCATGTACAAATAGAAAAGACATAGTATGTTTGGAAATTCAGACTCATGCGTGCCTTTGTTATGAATTCAAAGACATTTATAAACAAACGTGTGATAAAATGCCCCAGTAAATATGATAATATATAAAAAATCAGTGTGCCTATTTTTAACACGTGACAAACAACTATAATCTTTAAGAGTTGATAAATGTTATAAAAAATGATGTTTCTCGTCCCTCAAGCACAGAAAGAGCAAACATACATATTCTGATGGTTTATGTACATGCGTAACGATAAACATTGTTCCGTTAAAAACCAATAACTGACATTGTCTTTCTGTCTAGGGTGGGAAATTCATTTCTATTTTGTTAAGCATGAAAAAGCAAAAATTATATGTATATCCATTGTAACATTAATGCAAAATAATCGTTACACATGTCCAGTATAGACAGCAAAAGTTCGGCAAGGGGTTTTCAGAGAAGTATAAGAAAGAAATGCCATAAATTTAATTTGTAAGCAGAATAGAATACTCACGACACTGTACGAAGGTATATCTTGTAAAAGGAGGGAAAGTGTATAAATATACTAAAAAAAACATGGTTTTCGAGAATGCTTCTTAATAAAAATATCCCTGAAGTCTTCAATGTTACAAAATAGAATAAGAAAAGAATAAGATTGTTGTTTCTCGTATCAATAGTATGGTGTAGTACAACTGGAAATAAGGAAAAAGGGTGGAAATACTATTTCTCTTTTGTTCATACGGTTCTTCGACTATTTAACCCATTACCAAATATTAACGAAATTCGACCAGTTTGTTGAAGACGACTCTGGATCACATTGTGGAAAAGAAGAAATTGCTCTTGATCAGATGATTATTTGATAGAATTAATCAAACCAACTTCAGTGGAAATTTATAACATAACCTTTCTGTACCTACGCACTATTTTAAAACCTAACAAGTCGATGCTACATTTAACGAGTCTGTAGCAGTTTGTGACGGTATTTCAAGGTCCTTGTTCACAGATATGAGGAAATTAGGAGTTAATATTGATTTCTTTAAAATTGCACGACAGCTGAATTGTCATGTGGCTGAATAATAGTCATCAAACACAAAATTATATTGTTTTCAATTCTTTAAAGTGTTTATCAACAGTGAATTAACATGCGTTTAAATCTAAAATCTGAATCTTTTCAACGACATTTAGTTTACACTTTTAAATTTTCTAAACAAGTGTGACAAATCACCCTTAACACCATCGTTACAAAATGCGAGTTAGCTAATCCTTAACATATTCCCCTTTCTTTGACTTTTATTGTTACTAATCTCGATGATCTTTCAAAATACAAAATCATCGTCACGCTGATGATTGCTTAAAATCACGTCGGTTGCTTATTAAGCTAATTATTCGAGACAGCTAAAGGGTACAGGATTCTCATCCATTCTTGATAAATAAACAAAGATTTGCAACAAAATGTTTAGTCATCGTCGTTTAAGGCTATTTTTGAAGTTCTGTGAAGTCGCAAAACGCGTGTATGACTGTTTGTTTACCCCTTCGTCCTCCAAGGTAAGTGTTGGAAAAATGCAAAACGTCGAATACCTATAAAATAATTTGCCAACAACAGCGAAAACGTGGTTTACTGGTAGTATAATCAGTTACAAACAATCTTGTCTTAAGCGACAACAGTAAAAGGAGAGAGAATGGGCCGTGTATAGGTCAACCGACGACTCAAAACGGAGCCCAGTCATTTATGGGGTTTGTGATTGATTTCCTGTGTTAACCCTTTACCAAATGCCAGATTTTCGACTGTCCCAAATTTAAAGAGAGAGTTTGCAGACGACATTTCAAATGTAATGATATTAAACATCAATCTTCTGATAGAGCTAAAACCATTATGGGAAATGGAAAAATTGCTCGTGACAATTTTTCAAAATAAATATGGTTACTAGCATATAGAGATATGTGTAATACAATAATCCGAAGGATGAAATATTTATAAAGAAAATCAGCTAACACGACAACACCATTAACAATGCCAACAGAAGCTTTCCAAATATTTAGAAATAGTATAGAAAGGCAGTGATTAATGAAATGAATCTTGGTTACCATAGACAAACTGTCTTGTTACTGCGGTGCTGTCAAAGAACAATATATCTTTAATTGGATTTTTACATTAACATTGTTTCAGGTATGTACAGTTTTTTGATGACATATTGAAATCATTGATGGCTGATGAGAAAAGCAAACCAGTGTCGTACTTTTTTGTACGGTTTTTCAAAGACGGTATTCCGAAAAAGCCGATTAAAAAAATGAACACAACGCATTTCCTGCATACGTCTTTTGAAAGTGCGCGCCATACTCAAAGAAATAATTAATAATCCTTCCATATCGTTTTCATCATTCTATTGAAGGAACTTTCTCAACACAGATGTACAAATGAGAGATCTGTATTAATGTGACATGTGTCAACAGAGTAAAATTGCATCAAAAGAGGAAAGATTAATACTCTGCCCGATTTCTTACTATAAGTCACCTTTTAGTGAAATCGACATATACTTGTACGATAGAGTGATAACTATATAAGTCGGGAAATGTAAGAAGTGGCATAGACATGCCTATCTGTAATCGTAACATGATACGAATGATTCAGCAGGGAGAATGAAAACCAAAAACGTCACCGGCAATTTCTTTCATTTCTATTCGCCAATGTCACTCTATTATGGTAAAACGTTGGAACGCTGAATATGCCATAAACGCATGGCTCAAAATTCAAACAATTCGAACTAAAAATATCAGACAACTCAGGAAACCTCAATTTGTTCATTACAAGCAATTTATCATGCTATCACACTTGATTCAAATAAATGTTCTCAAAGTAATGTATATTTCAAACTATTTATCATCTGTTTTTGCTTTCAATTACTACCATTAAACATGATATTCAATGTTTGAATGGATTTAATTCATTCGTGTGAAAGAAGGATGTGGGCGATGAAAGTTACCTAACTCGCTAAAGCGGCCATTAAACGCTTTATAATGCGGGTTTCAAAGACATTATTTATGTAACAAGCTCTCGACAGACGGGTTATAATATCCGAAATTAGGTACAGTGTTAAAGTTCCGGAACTGATCGTTCAACCTGGTTCCGGTTCCGCGGTTTTCTTTTATTTCTTTGTATTTTCAATTGTTCGTATGTGTGTTGGGGTTCCGCATCGCGTCAGTAGGATATTAGTTATATTGCGACTTCTGACTTGGTTTCCACGACGATATACAGTAATATCTCGTTAATCCGAACACGTCCGTTCACAATAAAATTTCCGGATAAACGAATAATCCGGACTGATAAAGCAGGGCCTGGTCTTATACATAGTTAGACATAAACGGTCTGTATGAACGCGTATACTTATACACCTTTACTAAACGACAAATTTTGAACCGTCCCAAATTGAAAGAGTTTGCAGACGACATTTCAAAACGTGATGTAATTCAAAATCAATCTTCTGATATGGCAGAAAATATTGTGGGTAAAGGAGAAATTGCTCGTCGTTTTTAAGAGTCGTCTGCAACAAATTTGTCAAATTTCGTTACTGTTTGGTAATTGGTTAAGCAATTTACTACACAATAATTACGTTCCCTTACACTTGTGTTCGGATTGCGAGACATCCGGATTACATGGTTCCGGATAAACGATGCTTCACTTTTTACTGTAAGCACCGAAACATACATCTATATTCACCCAAAAGCAATTGCTTATTTAGACACAATGTTTTATTTTCAGAAACCCTCTGCAATTGGGTCAAAGCGCAGCGCAATGGTGTTATGAGGGTAAAACTCTCAGTCTAATTGTTGGCGAATGGTGTATGATCTACCAGATCGTTTCCAGCGACAACCAAACATGTTCCATTGGGCCCCCAATGTTCAATTCAATTCAATAGTTTGTTCAGTAAATTCAGGCATCCGCCCATAAACAAAATGATCCTATGCTATTCTCTATAAAGCTTTAGTAATGTTAACTCTTGGCTATGTTAATCATCTTTATTGACATTCAATCAAATCCATTTCCGGCTTTCTTTCTTTTTTAACAAAGATGACAAGGAATAAATCAATGTGTGAAAGCAGGCAGTTGTCAGGAAACTTTCCCTTGGTGGCTGAAACTAGTAAAGGAAAGCACTGGATCTTTGGTTTGTTTCTGAAATCATATCAATGACCAATCCACTTTGATTAAGGTAGAATACCCATAATCCACCATTTTGAAACTTAACCTATCGTCGGAATACATCAGTCGTTCTCGGTATACATTGGTCCGGGCCGAAACTATTCGCATTAAGCCGGATAATATTGGCCCCCCGATCAGTGTTTACCGAGAACGTCCGAAGTAATCCGAAGACAAACATTTTCAAAATGGCGGATAATTGGTATTCTACCATAATTTGGTTAAGACTGGATCTATTTTTAACGCTGTTTTATACAATAATCCTGGTAAATGACATACCATATTCATGTTCTGGTGTTATATAACCGGTATTGCAAAGAATTCTTCCCGATTCGCTGCTTGCCTTCCCGTATCAAAATAATTGAAAAAAAATAGGCGAAAAATGACTTAAACCTCTCCCAAACAACAAATTTCCGACGTCCCAAATTGAAAGAGTTTGCAGACGACATTTCAAAATGAGAAGAAATTGGAAATTAATCTTCTGATAGGGCAGAAAACATTGTGGGAATAGGAGTAATTGCTCGTTACGAGCAATTTCTCCTTCTCCCACAATGTTTTCTAAAGTCGTCTGCAACAAATGTCGTTATTGTTTGGGAAAGGGTTAACCATACATGTCTCGCATTGACTTCAATTTGAACGTCCGAAGGAAGTCGGTCTCCAACTTGGGATCCCTGTTTTCCTAGACGAACACACAAACGACTAAGTAAATTGACGCTCACCATTGTGCTGTGATTGAAGTATCTGCTGTTTAGTTTTGACCTTATCTATTTTACATCGATTGTGAAAGTTCTTACGACTAAGGTTCGTCGCTCTCCATTCTGCTGCCCGTATTCAAAACGGATATTATGCGTGTCATGATTTTATGTCATTCAGGAGAGGGACTCAACAAGCTTATAACTTCCTTCCCAATCCAATTTAAAAAAAAAAGAAATTTTACGACAAAATTTGTTTAAACTAAAACGGGTATTCGTGGCGATTTGCATTTGATTACCCAATGGTGATTGAACCCGGGAACCTCGGTAACCTACCAGAGACCGATGCTGTACGAGCGCAACACTGTCGCCAAAATGTATGCTGTTAAACCTTAGAATGGTGGTTAATTTTCTAAAATTAGTTTTTTGTGTCGTCTCCTTCCCAGCATTAACTATCTACTTGATTTTGACGAGGAAAAATCTCAGAGCAGCAAACAGGTTAGATCACAGTCGCCATTTTATTGGCAGCTTGCCTGGATTTAACCTGTTTGCATAAGCATGAGGTCAGTTCCAGCAACATTATGGTTAAAGAAGGCGTCTATAGATAAATCCATTATAATCCTATTTGGGTGAAGATGTTTCTTTCTGAGGGAAAGCAAGGGTCGATGTTGAGGACATCTGCAGCGTACTGGTATTGATCGTGAAATTCATTCCATTTTTATGTACCCCTCCCATTTTTGTCCCTTAACTTAATGATATTCAAAGCCCTTATTCACAGATGAAACATTGAAATAGTGATTTAACAATACAGCTTTTATTTTGTTTTATGGAAAAGTAGCCATTGAAAGCTTAATTAAGGTAGGGCGCGTCAATATATCTTAGTGTGTAAAGAATAGATGTGTATGCATGTGCGTAAGACTTTAAAAAGTCGCAACGCTTTTGTCATTAAATACATATTAATTCACTGTATATATGTTTAAAAACTTGAATACGAACCCAGTTTGCTTTTAATGGCTTTTTTTTATTTAGTGCGTGTCATATAATATTACAGCTTTTGTTCAGTCTTAAAGAAACTAACTATTCACTTCCACATTTCCTTATATCTGTGAGCAAGCCGCTTTAAGAACCACGTCCATGCACAAGCGCTTAACCCTTTACCAAACGCCAAATATTCGACAGTCCCAAATTGAAAGTGTTGCAGACGACATTCAAAAGTGTGAAGAAATTGAAAAACTATCTTCTGGAAGGGCAGAAAACATTGTTGGAAAAGGAGAAATGGCTCGTTATGAGCCATTTCTCCTTTCCCCTATAATGTTTTTCAGAGTCGTCTGTAACAAACTGGTCAAATGTTGTTAATGTTTGGTTAACCAAAGACCTAATAAATGCTAAAAATAACATTTCTGTGGATGTGTTGGGGTCGACTACTGACGAATTGAATCTAATTGTGGTTTAATGAGAAACTATCCATTTAAGCATTGTCGCATTTTACCCGTCTTGATGAACACGAATCATTGCATTTTTTTACCTGTACGTTTCGTTGTCGGCAAAGTCTTTAAGGTCAGACAGCCCTTTGGAATTTTCCGACGTATAATTGCCAACAATGTTCGTAAAAAGATCCGAAAGAAAGATTTTTCGGACACCGCTAAGAGCTTCGCGGGCCAATATTCGTTCAATTTGTTAGTGATCGTTAACTTATTCTGTATTTTCTTTTTTATGTGTTCGACACTCAAAGCTTTTTAAGTTGATACGTTAAGCTTTTAGAAAGTGAGGAAAACACAAATGTTTTGGGAGAAGAATAATGAAATTGCACTCTTCGTGCATTTGTAAACTAATATCATCAAAATTGTTTAAATGGTTGTGAAATCCGTATAATCATAAATCATGGTAGGACAATAATACACTATCGAGAGAATACCCTACAATTAGTGATCAATGCATTTTGTCTCAGTAATTCTTCCAGGATATTATGGTGTGTGCGTTCAAACCATTAGAAAACATATATGTTTAGCAAAAGTGTCCAATGAGAATCTTAAAAGACCATAGCCACCTGGCTATTCCCAATGCCGTAGTGCATACAATGCATGAACGCTCCATTTGACATAACGCTGGTTTACTATTAGGCAAGTTGATAAATATATTAACCCTTTCCCAAACGAAAGATTTTCGACTGTCCCAAGTTTGCAGACGGCATTTCAAAATGTGATGCAATTGAAAAATATTCGTCAGAAAGAGCAGAAAACCTTGTGGGAAAAGGAGAAATTGCTCTAAGCGAGCAATTTCTCCTTTTCCAACAATGTTTTCCAGAGTCGTCTTCAACAACTTGGTTGGATGTCGTCATTGTTTAATTATGGGTTAAGGTTCTAAGAATTGAAGTATTAGCTTTTCTTGTCTACATACAGATAGACAGTCATATAAACTGACGCAATAAGAAAGGATAAGAACAGACATCCAGAATGAGAAGTAGATTACAGAAATACTAAGTGAAAAGAGAGATAGATGTAGATAAAGAAAGACACGCAGAAAGAGAGATGGAGACAGTGCAAAAGACGGACAGACATAATTAAACATAGTGATACAGACAAACACATTTAGAGATCGAGAGACAGAAAA
The DNA here is from genome assembly GCA_947846245.1 of Cerastoderma edule. Lineage (NCBI taxonomy): Eukaryota > Metazoa > Mollusca > Bivalvia > Cardiida > Cardiidae > Cerastoderma > Cerastoderma edule. Next base: position 14,006,859 of record OX401414.1, on the reverse strand, counting down.
GGTGAGAGCGAAAGTGAGAAAGAAAATAAGAATGAGAGAAACGAATGGAGAGAGACGGATTAAAAGACTGAAAGAAAACCGAAACATTAACGCAAAAATGAAAAATATAGCGATTGGCAGAGAAAGATAGACAGAATAAATATATATAGAAAGGGATATATATATAAATAGTTTTGTATCCAGACAAAAATTCGAACAGGTCAAACCGACAGACGCAGACAAACAGACAAACAGATATACAGATAGATAGACAATAAGAAACTTACAGACAGGTTCAAAAACTTACATGCAGACAAACAAACACACAGACAGACAGCCAGACAGTCAATAAAAACCTTACAGACAGACGGACAAACACACAGACAGACAGCCAGACAGTCAATAAAAACCTTACAGACAGACAGACAAACACACAGACAGACAGCCAGACAGTTAAAAAAACTTACAGACAGCCAGACAAACACACAGACAGACAGCCAGACAGTCAAAAGAACTTACAGACAGATAGACAAACACACAGACAGACAGACAGCCAGACAGTCAAAAAAACCTTACAGACAGACAGACAAACACACAGACAGACAGCCAGACAGTCAAAAGAAACTTACAGACAGACAGACAAACACACAGACAGACAGCCAGACAGTCAATAAAACTTACAGACAGACAGACAAAAACACAGAAAGACAGACAGCCAGACAGTCAAAAAAACCTTACCGACAGACAGACAAACACACAGACAGACAGACAGACAGTTAAAAGAAACTTACAGACAGACAGACAAACACATAGACAGACAGCCAGACAGTCAAAAAAAACTTACAGACAGACAGACAGACAAACATACAGACAGACAGCCAGACAGTAAAAAAAATACAGACAGACAGACAAACACACAGACAGACAGACAGTCAAAAAAAAACTTACAGACAGACAAACACACAGATAGACAGCCAGACAGTAAAACAAAAACTTACAGACAAACAAACACACAGACAGACAGCCAGAGAGTCAAGAAAAACTTACAGACAGACAGACAGACGGACAGAAAGGAAGAGCAATAGAGAGGGAGAGAGGGTATCCACAAATACAAAAATCAGAGCCACAATGTAAAGGGATTTGAAAATCGCACCGTGCTTTCATCCCACGGGCGTATCAATTCTGCGGAAGGATTTCAATACGGCTGCAGCGCACGCCTCATTACTCCCTGTAAAATCTTAAAGAAATACACGAAATAATCCCTCGTAACAAAAAAGATCGGAAATTTGTCTTTCATAAAAAATTCGTTCTATCTTTTGTATTGGAGGTCAATTTTATATTCAATTCGCACCGGCGAGGTCGTCAAAGTGCAATTGATGTTTTATATTGCAAGCTTTAAAACACGGGGATCTTGGCTTAGGTTTTCGGAAACCTTTCTCCGTGCGGTCTTGACGAAACGGTCGTATTGGAGTTACAAAACCAGACCGCTTTTACAAAGTTAACCTAATGATAACTTTTTGATGTTGTGTTCTGTAAATTATAAGCTAACATTGTCAATAGAATGTGTTTTTTTTATTTTCATTGAGAATAAAAACAAAAGGAATCCAATCTGGCCAAATTCTATATTACACGCTGAATTTGAAACAAAATTGTTAGTATGATTTATTCATATTTTGCGATTTATTATGTAAAAAAGGCTTTCCCAATTGAAACCATGCTAATTTACTGGCGATGTTTCTATTTGTTGTTTCGTTTAAATGGTCGTGAGAAGGCCGCCAATAAACATTTCGTTACCATCTTACAAAACGCATGTAACAAACAACTTCAAACCTTGGCATAGTGGTTTGATTGAGAAAATTTCATTATGAATACGTACCTCAATAAATTACAGAGTAAATGAGAAAAGAAAAACATCTAGACCCAAAGGATAAAGGTAAATCTCTTGAACACAACTCCTATATGCACATCTGATATATCTAGTTTAGTGCAATGGATAGAAGTGCGACTGAAAGCACATTTTCCATGTAAAAATCTCAAAGTTTTAAAAAGGAAAAGGGGCTATCGTTAATAACCCAAAAAACATCACATTTTGTTCGAACAATTGTTAAAATCGGCCTCAAACCACAAAACAGTTCGTAAGTAGAACTGCATGATGCTGCCGTCACATCAAACTGTTTGTTTGTACAAGGGAAAGGGTCGTTTGACATCGGCAATGTAGTTCACCCCTTTCTCCATTGAAACACATAAGACCACAAATTCATTAAGAAATATGAAATTCCACTATGAAAGAGAAAGGCATTCAAAAAGCAATTGTTCTATTACTCCCAATGGTTTTTACCCAATATCTTGAATGTTTTGTGGGTGGTTTTTTTTTTCATTTTTCATTATTTATCATTTACGTCTGCTGTTGGTTCCAATTTGGTCTAGTCAACATACACTCTCATTTTGAGAGGGTTGGGTAAAGGGTGGGAGGTAAGGCCACGCGACTCGAACGCTTCTATTGTAAGCACACGTGTCTAAGGCGAATTTCAGTCCTGTTAACGAGCCGGCCTCGCTCTGGTAAAAGTAGGCCCTTCCGTGTAAAATCCTCTCGTGGAAACCTGTTTTCTCCAGAGCAGGATATATGCTTGATTCGATTAGATACTTTCCATAACAGGAAATGACTTGGACTAATGTTGTCATAACTTGTATCAAACATTACAATAAAGCTATCTTAATACCGAATATCATAGCATGTGTATATGCCTTGCTGTGTGCTAGTTTGTATTTTGAATGTTTTGCATTGAATGCAATAAAACATTATCAAACTAAACTAATTCCCCCATGCGACAAACTACGAGGGGACCCAACTTTCTTAATTCAGAATATAATTCCTTGTTCTTGACTTATATTCCACATTCCACTGATCTTATCCTCGGAAAGAATCTGCAGAATCAAGCCTGGTACTAATGTAATCCACAGAAGCGAAATATAATTAAAAATATAATAAATAAATAAGTTTGATATAACGGCATCAGTTCTCCTACAGATACGTAAAAACTCCATTTGTTGCGTTCAAATCTACGGATCAGATAAGAAATGCGCCTACGTGAACGGCTGGATCAAATCGTCTTAACTCATCTTTACGCGAACGTTGGTAAGGAACTACTTTTTCTCGCGTAGCAGCACTAAGAGCAAACCCATTCATAAATAGTAAGGTAATAACACCCAGAGCTGTATTTAATATATGATTTATACCGCATTTTATTGGTGAGGGGGATCGCGTCCATTTGCACTAAACGGGCTACGTCTTATTCGGCTGCATTTGTATCTCATTTTATTTCTTGTTTAATCGTTTAACATCGTTTTCAATTTTCTTTCATACACATATTGCACGAAAGTTCAACTGTCAAATTATGTATTACAAGCGTTTGTTTTTAGTTTGAGATCGAACCGTTGTCCCAATCGCCATATCATTTTCCAGAATGCTATGCGCTTAAAGTCTTATCTAGCTTTATGCTATAGAACTTTGATCCGACTCGACAATGTCTCAAACACATAACTCACTGTCTTAAAGAGAACGATACATGCCGTGGAAAGCGTTCATATAAAAAGCTTACAGAAATATTTATCAAAAGCGTGCCACACTTTTCGTCCATCTTAAAAATACTGATGCCTCACTCAATGATGAATTCCGCAATCAAGTCACACAACATTTAAATCATCTATTTCAGGGTCGCATTTTCTTGTTTCTTTCTTTTTTAGGGGGTGGGGGTATATTATTGTTTTTTTTAAGGAAAAAAAAGCTAATGAATGAGTTGGTAGTAACTATTTGAATCTAATCAAAAGTGTACCAAATAATATACTAGTGGTTTGATATAGCATTGATCTCCATCCATATGGGCCTTTAAGAATTTGCGAAAGTTCAATGATATTTCAATGTTGAGATAAGCAATAGTGCAAAGTAGCACATCGTTGGAATTGTCTCTCTCACATTCCAATACTTATCTTAGTTGTGATGCTTTTCATGTGTATTAGTTTTGAATTACGGACATACTTTCAGTTAGTCGTTTAGAAAAACAGTTCCCTGGTCGCAATGGAGCTCGGTCGAGTAAAACTAGTATCGTTTCACATGCACATACGGCCAATTATTGTCGAAAATGAAAAGATAGCAAAATGCTATAAAATTCAATTGATATTGATCAAAAACACATTTCATTGAGAAGACGTCTATCCACTGTCCCTACTATGAGAGATTGTGACTGGTTCGAGTTGAAAACAACAAATAAGGAAAGAAAATGGCATCAGAAATGTTATTTATTTATTTTTCTAATTACAACGAATGCCGTATGGTTTGGTCGCCATTGGCTTGTAGGCTAAACGCCATGATTACCAAAGGTCAATAGAAATACAGTTATCCTTTTGACATAGTAGCATCTGAAGTCTTCCGTGAAGTGGGATATTTTGAAATAAGGGTTAAAATCAGATACTGGGAACATAGTGCATTCGATATCAACTTAGTCTAAATGAATGAATAATGATCAGCGCCAGTCTGTTCTCGATGTGAAACACTTCCTTCGGATCGACTTCATTCATGTAGGTTTTTAAAGAAGTAACTTCTAACAGGTTTGTAGATATTGATAAGATTTCGGACCATTGACCAGTGTTGACTAGCGGCCAAGTCTCGCCTGCGTCCGGTGTTGGCAATGAATGTATTTAAACCCTTTTCTTTACGCATACAATCTAAGAGACATCGGTAACGTTTTTCTAAGCGACTAACGGAAAATATGACCGTAAGTCAGAACTGTAAAACATTGATAGTATATTAGATAAAATTACAATATAATATTTTGACACGTTATTGGAATCATCTCGGAGAGACGATTTCATTGATGTTTTACTTTGCAGTATTGCTTAGACATTTTTTTAATATATAAGAGGGAATGCTATTTTGAACTTACGAACTTTTTAACATAAATTGTTTAGTAAAATAGAACCATAGGAAGCCCTTTACTAAACAATTAATTCTAAAAATGTGTCACTTGACAATGTTATTATTTTATTAACAATACTATCTATTTATGTAAGTTTTGACTCACTCAAATATTTTCCCTCTGTCGTTTAGTGACCCGGCACCATGGTGGTAAGAGAACATGGCATGTCTCACAAGGTAGCGACTAGCGATGGCAAATCTTAAACGAAAAAACACACGTTTTAGTGCATCTACATAGACGCCTCAAGTGATGAGTGTAATAACAAAAAGAATTCCCATAGGCCTAGTTTAGTACTGGGGGATAAACCAAAAAAATCGTACTTTAAGAATGTCGTGACAACAATTCTGTCAAAACCGCTGGCTTCCTTCGGCCACGAGCATATTTTGATCAGTGGTTAGATTAATTCAGATTCATGAATGCTGACGAGGCCACTAATTACGTACTTAATTAACATATAATAATCGCTGGCATATGCTCGAGATGGGAAACCTAAAAACACACCCCCTACAAAAAAATGATCATCTATTGATTTCCGAAAAATGACAATGGTGTTTGTCATAATTCACTTCTTTCAGTTTTCTTCCCCCTTTTTTTGCCGACGAAAAATTTCAATTCTTACCCAAAATCCCAGCTGCTGAGACAGATTCTTAATCGGACGTTTCGCTAATGAGATACGACCAACCTGGTTAAATCAGTGTTGTCCCTACAAAAGAAACGTGTGTCCCTTTGTTAAAGGTACATGGTGATTGTTAAAGAAACGATAACGACAAGATACCCGCGACTGTCAACTGCGACATGGAAACAACCTGACACCATGTTTGGAAACATCGGCTATCAATTAGCAACATGGATACCGTGACTACTGATTCACATTTTTCCTTGTCGTACTAGGCCCAAATCACCAACAACCGGTAACCATAAAAGGTCTAGATTGCGGATTCTTTTTTATTTCTTTTATGCGAAATATTTCAAAGACTATCAGACTCCTTGTTTGTTGGCACTGATTAGAATCGTCTCGTCGAGACCACTTGAGTGCCCACAAGAAAGGGTTTAGTAAAGCAATATTTATTGAGATAAGCTAGCTAAGAGAAGAGCACACCCCTTCTCAGCACAATGGCGACTTAGCCAATCTTTGCACTAGTGACATTTTCATAAACTCTATCAAAACTTTAACCTTGTGATTTTGAAAAGGAAACAAGAGCACATAGGCAATTCAACCCATACACTCTCATACAATATCTGTAAATTCTACCAAGAAATTTCTGCTTTTAAACCACCGTTTCGCTAAAACATTAGATTCTATTTATGTTTACCCTATCCATCGATACTGGCTGGTTTAAACAATTACACAACATTTCCGACATTTGACCAGTTTGTTGCAGACGACTCTGGAAAATATTATGGGAAAAGGAGAAATTGCTCTAAAAGAGCGATTTCTCCTTTTCCCACAATGTTTTCTGCCCTATCAGACGATTAGTTTTCAGTTTCATCCCATTTTGAAATGTCGTCTGCAAACTCTTTCAATTTGGGACAGTCGAAAATTTGGCGTTTGGTAAAGGGCTAAGGCTGAATGATGGGGTGATAGTATCGCAGATTTGTAATTAACGATCATGATTGTCCACGCGTTCGCCCATTCGCTGTAACACATGGTGCCTCGTTTTAAAAGATCCAGGCGTGAACACAAAATAAAAAAAACATGGAAAAATAAACATGCTCTTTATTCAACAGCCAGTCCATGCCGAAATGTGGTACTTTGCAATAACGAACTAATCGGGTCTAGCTCGGCCTGTCTTAACATGCAGGGTGTTATCTTTGGCTGATTTATTTCTTTGTTAAAACTAAATCTAGTAAAATCGAATGGAAAATGAGTTTTTACAAATCGCCATTGATTCTACTGCTTGTAGGCTTTAAGAGTACTGACTGGTACCTATATGAAAACCAACATATCTACAGCAGATAGGTCAGAGGGGATGTTATATGGAGTGGATGATTATTCACAGAAGAAAACAATTTGGAAGTAAAAAGTAATTTCTCTAAAACTGCACAACAGCTGTAGTGTTATATAAAACGCAAAGAAGAATTATCATTGGAAACAAAATTAGATCGTTTTTAATTCATTGAAGTGTATGTTTAGTGCTTTTTTACGTTTTTTAATCCAGAAACGTGATATCGCTTTTGAGATCTACTGCTTGCGGATTGCAGATACTTAGACAATTTGACTCTTTCTGAACTTCTCAAGCATTCAATAATTACCTTTGATTGTACAGCAAACAGCAATATTAAATCTGTAGCGTTTCAGAGACATTTCATTCAGACTTTAAATGTTCTCTTCTGTGAACATGTTAAATGCTTGCAAACCATCAAAGCATCTGCGTAATAACGCAGGAACCCAGTGGCGTAGTGGTTAGCGTCAGCGACTTAACCCTTTCCCAAACAATAACGGCATTTGACCACTTTGTTGCAGACGTCTTTGGAAAACATTGTGGGAAAAGGAGAAATTGCTCGTGACGAGCAATTTCTCCTTTTCCCACAATGTTTTATGCCCTATCAGAAGAGTATTTTCCAATTTCATCACATTTTGAAATGTCGTCTGCAAACTCTTTCAATTTAGGACAGGCGAAAATTTGTTGTTTGGGACAGGGCTAAGGCCGTTCGATCCTGATTCGAATGCAACATTATTTTGGTCCTTTTGATGAAGCGATGTAAGGTGATGAAACACACTAGTACACAGTTAGGATATGTCCTGGGCGCTGGGCTTGTGGTTAAAACACCTTTGACGTATGGGTTTCAATGTAAGTACCGTTATGTGTGGATTTTCAAGATAGAAAACCAATTTCCAGGCTGACCAAAGCTTTGCCATTATTTCTTTTTACCCAGCCCAGCCTTAACCATCATTAGCTAGGAAGCAAGCTCTATCGGCCAAGTATGGTCGTAAATCGCCCATTTCTATAACCTAGATGTATGATTTCCGCCGTATAGCAAGTGCCGTACATAGAAAGAACAACGGATATGTATTGATGCAATCTCTTCATCAAATCTAGTTCTATACCATTCATCTTAAAGAAAAGCAGAACCAAATTCTGACCTACAATATCGAAATGTGTTCAGTATGCATAAAGGTTACTCTCTTTGTGTGGAATGGTTCTGGAATTTACTCGGGTTTTGGTTTGCAAAACCCTAGATGTCTGCTTAGTTTTGCTGATATACCTAGAGCAGCAAACAGGTTAGATCATAGGCAAGACACCAATCTACTTGGAGGCTGGCCTCGATTTCACCTGTTTGCATAAGCATGAAATCAATTCACGCACTATAAAGGTTAAGGAAAAGATTTGCGTGAGTCTATACTAAGATAAACGGAAAGTATCTTAAATAAATATACAATATTGCAATGTGACGCGTCATCGGAATCGTCTCGGAGAGACAATTCCAATGATGTGTTACTTTGCAACATTGCTTATCTCACTATTGAAATTAAGGTATGTATAGTATAGGTTAAAATGTTGTTTAGGACTTACGCAAAATCTTAAAATGTTTAGTAAAACTCTACCCAGTACGTTGATCTCTCTCTAAGTCGAAGATTTACATGAGATAGAGAGATTCTACTCTATTCCATTAACATGGATAAGCGAATAGCCGACACCATAACTGCGAAAAGACACGGTCAATCATTGCATATGTTACTGCCACGCGACCTCAATGCCCACGGTACGTGCAGCATGTCGAATTCACCGTACACAAGGCCATGCATGCAACAGCCGGCATGAGTGGTCAATGGGAGAGATTCGGCCTCCCCATATAGTTTTTTTTATATATGGGTTTTACATCACATCAACATTATTTCAGTTATGTAGCGATGCCCGACTCTTAATGATGGAGGAAGACCCCATACTCAACTGCCCATAGGGGCTGGTTAAGGTGGGTAGAACCATCGCATTCCGTAAGTCTCCCCATATAGTGAACGTGCGCCTGGTTCGTCTGCCAATTATCGCCATGTAAAGGAGGCTATGGACGGCGTTAAGTGGTCAATGATTTACGTGGTTTTTATCCACCCCCTTAACCCTTTACCAAACACCAACTTGTCGACTGTCCCAAATTAAGTGAGTTTGCAGACGACATTTCAAAATGTGATGAAATTTATAGATAATCTTCTGATAGGACAGGAAACATTGCGAGAAAAGGAGAAATTGCTTGTAAAGAGCAATTTCTCCTTTTCCCAAAATGTTTTCCGAGGTTGTCTGCAACAAACTGATCAAATGTCGTTATTGTTTGGTAATTGGTTTACTTAAATGGACTCGATTGGAAATTTTTAAACATCTGCAGGGACATGCATTTGGAAACTATCACAAGCATTTTCCTATTATGTCATAGTGGTTTCTAATCCATGTGCCATAAAGGGGATGTATTTGTTCATGTTTCGTGTTTGTCGCCTGTTGTTTCTTTCAAACCACATCAGTTAAAGTCGGTACTTATTTCTTTTACGGTCTTCACAAGAAAATCTATTTCGGCTTGCTCCAAAGCGAATGACACGTTTACAGACGATTCGTCAAATGTGTATCCAAGATTGTTCTCTGATCGTTAGAACGACATTGTTCTATAGAGTAGAACAAATACTTGCTAAGATTTGTGCTTTCTACTTTTCCATCAATTATTTCAACATATTCTACCATAGATACGTGATTAATGGTAGATCGTTTTGGGCAAAGGATGAAGATGAAGAGTGCAGATGAAACATCTTGTTTTTCCGGTCTGCCAGGCAAGTCACAACGAAATGGGGCTGTTTCCCTTTGGTCCTTGTTCAACGTTTTTACTTGTTACCACATCTACATCTCTATATTCGTTGTCCTTTTGCAAGGCTGCTTAATGATATGAAGGCTGTCGAGGTCGTTATTTGCCATGTTGGTCTATTGCTTGAGTAATATGGCTTGACATAGACGCAACCAAATGTCTTGCAACGGTGTACCAATTTCATGATATTAATTAACTAATTATTAATAGAGACTAATTATTCCAACTAATACGTTTTTAATGAAATATTAAAGAGCTTCAGTGCCCCGGTGGGTAGAGAACTAAACTCAAAATCAGATGCCCCTTCTTCGTGTGGTTGAAAGCTCGGTGACATCATTTCGACTTTCATGAAAGGTAGTCTTTCAGATGACTAACGGTATGCCAATGATTATACCCGGTTCCAACAGCCCTCATTGGTAATCAGGATTTGGGTCTTCTTCTTCCAGCATTGCGACATAACTGACAAATTGTTGATTTAACATAAAACCTTTATAAAAAATAATAAATGAAAAAATAAGATCAAGTATCCCACTGTACAAAATGGCAAGATTTATCAAAAACATACATACAACACACACTGATTTAAAAACGCAAGTTCATACCTGCATGGTTCACTTCTACCCAATGTGACTTAAACTGTCAATAACCTAAACCTCCTCCACCCCCTGATAGTCCCTTTTTCGCATGATCCTATATCTCTCTGAAATTCCCTTTTGGTACGACCACGGCTTGACCAAGCGTTGGCGATTCCTTGGACACATCTTAGAGCGAGTGACCACACATTGACTGTCATGAATAATCAATGTCTCGGTCCACTTTACATCCACGTGTCAAATTAGCTTTGGACAACGTGTGACCAATATCATTATAATACATGGATATATATTCCGTGGCTACCATTGTGATTGGAATAAATTTTGAGGGGAAGATGGGAAGAAAACAAGAAAATAGACAAACCCTTGTTGTGGCTGAGAGAGTGGGAAGAATGGAAAAATTAATAATGATAGGTTTTAATGTAAATAAAACTGGGTGACAGCAACAGCATACAGCCAAAGAATGAATGAATGAAATGCATCTGGCGATATCAAATAGAAATCACCTTGACGAAAGGAGAAAGTGCCTTTTACAAGCAATATCTCCGTACGTCAGGATGGAGTCTTAGCCCTTTTCCAAACAACAGATTTTCGACTGTCCCAAATTGAGAGAGTTTGCAAACGACATTTCAAAATTTGATTAGATTGAAAAAATATTCTTCAGATAGAGCAAAACCTTGTGGGAAAAGGGAAAAATGCTCAAGCACAAGCAAGCAAGTTCTCCTTTTCCCACAATGTTTTCTAAAGTCGTCTGCAACAAAGTAGTCAAATGCCGTTATTGTTTGGGAAAGGGTTAAGTCAATTGCTGCAGGTGCCTCAAATTTTAGAAATATTAATCAAAGGGTTAAAGAATCTTAAGTCTGCAATTAAACATATATTTCCTTTTAATTCCTTAGTCCTGATATAGGCTAATACCTTTTTAATGATTTTTCTGTAGTATTTCGAATACATGTGTTCGCATTTTTTTTTTCAAATAAAGTGATTTGTTCTTTATTTCCCAGCGGAAATTGCATTGACAAAGTTTTAATCGCACATTTTTTATAATTCGTCAACAACTTACCCTAAAATTGACTCTTTTGAAGGCAAATGTAACAGTTGGTATAAGAAATCCCTGTTTAAAGAAGGAGGAATTTCGACGAGTGATACTAAATATTCCCGTTGAAAGCTACGCTGTCGCTTGATAATGCGGTTAAAAAATCATCTTTACAATATTTAATTACCTTACTTCATTCTTCTCTCACTTTGGCACATACACACAAAAAGCGATATGAAACCATTTTGACAAAAACATTGCTCGTAACAATGCAATACAATATCTTTATAACATTGAGCAAAAGTACATTGTTTATAGCAAAACAGTACAATTCAACAAAAAGACATTTCGCTTTCTTACTGAAGAGCATTTCAATTGTATGACATAAAGATTCACAAATTAATTTCCTAACAAGATAGGGTAAAATATTTATTTTCCTAGATTATGAATAAAGTTCGTTGATGTTTTGACATAAGATAGATAAATTCCTATTTAGTTAGCCATAGTTAGGTTTTAGGTATTTTGCCTTATTTCTTACAACACCCAAAGACCACAAAAAAAGATATATTATATTATTAAACACCGATAGCAATAAACTTTTTAAAACAGACCAATGCGAAACTAAACGTTATTTGGGATGATCAGTTATTCATTCTACCACACTCATGGATTATTACAAGAGAAACGTTATTCTACTGAGATGTAGTTTATTTTTTATCTATTTTTTTTACATGGGTTTTACATCACATCAACATTATTTCAGTTATGCAGCGATGCCCGACTTTTAATGATGGAGGAAGACCCAATACTCAACTGCCCGTAAGGGCTGGTCAAGGCGGGTAGAACCATCGGCATTCGGTAAGTCAGTCGGGAGACTGCCTCTCATGGAAATCCATATCCCTCTCAGGATTTGAACCCACGCGGAGAGGGTCCATGTGATTTCAAGTTCTGTACTCTAACCACTAGGCCACGGAGGCCCCCTATAGTTTTTAACTGTCGTAGAATGTCGCAACCAATTTGTCAGCGTTATCAGTCGCAGTATACAGCATGTTATAATGATTTAGATGATGCACCGTGACATCATGACCGGTCATTTGTCATACTGCGTGTCCATGTATTGGTCAGTGGTGGTCATTGATCACGTAATTTGTCATTGACCATCAACATGAATGTCTCCTAAACACTGTCCATAAAGTTTGTGAATTAATGAAATTTCAGTGGATTATATAAGTAGGGGAATTAATAAGAAAAAAAAATTGAACGGACATTTTTTATAGGCACTCGATAGAATAGTCTTGTCAAGACGTTGTTATGAATACCAACAGAACAGATTTTGAGAAACATGTTTTTTGTTAAAGTTTGGAAGATATATCTACGCCAATAGTCCAAAATTGTTTTATAATCCATCAAGACTTCAGAGTAGAAAGGGAAGAATTGCTTTCCGCAAGTAAAGCGTTCGAGCTACAGATGTCTTCCCCGATGAAAAATAAAATGAATGCTTTTTGCTAGTAAAGCGTCAGAATTGATGAAATCGGCCCGGATGAAAAATGAGAAAAGAAAAGAAACCACATAGCATATTCAATATCCAATTAGCAGTTTCCAAACGTCAGCATCTAAGAACAAAATATATATATGAATCTACTTGTGTAGATACTCATTAGAATCGGTTTGAAGAACTTACAAAGTTTTGAAAATTACATTAACCGTACTCAATCGTATCAACGCGGCAATCCCCGTACCAAGTCGGTAGATATACCTCGTAAGCAGTCCATGAATACACCGGAAATCCTGGGGTAATTCGCCTTATTTCCGGCGTATAACGCAAAATGCACACAGGCACTAAATATGTATTTGAATACACACAAATTGGTTATATATCACAATTGAATGTTTTTTTTACCCTTTCCATTAAAGATGATCATATCAACACATCTTTGTTTCATATTTTGTCAATCGGCTCTTTTCGGCAATCCCCGGCTTGTGCCGGGGATTTCCGAGTAGATACGATTGCAAACGGACATGCCCTTCGTTGCTGACCTACTTTCAAAAATGGCTCCCCATTACCTCCGAGGTTATTTTAAGAAATGGCCGAGGTGTTCCTAATGAAACCGTACTATTACTTATCTTAACATGACGTAACCCTGTACCACTGTCTTATACACAACAGGAAACTGTTACATGTGACAGCCGGGTCACACGTCATGTGACCATACTACGACAGCTCCTGTGTCATATCCGAAGGTTTACATGTTATATATAATCATCGATGTAGACAGGTGCTTTGAGTGACACTTGTCCGGAGTCTGTCACGTGATCCGTTGGACGTGCAATCGGAACTACTCGGGTATTTCCGTGAGCTGAGTAATACATTGTATTAATTGGTTAAACCTGATGTTTTCAGTTCGATGAACGTGGTTTATTTCAAGGAACAATTAGTACCTTTATTTACAATCTCAACTTCTCGAAAAATTCCCTGACCCGAGAAATAGATCAATGTTTGATTACATAAACCAAATGAGTACAGATTGTAAGATTCACTATTAATTAGACGTGGTGTGTTCCACGGAACAATTAGTACCCCTTATGTTTATTGTGGCCATGGTGTGACAATTGGTGTTAATTCGCGAACGCAACTATCAATGCACTTTGTTACTTTTTCAGAAGTTAATAATGTAATTCGTTTTATTGCTGAAATATTCCTTTTCAGTTTGTAAACATATTTAATTATCACAAAATTCATTTAAAATGTTTGAGCAATTACCATTCTGATCAATAAAAATGTATTTTTATTATTCAATAAGATTATTCTGAAATTCGTCTAACAGTTTCCCGCAGAAAGACACCAATCTTTACCGACTTTTGCACATGTTTTAATTCATAACTTGATTTAATTTTCATCAACATAATTTTCGACAGGTCGCGATTGTTTGCGAACAGTTCAATGGTGTTTTCTGTTTGACGAAACATTTTCAGAGAAGACAGTGGGTCTTGTCGAAAGCGAGGCAAGCTGCACACGCCTATTTGGGACGGGATAAACAAGGGCTCGTTATGACGGGGTTATTTGTCAGGGCAAGCCAAATAGAATTTACGATTTATAATGCAGGTACCTTGCTGTGTTTAACATCTACAAATCAAGTAGCCGCCATCTTTCATCGAATTTTTGTTAGTTTTTTGCCGGATTATGATTAAATACGTCAATTGCCAGCCTTCATAAATCAATACGAATTTAATCACCCAACGCACGTGCGAGACAAATTATTCTAGCCGAGTCAGCATAAAGTGATGGGTTTGGGACGATTGCGTATCGTACAAGTAAATAGATGACACACCTTTCCCCGGTGCGATGATGTAGTTTGATTCGATATTAATGGCTTAATTCCGTTTTCAACAGTAAGTCAGCCCAACCGCGGTGGTAAGTTGACATATCCCTGCTCCTAGCATATATTTTCAAGTGTTTCATGAAATGATGCTCAATATTTTGAATGTTTTACCACATAAACGGAGTTGATCATTGGTGAAATAGAGGAAGAAATCGGGGCGCAGCAACGTTATGAAACGTTGGAAAGAATATCGGCTAAGCTGGGTTTTGAACACAGGAGGGCCTTTTTAATCGGAATTGTATCTGTCGCTAACCAATCTCTTCAAGCTCGAACCTTACAAAATGTGTTTGTATTTTGTTTTTGGTTTAAAAGCATGGAAATCATGTTTTATTTAAATTACGACTCTCCTATGATTCACCAGCACTAGGCTAGGACTATAAAGTGTCTTGCCAAGGAACATCTCCCCCAAAATCAAGTGCGCCCGTGGGATTCAAACATCGGACCGATATACCACTAACCCACGCAGGACTGCAAGCCCAAGGGGACAAATGTATAATGTTGCCATATCAAGAGAAATATGTTTAAAGGTCGCTGTCACTTAGATAGATCAATGCTGCTTTTTTTTATATCGTAATATTTGGATAATTTTACATTAAACATAAGCCAATTCCCCATTCGGAATAGTGTGACCTGTCCAAGTCAAAGAGCACCAGCTGAGCACAATAAAAAACATAACATTGACGTTTATTTTAAGGTGTTTCATAAAAGCTCTTTCTGTCGGATTACACGAATCAAATCGAATTCATCTCGTGTCACATATCTATCGTTAGTTGTCCCCAGCTGAAGCATTTAATTGAGCATATTTGAAACAATGATAAGAATGTTTTAGGGAGAGAACGGCGTCGTCCATAACAGATCTAATGAGTATCAAGCGTCCGTGCAGATCGGACTTATGCAGTTCACAAGCTGATCCCAGTTAAAAATCGCGTTCAGAGTCATTTTATCAATCGTTTGTTTGTGGCGCTTCGTATTTGAAATTTGAGATTTTGTTTTTTATTGTTCCCATAAAACATATTTAACGAAGATTTGTTTATATAATGCACAAACAAATAAAACACATTTAAGCCCGTTAATCTAAAGAACGGGTGCATTAACAGAGTTTGAGTTAAAAAAGAAAAAATGTGCACCTGATCATAATATGAAGTGAGTTATGCAACAACCTGCGACTGTTCTTTTTCACCTTAAGTTATGATATGTTGTTTTAACGAGTCTGCGCCGGAAGTCACTATCGAATGTGGCAAATAAGGTATCTATCTTCTTATCATAATGACTGCACACGATATCAGAGAACAATATACTTTCCGCAAATTATCTTAAGTCGATGCTTGAAGCTTAAAGTTTTGCAAAACTCAAAATCCCCATTTAACCCTTTACCAAACACCAACTTTTCGACTGTCCCAAATCAAAACAGTTTGGTGACGACATTTCAAAATGTGATGAAATTTGTAAGCAATCTTCGGATAGAGTTAAAAACGTTGCGAGAAAAGGAGAAATTGTTCGTTACGAGCAGTTTCTCCTCTTCCCACAGTGTTTGCCAGAGTCGTCTGTTACAAAGAGGTAAAATGCCGTTATTGCTTGGTAATGGGTTTAGGTAATTTGATAAGATATGAATGGGCCATTATGATAGATCAACGAATACGCTTCATAACTCTGGCTTGGATCAAAGCAAATTATACATATTTTTTTGCTTAAAAATGTTAAAGTATTTGCTTGCACATTACAATCTCTGGGCCTGCGTGGAGGGATTGACATTTTAAACAGGTACAGAGTGTCCTTACGTGACGTCAAAATCAAATCGTCTGCTGCAGAAGACTTTAAGAAACATTGCGACAAATCTATAACTTTCTCAGATTGTGCAATATATTCTTTTGTCACTCTAGTTTCCAGAAAGATATCTTCTAAGAATAGATTTTTACGGACATAATGCAATAAACAATTTGGCAGTTGATGGGATATTTTGCGAAACTGGGCACCGTTTTATTAAACGACACCAGGAAAATAGTTTCCGAAAGTCGAAACTTATAAACATGAATAACATCTTTCGGTCCTAAAACAAACTGAGGGGGTTAGGATTTCCTTTCGCAAAATTATGTGCTTTCACTTTTAAAAACAGTATTTAACGTTGGTTCGCCTCGCACAAAAGAGTACCATGCTTTTCATTTTGAAAAACTCTTCATTAAAGCTCTACCTTAAACTTATCGGCGGCCTAGGTCTAAAGCGTTCTTGCTTTTGCATGCTGTTAAAAAAGAATATAAAATATATATATCGAGCAATTACATCCTTTTGTCTCGATGGTTTCCTCTAAACGTCATTTCTGCCAACGTTGCTTTCCATACTCTACGATTGTCCTCTGGAGCCGGGTACCAAATTGAAAAATAAAAAAAAAACACTAAAGGGAATGGGATAACGCTTATGGTGCTGGAACCGACTTCATGCTTATGCAAACAGATAAGATCCAAGTAAAATTGGCAGCTGGCCTGTGCTCTAACTTGCTTGCAACTCTGAGTACCTTTCCTCGTCAAAACAAATCAGACATTTAAGTTTTTGGAAAGCAGACGACACAACAAACTATTTTTTTAGAAATTTACCCAGAATTCTGAGGGTTAAGTATCAAACAGTAGAGACACCAGCGATAACACGTGGAAGCAGACAGCATTTTGTTTACGCAGCGTCACGTACAGCGGAAAATCCCTTTAACAAACAAACACGGCGCACGTGCGGTCACCGTGCCTTCCGGTTTAAATGTGCATGCGCATTTGAAAGCATTCTTCGCGGCGACCGACGGACAGGCAGGCATGATCAGCCGACAAGGTCGAAACCGCACCGCCGACCACGGATGCTAATCTCCCCACAAAGGGACGCAATACGCGTAAAATTAGGTCTCAGACGCGCGACAAACTTACAAACCGAGTGCGCCGGCGCGTTACGCATGCGCGGTTACGCAATTCACCGGCTCGCCGTATCGGACATGCGCAGTTGGCCTCGTGGGGTCGTACCCGGTGACCTTCGTTTTGGGAGAAGGAAAAAAATAAATGACAGGATTCTATAAATTAAAGATACTATGAAAAGGACGGAGGGAGCACCTCGCCGCTCTATCAAAAGCAAATAGAAGAAACTCGGCACACGTGACTCAGCTCTCGGCGGAGACGAGAAAAATGTCGTAAATCGCTTCCGTACGTGATCGGAAATGTGAATGTCTGCATTACAGTTCGATGCGCCTTTCTAAAGTTGGCATAATGACGACTTGTGCCAATATTGTACGACTCCTTTTCATTGATTTATAGACATGCGCAAAACAAAGTTCACGCCTGGTTTGAACGAACAAAACGAACCAGTCGTGGATCTGCAGAGTTAACCGAACACGAACAACAAAGGTCCGTTGGGTTAGACCGCAACTTCGTTCAGTTTTAATCATTTTCTTTTCTTACGTTTGATTTCAAGGCTGAACGAAGTCATGCAGCAGGCGATTCAAAAATAATTTAGACGCGTATACACACACTTTACTTTTGAACTCGTGTTATTCTTCTTTTCATTTGTAAAAAAATATTGAAAGTTAGAGGCAAGGTAGAAAAAAAATGTGAATGTACAGGGACAAATTTTTGGTATCAGTTAGACGATTGAAGACGCCTGTTAACGCTCCTCTCAACTCATTTGGCAATTTTGCAAAGTGATATAACGAGGAACAAAGCTAGAAACAAAGTCGTAATATTCGTTAATGGGTAAAAATCTTTGAGTAATAAATACTGTTCGTTTTTGGTGATGTTTATTGAAACCGTCTGCCGTGAACACTAAGTGCTTGCTTGTGTTATTGCAATAAAATTATGACTGGTACTCGTAAAATGAAATCAGTCTAACATGATGGGAGCGGCAGACGACCTGTCTATGAAATGATACCGATAATATCGCATTATTCAATAATCATCATTTAGATGAAATTAGAAACCACCGTGACAATACTGAGAATTTACTCAAGGCGAGACATTATGGATGGCATTATACAAGTATGGTCAATGGTTAACTCAATGAAACACAGAAATAACGGGACTAATTGGCGTAATTTAAACGTTCTTTATTGCCAATTTAGCGTACAGAAAAATGAAACAAAATACAGTACGAAACATTAATATGTAGTCATACAATACATTCAGCTACATGGCAAGAAAGAATGAGAGGGAAATGGGAGAGAAAGAAAGAGAAAGTGGGAGAGAAAGAGGGAGAGGGATAGAAATAGAAAGGGAGATTAAGAGAGAGTGTGAGGGAGACGGATAGAGGGTGAGGGAGTGAGAGAGAGAGGAGAAGAAAGAGGGTTATAAGAGAGAGGGAGAACAGAAAGAAAGAGAAAGAAAGAAAGAAAGAAAGAAAGAAAGAAAGAAAAGAAAAGAAAGAAAGAAAGAAAGAAAGAAAGAAAGAAAGAAAGAAAGAAAGAAAGAAAGAAAGAAAAAGAAAGAAAGAAAGAAAGAAAGAAAGAAAGAAAGAAAGAAAGAAAGAAAGAAAGAAAGAAAGAAAGAAAGAAAGAAATAAAGAAAGAAAGAAAGAAAGAAAGAAAGAAAGAAAGAAAGAAAGAAATAGGGAGAAAGAGAAAGATTGATTGAGAGAGATAGAGAGAGAGAAAAAATGAAAAATAAACAAATAACATGGTAAAGTGCTACTTGTCTTTAGATAAGCCTGTGAACAGGTTCCAGAGTAAAGGAAGCGCTTATTTCAGAAAAGACACTGCTAAGATTTCGAAAGAACATGTTTATTTAATTTTTTCGTTTCATTTCTTTATTTCGATGTTTTGGGCTTTTCTCGCTTACGAGCACCCGTTCTATTCACCCCTATGCATTAAGCAGGAAGCCACCAAACACGAATAAATGTCCTTAATGAGAAAATTAGCAATGCGGGCTTCCGACCCGGAGTCCCTTAAACC
Organism: Cerastoderma edule; assembly: GCA_947846245.1. NCBI lineage: Eukaryota > Metazoa > Mollusca > Bivalvia > Cardiida > Cardiidae > Cerastoderma > Cerastoderma edule. The sequence continues at coordinate 13,987,207 of OX401414.1, read as the reverse complement.
GACGGGCGATACCCGTAATCGACTTCGCCTTTGTTTATTGATTTCTTTCTTAACCGTAATATCGGATTTCTACGGTGGCACAGAGGTGACATGTGTATGCGTTTTTTTAGGGATTGGAACATATCGTGAAATCACTTTTCGAATTTAGTCGAATATTCGATTCTATAACTAGTTTGAATGTCCGAATTTCTTGCATGTCCCTTTTCTTCAAATTCATGTCTCCTTAAACCCTTAGAATTGTTGATATCTTTAACAATGTTTACATAAACATGTGATGGCAAAGCAATAAAGAGCATTGAACTTTTTCAATTCGTTATTCCGTGCTTATAAGTCGAAATAACGAGATGATAATGTCGTTATTTCGCCTTACTATCTCAAAATTAGGCCTTGATTATCTCGTTATTTCGCCTTACTATCTCGGAATTACGAGAACAGAATACGCATGCATGTCACCTCTGTGCCACTGTAGATTTCGGGCCTGGTTTAGATAAAGAATACAGCCGACGAAAAAACATCCTTGGTGCGAAAATGTTTTTTCGTTATGGTTTTTGGTTGAGTCCGTTGCGACAAAGGGAGAGCTTGTTCATTTGAGCAATATATGGTTTCGTCACAATCGATTTGAAGACTCTGCTCAATCCAATATTCATTCCAATGTTCTTTGATATTCTTCACAGTTTACCAGGTGAAGAACATATTCAATTTGTAAATAACTGTTAGAAAATTAACAACTTAACATACATGTAACGTTGGGTAGTGTAGTTGCAGTACATGAGTCGATCTTTTACCAAACATCAAATTTTCGACTGTCCCAAATTGAAAAAGTTTGCAGACGACATTTCAAAAAATGATGAAATTCCAAAATGACGTCTGATAGGGCAGAAAAAATTATATTTTCCCACGATGTTTTCCAGAGTCATCTGCTGCAAACTAGTCAATTGTCGTTATTGTTTGGTAATAATCTTGAAATCTCCAAGCACTAGGCTGGAAGACAGTGTATTGCCATATGACACTCAAAATTGAAAGTATCAACCTCTTTTGGACAGTTCACCTGGGGTTATATTACCATTTCCACCACCCGACCGTGAACCTCCCGTCTTTCCCCCTATTTCCTAATATGGACTTTTTATGACGTGTCTGAGTTTGACTGCAAAGCAGACGGTGCGCATAAGGAACACAAAAAAATGCGGTTTATTTGTGGTGAGAAAAAAGTCTGAAGCAATGTTTCAAAAGGAAATAAAATAGAATTTTGCAATTACTTCCTCTCAGTCAAACATGTATTGGTCGATGCTGAACCAGGCATAGAGATACCAGTTAGGTACTGTAAAAGCGATGCAAAAGAAACGTTTCTCGAATGTGTCTTGACTAAAACACGATAGTCGGGGCACCAATTCAGGTGTCAGGTCTCATTCCTTGTTTTTAAGTGGTCAGTGGTCCAGGGCAAGAGGGTCCTGGTGCGTATCCCGTCAAGGCCGGAATCCACCTTGCGATCTTTTATTTACCCACATTCGGCTCAAGTATTGATTATGTATCGGCAGAAGCAGAATCGGCAGCGAACTTGTCTTTCAGTTGTAAGAACTTGATTCACCATTGATTTGAAGTATAAAGAAGTAAACTAAACTAATTCGTTCCTTGCCATAACATGATTGCCTAGTGGTGACGATCGAATGAGTTGATAAACGTCGCAAACATGTTGACTAAACCGGGAGTCTTAGATTACTGCTACATGAATTCAACGTCGGATTCGCTAGTGACAAAGCAAATACAACAATCGCATCAAAGGGCTTTTAGTATCCTAACAAGACCCGGTCTCAAAGAGTTTTGGAACTGAAATAGAATGTTATATAGTATTTATGTGCTTTTAAACATTATCAAATCGTTCTGGACAAGTATGTTACGAGAGTTTTAAACGTAATAACAGGTACATGAAAAGGTTCAGGTACACACGTTTTCTGTGATAAAAACACCTTTCCAACAATCCCCTATAATAACCGTGGAACTGATACACCTTAACGTCATTAGAATGTGTCTGCCTGCTCCAAATAGAAGGTAAAATCAGACGGCACTCTTAAACTTGAATTTTGAATCAAGAATCATTTCCTCTGTATTTGTGGACAGAAAACCAACTGTGCGTAAGATGTTGATCATAAGGAGCAATCTACCTGTTTGAAACAGTGATTTCCAATGAGTTCTGCGGCGAATGCGTTTAACCCTTTACCAAACGCCAAATTTGTGTCAGAGTTTTCAGACGAAATTTCAAAATGTGATGAAATTGAAAAATAATCTTCTAATAGGACAGGAAACATTGTGGGA